>BMAW01020118.1:131829-179528 GCA_019974015.1 Nephila pilipes
AATTTATTATTTAGGGTAATTATTGAATTAAAAGTTAAATCATTACATATATATATATATATATATATATATATACTGAAAAATTCTGAAAGAATAATTTAAAATATTTAAAAAGACAAAAATCCAGAAAGAAATGTAAAAATGAAAGAAAAAATGAATGAAAATATCGTACCCAGCAAGTAAAAAAGCAATATCGGACTGAGGACCGAATAAGCGGGGTTAAACTAGTTTAGTGGTACCAACCTTCCCCCTTTGAGACTTGGTAGGCTGAATTGTGAAATCCAAATTACAAAAGAGTTCAGTGATTAAAAGATGCAAAAAAAAATTCAGTGATAAAATCTACAAAAATAAAATCTGTAATTCTTGGTAGGCTGAATTGGGAAATCCAAATTACAAAAGAGTTCAATGATTGATAGGCTGAATTGGGAAATCCAAATTACAAAAGAGTTCAATGATTAAAAGATGCAAAAAAGTTCAGCGATAAAACCTATAATTCTAAAAATTATTAACAAATCAAAATATAAAAATTACTTACAAAAATTCAAAGAAATGAAGATTCAAATATGTGAGTAGTGAGACGGAATTTTCTTTAAGCTTAATTATGTATATCACATACTCAAAATGAAATAAATATATAACACGTCATTACCATATAAATTGAAAAAAGATTTAAATCATTGTTTGATTGGTAATAAAATGTAAAAGATGCAAACAATTGGTTGGTAATAAGTTGTATGGTAAAGGAGTATAATGGTCCTGAGAGAGAGTAAAAAACTTAAGCTGTGTAAATGTAAATAAATAAATTCTTCACGGCTAGACCACTAAGAAGCCGACTTTGTGGACCTATATTTGAGCCGCTCAGAAGCCAATGCGGTTAAGTTCAAAACACAAAAATTGAGAAAATTAATGTTTTTTTGTTACATTAGTTTTTAAAATTCTTGGTTTATTAATTTAATTAGAAAAGTGTATAAAGTCTTTTTTCGAGGTGTAAACTCTGCAAAAAAACAAGATATGTACAGGATGTGTAAATAAAAACGTAAGTATTTATTGAAATAATGACAGCATCTTAAAAATTTTAGGACTTATACCTTTTGGCAGCTGAAAAAGATAAGAAATTCTAATTAGAACCGTTACTATGAATTTCTTGTTTTTCAGTGTTACCAACAAATATCGAAAGAAGAAGAAGAATTTAATTTTTATTTCAAAGTTTATATAAAAAAATATTGATAAAAGGTGGACTTATTCACAATGGCATCTGAAATTATTATACAATATATTCAGAAGCTATTAAAAAAAGGGCTGTCTAACGTAGAAAAAATTAACGAACGAGTAAATCCTTTAATAACTAAGAAGATTATTATTTATTTCATCAAGATTTCCAAAAATCAGAAAATATCAAAAAATGGACTTAACCGCATTGGCTTCTGAACGGCTCATTTGTGTGGTGGATTTGAAAATGGATCACGAATCGCAAAGACTTTTAATATATTTGTGATGTATATAAGTATTTAAGAAATTTATTGGATAATCATGATCTAAACATTCTTGATGAATTTCTTAATGTTATTAAACTTGTCTATTTTATGTTTGGTTAATTTGTTGTTATGTAATAAAAAGTTTAATAAAATATTCCTATAAATAGATCTGTGTAGATTACTGTTCCCAAAAGGAATTTTGATTACATGGAATTCGAATATTTCTCTTTTATCATAGATATTACAAATCAGTCTACTGTCAACAATTTGCAAATCAAGATCTAGATATATATATGTATGTATGTATATATATATATATATATATATGTTTGCAATATAGAACATTTCGAAAAAATTTTATAGTTATTATTTTTAATATAGAACAACTTACTTAGTTATTATTCCTAGTAAAATAATCATTTATAATATTTTGAAGGATAGAATTATCTTAAATGTTACTCCTTATAAATTTCTTAATGATAAAAAATTTACAGATTTCTCTCTTTACATAAATATTACTAATCGTTTTATTAAAGTAATTTTCAATTGTAAGTATAAATATTTTTTTTCATTCAGTCTTATTAGTTTGAGTTAGGTTTAAATGTGTATCTTAAAACGTTAAGCTAGTTTTATCATTAATAGGCTTAATATATATATCAAAACAAATAATATGATCTAGTAGAAAGCGTTTTCCAAAGGATATGGCACTTTCCATAATGAAACAAAGTGAAGTTGCCGTAAAATTCTACAATAGAATGACATCCCTTTACTGGAATGGTAATGGTACAGTGTATTAGCTTACCAATATACACAGTCGCAAAAATTAATTTAATATTTAAGGACGAATAAAATTTATAAGAAAAAATTGGACGATGAAATTACTGAATGTGAAATAGAAATGTTTACATTTATTAAGTTAAAAATTGTGGTAGATTACAACAAGCACTTGGGTTATGTTGAATAAGGTCACGGTACGGCATCCCCAACACTTGATCTATACGAACTAGGAAATGGACAAAAAATTATTCTTTAGCGTCATCAATATTGCTGTTTTGATTGCTTATCTGATATTTAAGTCTTGCCAAGCTTCATCAAAATTCATTTCAAAAAGTATGAAAAGTAAATTTGATAACATCTTTGATAGGAAATGTGAACCATACAATTACAGGGTCTTCAGTTATAAAGTAATTGAAAATTAATGTTAGTGCAAAATTTTCTCATTGGCCAATTGACAAAAAGAAAAGGTGAAGCATATATTGTGCGAAAAGTATATTCAAAGTTGAAACACTATAGTCTGTATGTCATGTAGCTCTCTGAATTGACCAGAACTGTTTCACAGAAAATCACATAATTTATTTATAAATGTCTGAATACATAAACTAATCCTATAGAGCATGCCTAGGATGCTCTGGGGAGGGCAATTGAAATTCGCAAGCTCCTACCATGAACCATCCAAGACCTGAAAATGCCGTTGCTGAAAGAGGGGGACCAATTGTCACAGGAATTCATAAACTCTCATATTTCCAGCATAAAATCATGTGACGAGGCTTATATATCTGTACGAAGGGACCATATCCCCTAGTAACCAATTTTTGTTCTATTCTGCAACTGCTGTATCATACCTCAAGGCTCAGATGAGTGTTACACACGAACATGCGTGTGTATTATAACTGTTGAATACTTTTTTTGTATTATATCAACCCCATGTACATATCAAATTTCACTAAAATGTGTCCAGTAGATCTAAGGATATTCATTCAAATCGGAAAATACTCTTAATTTTGAACACCAGTGTGGATCACAAACAGTGGGGCCCGAAATAGCCGAGAAGTCATGCTCACGAGCTCGAGGTTAAAACTGTAATAAATATACTCATTTTTACTCATACATATGGTTATTACTAACATGTCATTCGTTTAAATTCCACACCGTTAGTACTTCTGAAATATTGTACATAATCTCTAGAACACATATAGTTTAATTTTAGAGTTTACTTAAAAAAGACATGCATATTAAAAAATTCAAAATATTAATGAAAACAAAATAAGCATTTGAAAATGTGTCAGTCATTAAATTAAAAAAAAGAACTAGAAATCACCAATATATCTACTAATATTAAAATTAAATGTATCAATATTATTATGTCTTAATAATGTAATATTCACCGAACTATTAATCGTGGATCATCTTATTGGAAATTTTTTGTTTGTTTAAGTATTTATTGTTATACTTCGTTATACTTAATATATTGTCCTTCAAGTACATTATCAAATTAAGCAATTTAAATTTAGCATAAGAAATAAATTACTTTATATTGCAGTATCCTGTAAAGCTTTTGTAATAATTTACTTGTTTTTTGTAATGTAAGTATCTTATTTATTATTTTTAGTTCTAAATTTAATAGGGTCTTTGTAAAGTTTTAGAGTCATAATTATCTCGTAGGAAATTTAATTTTATTCATACATAAACTTTATTCATTTTTTTTATAATTTCATTATTAATTCCTATGTCTATAATATTAATATTTAAATGAGCAATGTTGACTTCTTGATATTTATGATAAATAAATAACGGCAAAATTTGCAAATATTTGTACTATTTGTCAGAACTTTGTCAACAAAACAAATAATAAAGTCTTTTCATAAATATGTAATCTATTCTATTTCATGCATTTTAATCGTAACTTTAATCTGAAAATCTAAATTATTAATGTCTTCATAACTGAAGTACTTATCCTACTTGAATCTACCATTAGTAAATTACATTTAATAACAAGTTGTGTGAATACCAAAGGTATTAAACTCATCAAAAGTAATTAATCTCATTGAAATGGATAATATTATAATAATCACTGTTTGCATGTCCATTAATGACATCTTGGTGTTCATTATTAATAAAATCCTTATATTCTGTAAAATTACATATCATTTCAATCTTCATATCTTTCATATTATTGTAATTAAAACAAATCTACCCATTTTTATTATAATGACAAGCTAATCTAATATGTTTTTAGTTGGAAGAAATTTCTTAAGTTTTCCAAATGTACCATTAAAATTAAACATATTCAATGTATCATTCTTAAGACTTAAATTACAAAATATTGTATTAACATTTACTATATTTTAATATTTGACATTAAATACATTTATTAGGTTGTTAATAATAGCCTTAGTAATTTGAAAGTATTGAATATCCATTTTGTTATGCTTTGCCAGGAAATCTTTAGAATGCTTGTTATTTTTCCCTTTAAAACTAAAAAGTATTTAATATTCTAATTATATTCAATGTCATTTAACTCACTAAACCTTTTTATTATTTCTATTTTAATTAGGTCTTTTTTACATCCACGACATTTTATGAATTTATTTTTAAGATTTTTTTTAAATGCTTATATATATATATATATGTTTGTGTGTGTTAAACAAAGATATATAATTAATGTTATGTGTAAGGCATTCGCGTATAATTACGATCTAATGTCTGTATTTACAATTGAAGAATGAGGTTGTGATTTCGACCATGCCCATATTATTATTTTGGCTAAAACAGAAAAGAATTTTGACTCTTGAAGAAAATGTGCGTGATATTCTGTGTTTTGCTTAATATCAGTTGGTGATTTAAGCTCTTAAGATGTTCGGAATGGAGTTTCATAAAGGTTCTTCTTTTGAGTAAAATATTGAAAACGTCGCGTGATAAATTTCTGTTAATGGGAAGTGTGAAAAGTTAATTTGATGCGTGGGCACATATCACACTTTCCTAGATACAGATAAGGAGGTTACAAATGACCTAGGAAAAATTTAATTTTTAAGACATAATTTATTTGTTATTTCATATTACACAGTGAAATGAGAATATAATTTGTTCAGATGGAAACAAAAATGAAGTTCAAACTCTTTACAAAATTAAAAGCTATAATAACTTTATGGATACAACTTGTATGCTTGTCTGGAACATAGAGATAAAGAATAACTGTCGGGTATCTTCTTGGATGAATGGAAATAAAGTTCCAAAAAACTTCAATTGTACTGGTGCAAGATTTTTCCATTACATCTGGTATGAACTCAGCAGATTTGGTCCGTCTGTGTAGAAATTTGAATCCACGGTGATCTCTGAGAAGAGTAGGGCAGTAGACAGAATCATTGGGACCGCATGCGGATTAGTAAGTCAAGAACTCATTTTCTTCTGCTTTTGTGTTCGTCTGATGGCTGCACATGTATAAATACAATACAGATGTGTGCGCAGAATACTTATAATTTGCATTACTGCGTGGATGCAAAAATTAGTAGCTATAGAGGGCTGCCTGGTGGTAAGATAAGAAGGTTAAAGTTGTTTAAAGTGGATCTCCATATACCCCCTTTGAAGGTTTAAAGTCGTACCGCTTGAGAAAACAAATTACTGGTTTTGAAATATGTCCAAAGTCAGAAAGAAATATGTTGACAACAACTGGAATCACTGCTTATTTGATGTCTTATGGCTCTTGACAAAATGAATGTAAATTTTAAGCGTCCAGCATTAGACAGACCCAGGTAGCAGCGTTGAAGACTATTGTATGGTCTGATAATCAAGAACTAGGCCATATAAAACTCAGACTAGTTGTACTGAGGACAAATGAATGTGACATTCGAAAGTCCAGCACAAAGCCAAGGGAAGTCGAGGCTGCGCTGAAAACAATGAATCTGAATGGTGCAAGAAAATCCAAAAAAGAACATGTGCTAATTTGTGTTTGAAAGCATGAATATTAGATTGGTAGGTGTAGGACGCTAGCGTGGAACAAGGTAATGATAAATAAGTATTGCTTTAGGCAAATGCAAGCATGATTTGATTATCCAGAAAGCGGTAACTATACTGGTGCGATATGTCATCTACTCATATAGTATAAGCTCATCAAATTTGAATCTTTGAGGAATAAAAGAGAATTATTGCAGATCTAAGAGTAGGGCAGTGGACGAAATCATCAAAATAGCTTGATGATCGGTAAGGCAAAAACTCCTTTTCCTCTTCTGCTGTTGTAGTCGTCTGATAGTTGAACAGATATAAATACTGATACTGCAGGAGAACAAGGAGATTATTTGTAATTTATTATAATTACAAGCATGCAGAAAATAGTTGTTCAAAAGTGCTGCTTCGTGGCAAGATGAGAAGTTGCAAGTGGTTCGTGGCTGCCTCGTGATAAAGTGAGAAAGTGAAAAGGAGTTCAAGGAAGGCCGCCACATATGCTAAATTAATCCGTCGTTGCTGAAAAAGGTGTCTCAAAGCAAAAAATGGAAAAAGTGCTTTCGATTTACTGTGCTACAAAATTGATCAGGAAGGAATTATTGGAAGTGGAAATGTCTAAATATGTGGTATATCGTGTTTTGTACTGGAATCTTTGTTTGCATGTTTACAAAGTTCATATCATGCTACACCCACAATCGAGTGACAAGGATGGAATTTGAAATGATGAGGAAAGGAATTTGTTAAGCATATGTTGAAATACATTAAGAATGATTCTCTATATTTATATCGCTCTTTTTCTATGACGAAACTACATTCCATGTTTACAGAAGAGTGAATAAGCATAATACAAGAATTAGGAGTTTGGAAAATCCTTTCCATAGTATGGAGTTCTTCCGTGATAGCTCAAAAGTGAAAATTTGTTGCAAAATTTTACACAACCAGATTATCACCGCTTTCTCTTTTGTTGAAATGCGAATAACAGGAGAAGCTTATCTTGATATGCTCGAACAACTTACCTTTCTGTAATTTCATCATTTGCATCCACAGATTACTTTTGAATACGAATATGTGCCACCTCACTGGAGTTTACGCGAAAAAAAAGCAAAAATGTGACTTTCCTTAACATTTGACTTAGACATGATGGTCTCTTTTTTCTCCTGACATCACTCCCCTTGAAATGTTATGGGATATTTCAATATGATAAAACTTTTGCAACAAAAGCTAGTTTTGTAAACACATTAACACCACAATTAGAAGCAGGATCTTCCTTAATAACTCTTAAAGTTTTACATAAAAATTGGCTCGAAAATGACTATTCCTTAATATTATACATCTTTCAAATGTTTAAACTCTTTATTTATATGTATATTATTTCATACTCTGAAGCTTAAAATAATGTACTCTCTCTGAAACATTATTGTAGTGTTCTTGAATTCAGATCATATTTGTATTGGACATTTAACCAATTATGTCCCATTAAATGTCAGTATTTCTGAATTATTACTTTTCTTCTTTAAACGCCTACTTCTATTCTACTTCATTAGCTCCACAACATATATATCATTTTGCTGAAATAAGAAAAAATGCTGTCTATTTTACTATAATAAGTTTAATATGCCAGCTGGAATATACCCTAACTTTAGATTAATCAAAAGTAATATAAGGTGTTTAAGATGTTTGAATACCAGAATATAGATTTCTTGCTTTTACTTTAATTATGAAATACGTCTTTAAAATGAGAAAAATAAAAAATAAATAAAAATTAATGATGTTGAAAATTCTTAACACGTATAGCAATTTGTCTGAATAATTACACTAAACTGACAAACTTCTGCTGAAAAAGATACAATTCTATGATTAGTTTAAAAAACAATGGACAATTAATGGAACTTATAATTATCTTAGGATTTCTTGTTAAAAGGTATAATTATAAATTCTGAAGAATTATATAATAAAAAGAAAAAAAAATGATAAATTCATTACCCTACATATTTATTTTTATTTACAGTTTAAGTATCATTTAAAATATTAAATATTAAATAAAATCAAATGAATTATGCAGAAATCTTTCTTTTTACTGTTATCTTTATTTTGTGTCAAAGTAATTTATTTTTTCATTCTATATTTTTTAAGAAAATATTCTTATTTATTGAATAAATAAAAAAGAATATAATTTATATGTAATATAATATGTAAAATAATAGATGTTATTTACGTATTAAAAGAAAGTTAACAGTATTTATGTTTTCAAATAATGTAAGCATAAAATACAATATTTTGTCTGGAAATATTTTTATTTCTGTGAAAAAAAAATTCATTATTAAATAGGACAAAGTTTCTCCCGATTTCCTTTAACCACTTTTGTCTTTCAGTTTTTGTAAAATATCTTAAGAGATAAATAATTATAATAATAATTTTCTAAGAGTATCCAAAAAGAATTCACTAGAAATGGTATTTGTTTCTCAAAATATATAGCTGGATATGTGTGTTTACTTTGCTCAAAATTCTTACAATATAAGCAATTGTAATAATTTGTTCCTTTTTCAAATAAAATACCCTGTAAAAATATAATTACGAAGAAAAAAAATATACTGAATTAATTTTCATTTTAAAATGACAGATTTAGGCTTAGAAAGTAATATCGTAATGAAAATAGATGGAACAATATCAAAAAGATTTTATGATTTTATTATAATTTAATGCTGTATTTTATAATAAATAAAACAAGAAAATTAATGTATTTATTAAGATAGCGTTTGTGAGAAGTTTTGGGATACATATAATGTATGATCCTTTAATTCATATAAATATAAATTAAGACTGTCAGCCACTAATATGTTTTGATATACTTTTATCTAAAGAATTTTATCTTTAGATATTTTCTAGGAAAAGTATTAAGGAAACTGTGAAATGTAGCTAAATTTTTAAGGCAGATTACAATGTTGATACTTAAAAATACAGAAATGTTTATTCAAAAGTAGTTAGTGTAATTAGAAGGATTATTTTTAAGACCATCTCTCTATATATAGCTTAAAAATTACGTGAAAGTCCTTTATTTTCAAGAAATATGTCATTAGTTATAGTAATTAAAAGGATTAACAAACATGAAGTATACGAATATAGTAACTTGCATGCTAAAATTATATTAAAATGGGTTTTTTTCACTCTTTAATTTGTGATAAGTTTTTGAGAATTTTTAACTACTGTGCTTTAATAAAATGTTAGTTTCCTCATCTTAGTGTTACATAGTGATTTAAAATTTTATGGGAGTATATGTTTAATCCCTCATAAAAGATGTACTTTATTATTTTCACAAGAAACATTGCTACTTTTAAAAACAAATGACGTAATTTTTTAAAGAAAAAGATTACATTTTATTTTATGAAAATTAAAAAGAAAAAAAAAGAGTATTTAAAAGGAATAACAAGGGAAAGTAAACTTATAAGTTTTAAAAATCTTTATCAAGATGAAAAATATTTTTAAAAACTTGATAAATAAATATGCGACAGTTATTTTGAAAGTATCATCTGACATTATTCAAAAACGACCAGCATAAGTGTGACAATTTTACGTATTTAATACTGTTTTAAAAACATACACTACATTTCGTTGTAGCAACCGAGCATATAAAGCTATTTATCGCTTTGAGATATAAAGTTTTATATGTCAGATTCATAGAAGGTGGTCTCCTGTGAGCTAGGGTGATCTATTATCTTTCTCTTGATAATCTTTATTAAAACACTGGCCACACATGAATCGCTTCAAGTGTAAGAATAGGTGAAAATCAATTGATGTCAGGCTAGGAATACACTGCGGACAATTAATTTGTTCACAAGCAAATATTTCCATTAGATCTTCAGTTGCACGAGCCGCTTATAGCCTAGCATTATTGTTTAGCAAAGTAACACGATCACTGAATAGCTGAGTATTTTGTTATAAATGTCACAGAAAAATTCCTTAAGTGTTGCATCACAGAAAGGTGTGTAGACGATTTTGTCTCTGGATGTAAATTACACCAATACGACATTTTTTTTTCTATCCCAGAAAACTATACCCATGAGAAAGGTAGCCTGTGGAATTTTTCTTATTGAACTTCCGTCGTTTTGCCAAAGGCGTGCCCTTCCATTTCATTGATAGTTGTTTCGACTACGGTATGATACAGGAAATCCAAGTCTCCCTCATCAGCCTCATTGTCTTTAAGCTATTAGTCCTCTTTGGCGTTGTATCGACATAGAAAGGTCAAAGTAACAGTAAAACATACGTATGTCATTATGCCTCTCTGTGAACCATATTCGGTAATTTTTTTTGTAACGGAAGCATTCAGCTGCTACTACAAGCAAACGGTATGCAGAAGTTATGAAAATAATAAAACAAGATTTATGAATTGTCTATTCATAAGGAGTTTTGCAACAATGGGATAAAACAATTCATCATGCATAAAAAATTACCGGGAGATTATTCCTGAATTGTGTACGTTCAATATGCCAGAATCGAACATTTTTAGATCTATTATATATATATATATATATATATATATAAGGCTGTAGCTGTAACACTGTGTGAATTTTTATTCGTTTCATATATATGGCGTTCTGATTACATGATATTTCTCTGAACATATGAATACAAAAGAGTAACTTTTTTACACTTATAATAAGAACAGCAAATAACACTTTTAGAGTTTTCTATTGAATCTTTAGAAATGTACTTCGTTTATTTTTTCTGAAATGAAGAATGTCCTTCTGTCTCATCGAAGATACATTGTATTTTAGATTTGCATCTTCTTTGTCAATTTCAGTCACTATTCCAACATTTAATACTATTTTTCTCTTAGGTAACTCTTTTTCTTTGGAGTAAAAAGAAGTTTGTGTATGCCAGATTTATTTTCTTACGCTAAAGAGAACTAAAAGTTAAGAGAAGGTAATTCAAATATCCGTAAGTAAATTTAGAAAGCAAAAAGACTTGTTCTTTACAAATGACAAGTATTTTTAATTCCACGGGGGACAGAATTTCATTATGAGACAATTTAAATATCCTTTACATGCATAATGTCTTTACCGTAATTTACCAGTAAAAATAAAATCATCCATGAATTGAAATGAGGGAAATGTATAGATTGGAATTATACAATTAAATATATTTATTTAAATATCGCAATTTTACTTTCATTATGCCACTCTTAATTATCATTATGCATAAGAAACTTTCACAATCAAAACTAAGGTTTGTAACTTTCCATCTGGTCGTTGACAAATATTTTGAGATGGAAGTTATTTTACTAAATTACATGAAATTCCTTGAATTCAAATTTATGCAGTTATTTTAGATGTTTTCAAAACAATTTTACTATTTTACAGATTCTAATAAATACACACAAACATGCATATATATATATATATAATTATATATACATATATACAACCTCTGACAATAAAGTTCAGTGAATGAAGTCAGAACGGCAGATCTGGTAACACTGACGAAAAAAAACGCTGCACCTGCGTATCTGCAAATGTTGACCATCTGCTCCCACCGTTGTTCCTTAAAGCGTCGTTTGTGCTCCGTTTAAGCCATGTTTTACTAAGTGCTTGTTTAGTGCGTTGGTTCTTAACTGATAACAGGAAAATGAATTAACAAAAGATAAATTTAAAGTTTTGTTTTAATTTAGCAAGACACCAAAAGAAACTCATGCGTAGCTGGTACGTGTTTATGAAGATAAGCACTGTCCATGAAGTGTGTGTACGAGTGGTTCGCCCTTTTTCGAGAAGGCCTGGAAAGTGTCTCTGACAACACCGTAGAGGAAGACTGGTGACTTCCGTCAGTGACGAAATCATTGAGAATATGAGGAAATTACTCACGAAAGATCGTCGATTAACTGTGCACATGATGACTGATGAACTGCAGATTAACCGTGAATCCGTGCGACAAATCGTTAACCAAAATTTATTGATGAGAAAAACATGTTGTCGTTTTGTGTCACATAACTTGACTGACGATCAGAATCAAGCACATTTAGAGGCTTCAAGGATTTTGTCGGCGGATGCGACATAAGAATTTCTGTATTGTCACTGGGGATGAACTGTATTGTTAGTGAGGATGAGTTCTGATGTTTTAGGTGCGACCCTGAAACGAAACTGCAAAGCATGGAATGGCGTTCTCCTTCATCACCTCGTCAGAAAAAGGTTAGAGCAGAGAAATCATAAATAAAAGCGATGCTCATCACCTTTTTTGATAATCAAGGCATTATCTACAAGGAATTTCTACCTGAGGGAACGACGATGAATGCTGCAAGGTACATTAAAATTTCGACCCGTTTCATGAAACGTCTACGCAGGGTACGACTCCTGTGCGCATATCAAGGTTCATGGTTTTTTGTTCACGACAATGCTCGCCCTCACACAGCCAATATCGTCAAACAATTCCTGGAAAAAGAGGGGGTGGGTGGGTTCAAGTTGAACATCCACCATACTCGCCAGATCTCAATCCTCCATACTTTTTCATATTCCCACGACTCAAACTCGCTTTGAAAAAAAAGAGATTTGATGATTCCCTGACACCCAACGAAACGTGACGAGTTTTTTGAACTCCATCCCAAAAGAAGGTTTCTTGCAAAGTCTCCAGGACACGTATAGCAGATATCAGGGGTGCATAGTTATGGGAGGTGACTATTTCGAAGGACAGCAAGGTAACTTTTGTTAATATTTCATCTACGTTAACGTTACAGGACTATTCACCGAACTTTATTGTCAGAGGTTGTATATACACTCTATAACAAAAAAGAACGGCACTCCCAGAAGGAGTTGCCCGATTGTAATGAAATTGTTTATGCAAAGATATTTGAACCCAACATGCAAAAGATTAAAATTTGGTGTCCATTGAGGGAAAGCTACAGTGCGTCGGAACTGCGTACTCAGCAGGTGTATATAAGAAGAGATTATTAATCTGATGGTCACATTTTCTGTTGTATTGCGATTTAAGATATCTTTCAACAACTGAAGAAATGCATCACCGCAGAATTCGAGCTCATTACGAGCAACTCTCTGCGTTTTAAAGAGGTCGTATCATTGGATTGAAAGAGGTATATCAGTGAATCGCTCGTCATATGAGTCGAAGCGATGCGACGATTAGGAGATGCTGGGAAGAATGGCTGGACAAAAGCAAATTTCAACGTCATGATGGTAGCAGTCGACATAGGGCCAAAGCAGATCGGGAGGACAGAGTGAATGTCAGATAAGCTGACACAGCGCCTGATTCATCCTTATCAACCATCAGACATACGACTTGCACACCAATGACCACCATGACCATTCACAGACGGCTGATAGAGTTAAATATACGCTCATACCTGACGGGTACGCCACCTGCCCCTCACGCCTGCACAATGTCGAGCTAGATAACAGGGGTGCTTGGCTTGATCCGATTGGAATGATGCTGACTGGGTACGTATAGTGTTTAGTGACGTATCCCGCTTCCAAATGTTCCTGACGGTTATCGAAGACGTGTCTGTAGACGCCTAGGACAGAGTGCCGATCCTGCTTTCACTATTGCGCGCTTCACCGGCCCTCAACCAGGAGTTATGGTCTGGGGTGCCATTACCCCTGATACCGGACTGCTTTGTTAGGCATTAAAGACACACTTATAGCACAGCGGTATGTCGACGACATTCTTAAACCTGTTCTGCAACCGATTCTTTTGTAGTACCCCGGCTTTATTTTTCATAAAGATAATGCCAGACCACATACGTCACGTGTTGCTATGAACTGTCTTACAGCTTGTCAACGCTTCCTTGGCCAGCTAGATCTCTCTCCAGTATAGTATGTCTGTGATATGATGGGAAAGCGACTGACTGCATCTACCAGGGAATATTGATGACCTAGTCCGACAATTGCAGCAAATTTGGCAAGAAATACCGCAGGAGATCATCAGGGAGCTTTATCACTCTATACCACGTCATGTGGCAGCTTGCATCCAGGCTGGAGGTGGGATAACACCTTATTGAGCTCGTTACTTTGTAACTGTATAACTCTAATATAAATCATTCATTTTTTTCTAAAATTTTAATCATTTTCTATTCACTACATAATTTTCCTATCCACTAATTTTTGTCTCCATCGTACAATTCCTTCTTGTTGCATCGTTCTTTCCGTTATAGAGTGTATACACACACACACACACACATATATATATATATGTGTGTGTGTAACACTCCTTAATGGAAGGGTAAAATTGATTTAAAATTCTTGAAGAAAAAATTAGTCCTTTTGTTGAAAAGTTTATTTAATCATTTTGATGAGAGAGAAAGACAATAAGAAAAATTTCTAGTATAAATAAAAAGATGGAAATTCGACGTTTGGACCGTAGTATGGAAAGCTGGTTGAAATCAATAATGCAAATCACAAAATCATAATGAAAACAAAATATGTTTTAAAATCAAATATGTGGTTATATAAAAGGATATTATTTGAATTAATAGAAGAACCCTTATCTTCTTTCTCCCCTATTCCTTACCTTCTACCCTCTTCAAAACGACAAATGTTTTCGAGGGAAATGCTAAGCAGATGTTTTCAAGTAAAACAACCGTTTGTTGAGTCACGTGACAAGTGCTCTAAAGAGAGATTATGTGTGATAACGAAAAATTAATATTATTTTTTCAGTAATATTCTATATTCAATGGAACATGGTTCGCAGTTCAGGTCTTAGTAATGAAGAAAGTTTTCCATTTTGCTTCAATTAGATGATCATGAATCAAAATCACAAGAAATACCTGAGAAGGATCACGTATTCCTTCCACTGAAAATTGAAACATCTGAAACTGATTTTGATTTTGGTGACAGCATAAAAGCAAATTTTAGTAACCAAAGCTTAATAAATATACAAATCTATTTCTATGAATAAACGAAATAAAGGAAGACTGAAAATAATGTTGCATTACTGAATGCTTCTAATGCGGGACCTACATCAAGTAATGAAGTTCCACGAGACGGCACACTGTGCATAAGAATGCCTACCAAAAATAAACCTGTACTCTTTCAAAGCCAAGATATAGTATCGTACCCTGTGGAGTATCTTCCTATATAAAGAGACCGGTAGAAAGCAGAATAATACCTAGCGCTTTTCAGTTATTAGTAGATAAGTCTATAAGGAAAGTAATACTGGTATGTACTGAAACAGAAGCTCGATGGCAACTCCAAAATGAAAACTGTTTGATGTCAATAGAAGGGTATTATGCCGTTTTAGCTATTTTATTTCTATGCCCAAGGAGCATATTGCACGAAGGGAATCTCTGTCAGTAATTTAAAGAATAAGACGTGGGGTCTACTTTTTTCGTGATGTCATGCCACGGGATAGGATCGAAGTAACATTCAGGTTTATGAGATTTAATAGAAGATGTACATGACCTGAAAGATTACAAAACGATAAATTTTCTTTAATATCCTCTGGTTGGGATTGATTCATTGAAAATTCAAATTCTTGCTACCAAGTATAATAGTTAATGATCAATTATTTCCGTATAAATCTCTAGATACCCTTTCTTACAATACATAACAAGTATACCTCATGAATATGGTATTGAATTTTGGAAATCAGGAAACGTAGAGTCAAAATGCATGGTAAATGTTATTCCATATTTAGGAAAAGATGATAACAGGCGGACAACTTATTCCTTCCAGACTCTGTCGTTACACGTTTGACGGAACCATTTTGGGGAAACGGCGAGAGAGTCACTACCGATAACCATTTTTCTTCGGTTGTATCGAAATTGAATAAAATATACTTGCATTGTTCGCATAATGAAGCAATAACGATGGGAAATTACAGAAGCTGCCAAATATTAAAAGTATCCACTTTATTCTATATCCTGTTACAAATGTAATTGATATGTGTGTGGTAAATGTAGTATAACTGTAAAAGTATAATTTGTAATGAATGTAAGAGGTATTTTTCATATTTAACTAAATTAACCATTTACTAGAGGTAAACAAAAAGGCCATTGTATCCTTTATATTATTAGTTCAACTGTACCATATTAAAATATTTCACATTTAAAAGTGATATTTATTTACTGTCATTCTTGATTTTTGAAAGAAATTTAATTTATTAAAATTTTATTTTATAAATAATTTCTTCTTTAAAACAACGTGTTTTTACTGACTTCAAAAATTATAAATACTCAAAAATAAACTAAATAAATTATAAAAAATATACTATTTCTTGTTATAAAATATTTATATTTTTGATACTTTTTATTTAAAAATGCGTTCATTATATTCTATTTTTGATTTTATTTTTACTTGTCTTTTTAGTAAAAAAAAAAACCCTTTTATTTCGTGTTAAATCAATTTAGGTAAAATAAGAAATTTCCTAGTTTGATCAAAAAGAATTTTATAATATGTTTGTGATTTTGTAATTAACGCTAATATTGATATGGTTTCATTCCGTTTGTATTCCAGTCTTCAAGAGTTTAAGAATCCAAAACATCTTTACAAATCTAGAACGTAAATTGGTTGATTAAAAATAATAATAAATTCTAAGGAAAAGAAAGTGTCAAAAAATGCTTTTCAATACAATTCACACCAAATATGAATGATACTACAATATATATAAGTACATATGATTAGTCTATTGTAATTGTTAATGATTGATTCGGGCTATGCACATGATCAATTTTGACAGAGGAAGGCGTTCAGAAGTTAGGATTATCGTTATGTATCACACGCGGATAGTTGTGTAGATTCTGACACTTTTCATTTTAGGAGGGTTTTGAATTAATTTTGATGTGATTCAAATATGTAAAGAGGATTTAAGTGTATGAAATTAAGAATTTTCATCATTATATACACAAAATTTAGGATTTTCCTTTCTGGGTTACTACAGCTCAACGGGAATCTACAAAATGAGTTAAATATTTAAACTGTAATTTTACATTAGTACTTAAAATGAAAAATTCTGTAATTTTTCTTTCATTATTTACAATATTGTGACATATTAATTAGATTATGTTATCATAAAATAATTTTAACCTCTGTTTCTTATTTTTTGTTATTTTACAATTTTTTTTAGAAATTGTTGCTCATTTTTTGCTTCACACAAAATTTCTTTATATCTTTCATTCTGGGCATAAAAACAAATGGACATTCGCATATTTTTTTTCCTTTCTACTGAAATGAATTTGTTGTTGCGAAGTCTTTCCAAAGAATTTCAGAAGTTTCTTAAATACGTTAAGATAGAAGATACCAATCAGTAATTTCTAAAAAAAAAATAAGACAAAGAAGTAAATGAAATTCCACATAGTGAATAATGAAAATGGAGCAACAAATAAATTACCGCTTCTTAATACTACATCTTTGAGTGATTTACTGGAGTAAATTAATTAAATCAAGAGTTATTATCCGGGAATCGATGATTGTAATTGAAGCAGGGACAAGGATTTATTAATGGATTTTTTTTTTCTTTTCTTACTTTATGGGCCTTGAGGCATCTTTGTAAACCTATGAAAAGATCCGCTGATTAAATAAATGAATAATTGTTTCAGACTTGTAAATGCTTACATCTGTAACACATTTTCAAATTAAAGTGAATGTACACCATGATGATGTTATTTTCTTACTAAGTGATAGTGTAATCTTACAAAAATTGGTAATGATAGAATTGTCAGTTTTGTTTCAGTCTTATGTCATGAACAATACAAATTCAAATATTGAAAAATTATAAATTCAATGTATAACTTCTTACTATAAACGCTTCACGTAATTATTAATAAAAGACTGATAAATTAATTAATGTTGCTACAAATCTGATCCGAATTGTTTTTCAAAATTTTTATATTTATTATTTAAAATTTGTTATTTATTTTACTTCTTATGTTATAGTTTTGTTTAGTTTTCTCAAAGGACGTTTGTTGAATAGATGTACGGCATTTTTCGCGTGATTTATTTTTCGCTGTTTATTAAATTATTTCAATTGCATGCCTTTTTGAAAACCTATTAGTGCCATACTTAGGTTTATACCAAATAAATTGATGAGATACAAATGAAAATATATATCAAAATTAGTCTAAAACCTTTTGTTTGTTTTTCAAAGTTTATATATACAAAAATTAAAGTTAAAGCTGAAGGTTTATATCTTAATACTTGTTGTTTAATTTGTATTATTTTATAAAAAATTATAAAATATTTCATAAATTATTAAAAAAAAGTATCTATAATTAGTAGCCAAGATACTTCTCGATACAAGTGATTTCAAATAGTTTTATATATTTGAACATAATATTCAAAATAAGGTATTTTGAATTCCACGTTAATTATGCCTTTATTTTACATCCCGAACCTTCTGTTATAAATGAGAAAATGTTATTTACTATATCTTGCCAGTAAAACTTTCATGTCATCAAATATTTATTTTATCAAAATAAAGTTATCTTTCCCCTTTTTCTGTGATGATTTGTTCCAAATTATACATAAATCACATTTAAATGAACATATTCGTTAAATTTGAAGATGAAAATATTTATTTGAGTAATTTAATAATAACATATTGAAAATTAGGTTATATGTGTTCTATCTGAAGTAAAATACTAAAAAACATATTATAATTAGTTATTTCTTAATATATTAGAATTTAAAGAACTGCATACAATGTCCAAATCGTTACGCGAAAAATCTCTTTAAGGAAATTATCAAACAACAACTAAAATCCGTCAGAATCTTTCCTTGCATTTATTCACTGATAACATAAAAAATATGTCGAAGGCGAAATTTTATGGAATGTGTTCAAATAAAGAGTGCTGCGAATTTTACTTCTTTAGAAGTATTCGTTTAAATGTCTGAACAAAAAAATATGAAAAACAATGCAAATTGTACAGTTTTTCAATTCTTTTTTAAGCAATAGTATCGAAATGGAATATTTATTCTTATAAACATTCTTAATGTATTTTCCATTTGCTTCAATAAATGACTGACTATTCCAAAAAATAATTTTATTTGGATTTCGCTGCATTCTGCCCGCATTTTTGAGAGATTACTGCAAAATTACAGTTTCTGGAAAAAACACTGAGACAAAAATTTTGATAATATTAGGAGTGGGTTATTAACAGGCTCGTGATAGTACTTAGTTTAACTTAAAATTTCACTTATTTTCATTTCAAGGTTATGTTTACTTTTAAAGTGTTTCATGAAAGTATATTTGAATTTATATACACTAAACATGTAATAATGTTTTCTATTTTTATACTATTTGTATGAAATATAAAATTATCTCTACTATTCCTAGTGACAGACGTTAGATACTTACATTTAAAAAAGAACTCTAATGATTGTGCTAAATATTATTATGTTTTAAACGTTAAGTAAACATTTATTTAAAATTACCTTACAAATAGAACTATTGTAGACCAATAATTTTTTTGGAAATTGTATAAAAGCCTTAAATTTGTTTATATATACATTCGAAAAATTATTGTCATATGACTATATCATTTCCTCTAAAATTACATTTAACAGCGAAAGGAAACTTACTAGAAAGACTTAAATGACTATTATTGGTGAAAATAGAGGTGCATTCAAGTACAACATCTTTAGGAGTTAACAAAAATTATTATTTAAATTTTTTAAAACAATACATACAACGACACTGATCAAAATAATTTTGTACTTTTGCTTTGTACGATATTTCAGCATAAAAACAAATTCATACCAATAAATCATTAAAGACATAAATAGCTATTAATGCTCTTAAAACGAATAAATATTTCATTACACTTAATATGAGTAAAAACGTAAGAGCAACGTACAACTCCAGAAAATAAACGATCATTTTGAAAAGGGGCCATGTTCATTAGCCCCAATTTTAAAGGATAAGTAACAAATCAATTATTTAAGTATTATTTTCAGAAAACTTAAATCATTCATATGTTCATTTATTAAAGTAGATTACATGTCAATTAATAAGCTTACGTAATTATTTATGGTCTTACAGAATTCCCAGAAAATATGTTTTTCTTTGCGGTGACGGCCTGCTTTTAAGATGGGTTTAGGATTGCGTGACATATTAAGTTACCTTTAACTTACAGAGGCATATATTTTATGAAATACCTGATAAAAGACAAATATCACTACGAACAGGGTTGTTTTTACAAATAATACGCTAGAAAAGTAAAAGCTCTGCTGTTGTACAGGTGCTAAGTATGTTGTAGTTGTGGGCCGCTCTTTTCTTCTTTTAATTCAGAAGTCTGTGTAAATGGCTCATATACGTATTGATAGAGTTTCTCTATGCCATGTATTTGAGAAATGTGAAAATTAATCATCATTTGCATAGCGGATGAGATAAAGTCATGCCCTAGGTGACGATCCGTTTGAAAATGAATGCTGGAAATACATCAATCTAGATCAATTTTAAGAGTTTAATACCGAATAAAATTACAAAAAATTAAAGAGAATTTTTTTGCATTATTTAATATATTTAATAGTTCTGAATATTTTAAGAGAAACCGCGTAAAAAAATTCTCGAAAGAATAAAATTTATTAAAAATGAAAGCGCACGTATCTTGTAATTTAAACAGCTTACATTTTAGCATCTGCAGTTTATCAGTCCATCACTGTTTTTCATTTTTTCTAAAATTTTGAATTTTATCATGATCAAATACTTCAATGCATGTATCAAACATTGTTATATAAATTCCAAAAGTGTAAGTACATTTTCTTCTAATTATCAAAAGATGTAATTAGAATGTGGTTGGATTTAGTACTTTGATTTGTGAATTTAAGCAATCGTTTACATAATTCCATACTCTGATTTGAGCTCAGGATAAATAATTTAAGCTCAAGGATGTTTTTACTGTCTAAATATGAAAGAAGAATTCTATGATTCTGACAAAAATCCATCAGGTAAACATCCCCAGAAAAAAGGAAGTTTACATCTAATATTCTCACAAGATTCAGAACATGATGAATAAAGAACGCAAGATCAACAGATTCTGCCTGAATCGTAGAACAACAGTGCATCCAAAAAAATATTGAATTAATGTATAAATAATCGTTTATTATAAATTATTGTAGTTTTGATAATTAAGGAGTGTTTGAAAAACATTATCTTTACTTAAATTTTCATACTTAAGCTTCCAATACGTGGAAGGAGACGGAATATGCTATGTGCTAATAGAAGTTTAAATATGTTATGTAAAAATAAAATCTTTCTTGAAATAAACAGACATTTTGTATCAGTAGTGAGGACATTCGGATAAGGTCATGCGTAATGATAACATTTTGTGATATATATATAAAGGAGTTTCCTTCACCAGAAGCTGGAAATTCCTTTAATAATGATGTGAATATTTCGTAAATATGCACCAAAAGAAAAAAAAAAAAAGGTTAAATGTTGATATAAAGTACTTATTCGGTAAAGGTGACCCTCAACAGATATTGTAATCATTGCGGATGGAACATTTAGAACGTGGTGATTCTTCTCGTGTTGGTGATTATCCATTAATGGGCTCAAAATTGGAAAGGTGGTTGATGTGGAAATGTTACGTTCTTATTATAACAGGATATGATTGTCAGAAACGTAAGGGGTTACATGTTTATAAATAGTGAAAAGTGCAACAAAAAAAAGTGATTGAAATACCACTGTGATTTGTCTGAAATGCTGGAAACTGTTGAAATGGTAAGAATATTACAGTCCTCAGAATGTATTCCTTACGAATTCCTTGATGAAACGATTTATTTATGTGAAGAAAGTGTTAATTGTATGACTCACTCTGTAAAAAATTCACTGAAAAGGTTTTCAGAGCAAAATATAAACTCCTAACGCCCAAAACTATGGTTTGTCCTTGCAAGTTCCTACAATTGAGAATAATTACATTCATTCTCAACTCAAATGTTCTAAAATCGGAGTGACGGCACACACCAATGAATTTAGATTCAAACAGCTTTTTCAACAATGATCGGATGACTTCCACAAAAATCTCATTTGATATTCGAGCTTATGGGGGGAAAGTACTAAACAAGCATTTAACAGAAATAGAACTTTGGGATTACTTAAAGTCAATACATTTTGGAAGCCAAATAAAAAGGCACAGTTTGAGATGCGTTTTGTGAGACTACAGTTTCTTTATACACAAAACATAAAAAGTTAAATTATTGAAATCAATACAAAGTATATGTACACTGTTTGAGTTGAATTGTACGATGATTAGTTCTACAGATTGATACGAAAAATGCAGCAGGCAAACTCCAGCAAGAAGCATCGATTTTGCACTTTCGAAAATATTTTCTCAGCACTATTCATTTCATTTCTAGTTTAAACTTATTTCTTCGTTGAAAAAATATATATATATATATAAAAAAAACTTTTGGACTTATACAACTTATTCATTTGTATTTGAAGTCTTCGCCTGAGAGAAAGAGAAAAATCTTTTGACACAATTTGATGAATATAAATTAGAACAAGTAGTTATTATTCATTTACAATGTGGTAGGTTTCTCTTTTATAATTTTGTGAATAGAATTTAATTATATATACATTGAGCATGTATTAATTTAGAAAAATACTTTTATTAACAGTTTTAGTAATATCACGAACATTTTGTGAGAAAGCTTCAACACTTTTTATTATTTGAAAGGCAAAAATCTTTTACTCGCTTCCATGTAAGGTTGAGTTAATTGAGAAACCAAAATGCTTCAAATTTTACATACTTTTTATTCTGATTTTAAAGATTAGAAAGCACTTTTTTCTTAAACCATACATGAACCATTTATAAGTATTGAATAAATAGAGTGCTCAAATATTGAATATTAAAATTATAAACAAACGCGTGGCCCGCCTTTGATTACAAAAGCATCACTGGAGGTGGAAAACTTACAAATAAAGAAATTTTGCTTCTGCAGATAAGCAATGGCTTAGCTATTTGTGAAAATATAAAACGTCTGATAGCTGATATGATTAAAGTTGTAATGTCAATTTATATTTATAATTTATCAAAGGATACTAACTCACGGCATGGATTATGCCCATTGAGATTGGATGCATGGTACTGGATGATTGGATACTATTGGGGGAAATACTTATTCACACACACAAAAACATTCACTTCCTGAATATGTGTTTCTTGCCATATTGCCTATACTTAAATTCAGATTACTTCAAAATAATTCTTACTTCTAGTTATTGAAATTACGTCTAAATAAACAAGAATTTAAAATTTTAAGACAATTAATTAAAAATGATGTAAAACAGTTTAATGAATTATAATATTCTAGTGATTCTCGTTTTGGGGCAATGGCGCAAGAGCTGGATTCAGATCTTGCGCCAAAACCCTATATTCCTTTACTCGCTGCATCCTATTAAACTTTGATACGCAGGTTGCATTCGATCACAGTCCACAGAAGAATTTGCGAGCTATATTTAATCTCGAGAACTTGTGCAGGGATGCATGAACTGAAGCGAAATGCATAATCTTCTTTGTTACATACACCTCTCGCAAAGCTGTAAATTAAAGTTAGCTTATCATATTCCTGCTGCTGAAATTTGTAATTAATTTATGTCCATCTAAATTTATAATTTTAATTTTATTTTTAATTTTTTCTGTTTTAAAATCTTTAGTTGAAACTCAATCTCGTGCTCTTTATTTATTAAGTTTGCGTGTTCATCCTAAGAGACGTTTTAGTGCTGGATTACATTAAAAATATATAACTAGTAAGTTATGGTAAAAAATATCATTAGTTGCGTTTTTCTCAAAATACGTATTTTTTAGGAATCTAGTACACTTTTTTTCAAAATCTACAGTATACATAAAGTTAATAATTTGCACTTTATGAAATGAGATTATTTTCTACACGGTGAACTTAAGGTTTTTCTTAATAAATATTCACATATTTGAGATACAGCAAAACATTTTATAAAATATATGGGAAACTTGAGTCATTAAACTTTAAATTTTATTGAATTTAATTTTTGAAATTTTCATTAATTTCAGTTTATTGAATATGTGCTTTAGAACTATTTAAATTTTTAACGTTACAAATGCAGTAGATATTTTGCAAGATGTACCTAAAGATAAGTACATAACTTATTAATGTTAATAGAGCTATGATACTATTAATTACTTATGTTTTAAAACATGTTTTCCTTACATAAACGGACAGAAAAAATATATAGATACCTCAATGTTAAAATTTGACTTAATTGCTTTTAATTTAAAAAAAGTTAGGGTCATTTAAGTATAGATTAAAATCAGAAGAATGTATGTCTCAGTCAGTTTAAATAAAATAATATATAATCTGCATTACTTCAAGAAAAATAACGTAATTCCCTGAGATAAAAGTCAAAACCTTTAAAGGAGTTGCGTTTTCGAAATACCCCCAGTATAGAAAAGTTTCACATTATTTAGCATGTGGAGAAAGCGAATCACAATCTTCTAAATGTTAAAATTTCATTTCCCAAAGAGATTCATTATTCATTGGTACTTAATCTAGGACGTTGGGCTATTCGCTATTTTCTCTTCTCTAACCTCGGGGACTTTATAGTAATTTGACTACATGAAATTACATTTTCTTCCAAGTCAAAATGAAACAAGATTGGGGAAAATAGATCAATATCAGAAGTGCAGTGAATTGAAATAGAGATAGTTATATATAAATGAAACAGAATCAAAAGAAAGAAAGAAGATAGATGATAACATCAGAGTGATATTTATTAGTAAAATGGATTGAAACACCATAATTGATCATTTAGATTGAAGTGCTTCTAAGCTAAATTAATAAGATACGAATTTATTGATACTGAGTAGTGTTTGAATCAGAACGAGTAATTTGGTCAGCTAAGACTTCATTCGTTGATCGTAATCTAGTACTGACGCGTTAAATGGGATTCGAAAGAGAGCGGCCTCGTATCTATTCATCAGTAATTAATAAAGTATTTTGCACTATTCTTGCTATCTTTATTTGGAGTCTGGTACTTATTTTCTGTTTAATTAGATGGAAACGTCGCGGTAGAATTAAATAATGAAGGACGGTTTTCACAGTCTGTTACTATAGACAAGCAAATAAACTAAGCGAGATGATGATATAAATTCATTGGTTCAACAGTTCATTAATAAACTACATTACATGCAGAAAAAAGTATTACAATAAAATTACTGACAAATGATTTAGTTGCAATAAATATTGTATTAGAAAAACCACTTTCTGCCCCAACTAAGCAGAAGAGGAAAAATATGACAATAAATATTATTCCATCAATTTAAAGGATGCCATCTTTTAGCAATAAAAACTTAGGACACGCATCTCACATTGAGTAGAAAAAATTAGTAATCTTGCCATATTTTTATACATGAAGCCATTACGACGTTTTAAATGAAATTTACATATTTTGGGGTTTCTATAAAAAAGTCACAGACTCATCACAAGAATAGGAAGAAATAAATTTAAAATGTAGCATATATAATATAATATATACAACAGAGCTTCAGTATAATTCAAAAAAATAGAGAATGTTTGTAAAATGTAATAAATAATGTCAATAATATAAAAAGAATTACAAAACACTGTACATAAAAAAAACCGGTACTATCCTTAAAATCATTTGAGCACACTCACTGATTACCAAGTTATTTAAAATATATAATTAATTAAAATAACGTAATACATTTTGCTAGGGGTAAAGTTTTCCAAATGTAAATATTAAATTCTAATTGCTGGCAAGAAGTGGTAGCAATGATCATAATAATTCAAATAAAAGCATATGTTAAAACATCGTAAATAAGTAAAAATGTGTATATGAAGAATTATGTATCTCCTAAATAAAGAAGTATATTATAATTAAATTTATTATTGATTAAATATTAAATTAATAGAAAACTTTTTGAACTCATATACTATGTGTTTATTACAAACTCTTAAGAAATTCATTTTAATGTATATCTTTCAAAAAAATTAATTTTAACTCAAACCATTAAGTCTTTTAAGCAACTTAACTTTCCTTTCAACAATAGAAAATATATATTACTTTGTAGCATTTCACTATACTGTTAAGTCTTTATTTTAGAGAGTATATGTGTACATACAACAAGAAAAGTTACTTTGTAACCAATAAGAAACTTAAGATTACGAAGCATAACATACCAATAAGTTTAAGAATAACCCTCGAACTGTCACTAAATGTCTAATTTGCTGACAATCCTATTTTCTAGTTTGCTTGAGTAGCTGATTCTCGCAAACACAGCAAGTCGCATCAGCAGCATTTCAAGCATGAACTCGGCAAGATCCAATAGAGATCGAGATCGTGAAAACTAATGAAATATTCAAAAGTCAGATAATCGATCAAGACATCTAGCGACGAAGAAAATGAGATTGGTATACCGAGACACAAAGAGAATTTTCCACTGACTTAGAGTCTATTTCTCATGTTGGGGCAATCTTTCGTATTTCGTAATGCCACCAAAAGATTTTAATGTTCCAAAGTTGTTGTTAATGCTAAATCTTTGAAAGCTAATTATTTTATTTTAACTTATTGCAGATTTTAACACCCACCATCATTTTCTTTTGATATGCATTAGGAGAAATAAATCTTGAGGAAATAAAAAGTTTAGGCGTACAAAATAGGACTATTTTTAAGATTCTGAGAGAGAGAGAGAGAGTTATCCTTGTTTAATAAGCTCAAATACATTTAATATTTAATGTATTTATTTTGTTTGCAATAATCCATAAATGAAAAGTAACACAAAGCGTTGGGTACAATTGGAGGGATCTTTCATCACATTTAAAATTGTATCCTTATATTTTTACCATACTTGTCTATCAATATGTGATTTTTACCCAAATGTATATTTGAAATTGTTCTTATTAAGAAAGTAGACGTCTTATTAAAAAATACTTGGTGCATCTTAGTAAAATTTGGGGCTTGTGTGATAAACTCGCATCTCTCACTCTCACAATACCACGCATAAAATTATATAATTATAAATACAAATTAATCTGTAGAAAGTACGCTATTATTTTAAATATTGCATGGTTTTCCTGATGTTATCTAGCAAGAATTGATAATGATGAAAACCATTTTAATTTTCAAATGTATACGTAAAAAATAAATACATAAACTTTTTATGTTTCAAATTAAATTTTTTAGAAGTTATTTATATTACTTTAAGCTATCTCTTCATTTGAGATTCAGTTTATATTCTTCGATGAATGGGCTTACAGTTCTTCAAATAATTAAAAATATGTTTATAACTCAGTATCGAAATAGTTAAGATTCCAAGAGAAAATACTGATGATTTTAAAGTTTGAGACTATGATTAGTAATAAATAATCCATCTAGTAAGAAAAATATTAGAGAGAAAAAAATAGAAAATATAAAACATGATTAATGGAATTTCATAGTAATCGTGGCAGCTCGAACTTAATACATATTTAAAATCTTTGACGTCGATCTTTGATACCTTCAGTCGAATACAGACATAATTCAGAATCTAATTTACAATGAAACAAAAGGGCATTTTGTTTAAAACTCTTGGCTTATATGAATAAAATTTCCTTTTTTTTATATATATTCAACTTACTTCTGAAATTTAGAATGGAGTTCCCAACCATTTATAATTAAACCTTACCTGATCCAGTAATACTTGCATTCATTTGGTGCAAATAGGAAATATTTTATAGCGAGACTATTGAGAAGTTAATTCATTGAAAGCAATAAATTATCCAATATTGTTGTATTTCCTGAAACAAAAATCCAAAGAAATACTAGAGATTGAAACTATGAATTATAGAAATATATATATCTCTAATACTTCAATGTATATAGAATACTTAAATTATTCTAAATTTGTATTTTACATTAAATGTGTATTTACTTATGTATGTACTATACTTAAATGTAAATTATGAAGTGCCAAATTCAAAAAACGACTTTGGTTTAATAATAACCTACATTAGGTATGTGAAATGGGCTATCATGAATTGGAAATGATAATAGGGTGTCTCACTATATTGAAGTCAATTGATCATTTCCCACTTTCATAAAAAGTTTCTTGGTTTTTTTCATTCCAAATAATCGTCACCAAAACCTTATGAGACCTTATTCGTCTTTTTTGGACCGCAATCATAGGAAGCAACCTATGTTTTGATTGTTACTTTGTTGCCACATATAATAATGAATACAGGTCTCATTAACAGTGGTAACTCAATTTAAAATAACGACAACTCGACACTGCAACAAAAAAATTTAGATTTGGGATATGCCCCAAAAGAAACAGTGAAATGCATTTGTATACCCACCATATCAGAAATTGTACTTATTTACTTATTCAAAGATACTTACTTAATTTTCTCATGCAATAAGTACATTAAATAAATCCTATAGCATTAAAAAAAATCAAAACTTACTCATATTATACAAACAATTTTCATTATAATATCATAGGAAAAATGTCATTCTTTGCTATTACTATAATTTAATAGGCTGCATAAGAAGACACCAAATTCTACAGAGAAAAACAATTTGCTCATCATCAATGCATAAAATTATATGTTCTTTCAAAATATTTACAATCTTCAGCAGGAAAATATCTTTTCTCAACTATAACATCAAATTTACATTAATGGTTTTTAAAATATCCAAATACCTTCAGACAAACCATATTAGTCAGATTACTTTAAAATTCAAGAGAGCTTTCTTCCACAAATATGATAATCATATTCATTGAAATCCCTGTACTTAGTATAGTAGTTAGTTGCCGCGGAGAGATCATTTAATGAACCTTATACAACTTTTCAGTATATCCCGTGAAATAAGCCTCGGACTTTTAAGCTTGTCGCCATGCGTTAATTAACTCATTTTTCCGTTTTATGGGGGAGTCTGTGGATTATGAGACTTTGTATGTTACATGGAGTCGGCACTGAATGACAAAAATGGTGCATAATTAAAGGAATCACGTTTATATACTGTTCTAATTAAATTCAAGTTTGAATAGGCGGGATTAGTTGATATTGTCTTTGCCTATAATAGGTAAATCTTAAATTATTCAAAACCTTCAAATTATTTCTGGTAGTTACAGCCACTTTTGTTGTGTCTGGAATTTAAAAAAATCGAAATAGAAACATACCAGAGATATATGACGATAATATGTTTTATTTTGAGGATGTCTTATTTAAAATGTCAGATATAATGTATGGTAAAAATATTATTAAATATAAATGAATTATATTACTGAGCTATGCATGGAAATTAATTATTTGAAATCATTTTTATTATTTATTTAGAAATGAATTGAAAAAAATATAACACTTAACGATTATCGTTATGTGACATTGCAGAGTCTTACAGAGCTTCTAAAATTAATTTTTTTTTGTCCTGGCGTATAGCACCATCTTAGAGAAGTAGTGTAGGAATTGCATACACTTCTGGCTTCATTTCGAAAAGACGTATTTACAATTAATGGCTTAAAAATGAATGAGCGAATCAATGTTAAATATTTATGACTCAAAATGACACAGCAACAAAAAGAAATGTCAGAATTTTCAAACACATACACAAACTCTGTAACGCCGACACTGGCAGTTGCTTTCTTTCGTCTCTATCTTTGCTTCTTGAGATGCGAGACATTTCGTTCTCAGCTCTTAATGTGATGTATATCTTCAATGTTTTCTCCACATGCAACTATGATTTAATAGTGTAAATTGTCTTCTACGGAAATATATTTTGATATTTGCTACAGGATTGAACTCTTGCCGAAAATCTACGAAACCGGTTTACGCTTTGAGTAAGTATCAGTTTACGCTTTGCAGCTTCTTTTCTAAAATATAAATCTCCAGCTTAAAAGCTTATATATTCATGAATGAATTCCTCAGCGTTTATTTTTATATATTGTAATTCTTGCTTCGTTTCATATTACAATCATTATTACAGAATTTATCAATATTTGTGTTTGGAAAAATATTACAAAAACATATATGTTAAGGATATTAAATAAAGAAAACAATATTATCTTAATTTTTTTCTACATTTAACACAGCATTCCTTTTTGAATATTGTTTACTATGCGTATAAATGGTATAATTAATGCAAAAGTAAAATTTAATTTCATTGTAGCCAAATCGGAGGAACAAGAAATATTCTCTGAGAAAAGTCTATAAATTTCATGCTAAGTTAGAAAGAGAGGATTTTACATCGAAATAACGGTGGTAGTGCGTCCACTTGCTGTCGTAGCTGAAGCAAAATATAGAGAACAGTTACATCATGAAAATTGCTGACGCCACAAACGTCTTTTCGCCTACGTAGCAACAGCGGAAGAGGTAGACATACATACATAAGATTGTTGAAGAGCGTCAGTGAGTCATCGCTTTTGCTCTGAAAGTAGGAAAAAGTGGTGAATGAAAAGTTCAGTAGATGGTGCCCCTCGGCGAGATGAAGTAATTGGATTTAATGAATGAAGAAAAATAGATCAGATGAGTACCCGTGATACCATTCAGTATCAACACAGTGTGAGTTAGATGTAACCAATACGGAATACAAATGGAGATGCTATAACCCTTACGAGAAGTGAAGTATTATTAGACAAAGAATGAGAATCACTATGGAGGTTTTAAGGGAAAAGACCATTTGCTTGTCTTGTAGGGGAAATTGAATTTTGAATGAGGATTGGTAAAAATTGTTTGAGCTCTGATAATTCCATTATTGTGATTTACGATGGAGGTGAAAGCATTTCGAAACTGCTTGGTGATGTAGTCTTCAATGGAATCAATATTTAAGTCGTTATGAATGAGTTTCTGATGTAGCAGGGGGAATTTGTTATAATTCTTAGAATCTTATTTTGCATTACTTGCACTTTTTTCGAATGGGTGGTTGCGGCCGACCCCAAAACGGGGGCGGCATAAGTGATGATTGGGCGAAGAACATGTTTATGCAGCAACACTTTGTTTTTTAGGTTAAGAGGGGATTTTTGCCAATGAGTGAGATGCATAGGTGAATTCTGGTCTAAAATTTTTTCGAAAATATATCTGATATGCTGTTTGTAGGTTAGTTTGGAGTCTATTTGGAGTCCCAGATAGCGTACAATAGAGACCCAGTTGATCTCTTCTTCGAAAAGGTTTAAATTCATGGTGGGGTCAATTTTTTCCGTATCTTCTGAAGATAATGGCTTGAGTTTTATTGACATTTATTGCGATTCTCCTGTCAGTTAACCAAAGTTCGAGAGTGTCGAGGTACTTTTGGAGAACTTTAATAGTATATTTGAGGTTTGCTCCTTGTGCAAGCACGTCAGAGTCATCGGCAAAGAGACATACACTGACTGTGGCGTGGCGTGGAAAATCTGAAGTGAAAACATTGTACAAAAAGAGGCTTAAAAATGACCCCTGCAGATAGCCCACAGCCATAGTACCATTATTAGAAAAACTATCTTTAATTTTTACTTTGAAAGATCTATTTTGCAGGAAGCTATAATTAATTTTGATGAGGTAAGTTGGAAAGTTTGGATTGATCATTTTGCACAACAGACCGTCGTGCCACATCCTGTCGAAAGCTCTCTTTACATCCAGGAAGACGCTTTTGGTATAAAGTTTATGAGTGAAACCTTCGTTAATGATATTGGTGACTCTGATGGATGGCAGAATGACCCTCACGGAAACCACACTGTTCCGGGGGGATGCGGTTAATTTCATTGCAGTGATTTTTGATTCTTTTTTAAGATAATCTTTTCGAATACCTTAGCAGTGGCACATAATAGGCTAATAGATCTATAATTTTGTGTGAATTTGTGGTCTTGCTTTGGTTTAGGTATCATGACAATATTGGATTCTTTCCATTTTGATGGGAAGTAGTTGAACATAATGAATTTGTTGATAAATTTAGTGAGGTTCGTAATTGCTTTGTCAGTCAGGTATTTGAGAACATTGTTGGGGGAAAAATCCCGACCAGGTGCTTTTTTATTTACAAGTTTACTGAAGATTTGCTTGATTTCAACTGGGGTTGCCATAAGAGGGGGGATATGGATTGGTTATTGGCAAAGAAATTAGAGACTGTTCTTTCGACTTCCTCAATTTTTCTTGTTTGAGTATGGTTCTGCATTCTCTAGAAAGGTATCTTCCAGAGTTTCTTCGAAGGCTTCTGCTTTTTCAAAGTCGGAATGGGCCATTCCGCTCGGGCCAATGAGATGAAGGATTTTGTACGTTTTCTAGTTATGATTTTATTTAAGTTGTAAAGTGAGTTATCTTCAGGGTTGAGAATTTCTAACAGGATCTTCCAGTTTCTATTTTTGTGCTTTTGATTTAAGGTTTTAATCTGTTTGATGAGATTGTTAACTTCTCTTTTGTAAGGGAGGTATCTTGTTTGGTTCGAAAGCTTTTTAAACCTATTTTTTATTTTAATGATATTTCTTATGTTTTGAGGAAGCCTAAGTTGGGGGTGGGGTATTTATCACTTTAGCGACAGAGGAGCAACTTATTGCTTGTGAGATGATGGAGTTAAAATTTTCAATTGCTTCGTCTATGATTTCAGGATTGATTTTAGGATTATCTGGCATCATTTGGCGGATAATTTCTTGGAATTTCACCCAGTTGGTAATCTCATAAATCGAGGGGAAGAATACTGCTAATTAAGAGATCAATGGAATTATGGTCACTGATAAGTTCGTTGATAGAAGATATATCAGAATGAGCGAGGTTTTTGACTATTGCGAAATCAAGGATGGAGTTTTGAGCACCTCTCTGGGGGAAAGGAGTCGGATGATCTGGAGCAATAACATCAAGTGCGGAGGCAGCCACCCAGTTGTAGATGATTGTACCATTTCTAGTTGCCCTACCAGGGTTCCAGAAGGGATGTTTCGCATTAAAATCTCCGAAAAGAATTACTTTGTGGTTTTGGACGAGGATGGCATCCAGGTAAACAGTATTGATAGTACCGTGTGGTGGTATATAGATGCTAGAGACAGTGATGAAAGAGTTATCTTGTAGGTAAATATTTACTGATGTATTTTCGAAAGTTTGTCTTTTAAAAATGACAGGAAGATGTTTAATGATATTTTTAATGAAGATAACAGTACCTCCTCCCCTGTGGGTGAGGCGGTCACTTCTATAACAAGAGTAATTTGGTATTTTGACAGTGACGAAAGGGCGGAGATGCATTTCTTGTATGCCGATTAAATCCGGATCGTGCTTGGCAATTGAATGCTTAAGTTCCTCGATTTGTCTTCTTAATCCATTTGCGTTCCAACTAAATATTCGGAGTGAAGGATCATTAAAATTGTTTCTATAAAGCAGGAAGAAGCAGAAATATTGCCTGATTGGAATTTAAATGCAAGAATTTATTCAGATCATGTGGTATTAGATTTTTGTATATTTAAGTACTTTATTTACACACAGAAATTCTAGTAGGGGTTATCACTACAGGTTTGAAATCATAGGAGAAACTGATTTACTTAAATTTATAGCTCATGATCATGTAATTTAGAAAATTAAATTAAATTGAAACAAAATCATTGCACCCCCTCCGTTTATATATATATATATATATATATATATATATATTAATTCTAAAGGATATGTTTTAAAAATAAAACTGTAAACATTTTGTTTTGTGTCCTGATCTTGTTTTAAAACGAATATGATACTTTTTTCGAAAAGAATATCTGCCACAACTTCAATTTTCCTCCCTAAACTACTGTTGGAACATCTCCAACTAGTACGCTTACAATAGTGAAATTCAGAAGTGCGAAGTTAACGAATTTTTTTCTAAATCATATTCGATACACTAGATATTTATTCGCTTATAAACAAAATAAAAAAAAAAAAAGATGCTTGTAGAAAAAAAAACCAAAAGTTTTTTTTTCTTTATAAAAATTTGTCTTCCACTTTTTTAAGAGACTTTTTTTTTTTTATCAAAGAACTTATTTTTATAAAGCTAATTCCGCTTTCTAATGTTTATCTTTATTCTCCGTTAGCATTTGTAATTCAATTATTTTGTAGTAAAAAAATCACCGAATCTTGTAGTTTATAATAATTTAATACTAATATTTTTTTTAACTCATACTGTTCAAATTTTTTTCGATGCATTTTTTACAACGTAATTTCGGTTTTTAAAGTAAGGCTTTTTATAAGTAACATAAAATAGTGAACATAATATATATCCTGGTGTTAAAAACTAATTTTATTAGCATATTTGATAAAGTTTTTGAAGAAAAAACTAAGCAAAAGGAAAAACTGATATTTCCCATCCAAATTATAAATTTCTAATGTACATTGTTTAAGAGTAAACGTGTGTATCGGCTGAGAGCTTAGAAAATCCTTTATACTCAAATGACAAATCTTGCGATTGTTCTTTCGTATTCTTCGGCGATTTTCGTGTTAGGTTTGTTTCTGCATTTCGATGCATGCAATGAGTAAATACCACCAATGTTTCTATAAGGGCATAAGGTGGTGAATCTGTTGGAAACTTGAAGCTGGGTTACCTCAAATGCAGAATGCAAGAAATTTTAATGTAACATACACTCAGCGTTGGGTGCATCATACTTAGACAGATTAACGAGGCCAGATTCGTAGGAAGAAGGTACGGGAAAGTTCCTGTAATAAAAAGAACAACCCATAAAGGTCGATATTTGCACAATGCAGCAAAACAAAATGAAACTGGAATAAATTCTCATCTGTTTTATGAATTTCATACAATAACAGAAACCTAAGTTTTACGTAAATTAAGTTTCCAGAAGATGACTACTGTGAGATGCCTAGTTTCATGAATACTTCCTGTTTTGAATCTCATTCAATTCTATGCTCAGAAGTACCAGTTAATCAATGTTTAGAGAATATCTGTATTTGAACCGGTGTCAATTGGAGACCATCTAAGTAACATGTAATATAAGTCCATATTCAGCCTGATGATAATTGCCTATAGTGAATAAAGTTTCTGCTATATATGCTCAGAAGAGCCCGTTCAATAATGTACCTAAAATATCAGCAATAGAGCAGGTATCAATTGGAGATATTCTAAGCACAAATGAGTCCAGGATCAGCCCTACATTGGCGTAAAGTTATGTCAAAGTTAGGCTGAAGAGGATCAGGTTTCTTTTACATGAGATATCACTTGCTTCGTGTTTCACTCTGTTTGTGACGACACCGTTCCTTACACACAAATTGGGTGCACTTTTGTCCTTGAAATCACAAGCCTCTCAAAGTTGGAATTATTTCATTTTTCGCTGATAATTTTCCTTAATCCTTTTAGAACTTCATGATCTTTTCCTAAGTTTGTTTCACAATTACTCTCACCTAATAAAATCTCTAAAATAGAATCATGACACTATAGCTCTTCATAAAAAGAAGTTAGCGTCGTGACAGAAACGCATTTTATTTCTTTACTCAAATTTTTGATTTCTTTAGAGAGTTCGTAAACCATACAACTTTATAGGGGAAGTTATCTCATGTGGTCTCAAAAGCCCAAAACAATTCTGTTTTGTAAATGATCGCTTAGATTTAGCTTCGGTAAAATACTCAATTTAAAAATCCCATATTTGGACTTCCATTATTTATTAGAACTTGATGTTTGAGTTGAAGCTCTGATTGAATATCTTCCAACTAATCAGAATAAAACTAGTATAGCAGAGGAGGTTTAGTGATATTGTAAAGTATTATACTAGATAAGTGCATAGTCTTTTTCACAGTCACAGACTTGTCTATGTCTTTATCAGAGGCTCTGCAACAAGTGTGAGGTACATATTTGAAATTTTGGAGCCCTTCGTTTCTCTTATCAAAAGTACAATTGATCCTGATCTAATTTTTATAGACGGCAACGCCTGTTCACATCAGTGTGTACCATCTGGAGAATTTTCGGGGAAAGAAAATATTATTCATATGGATAGATTAGTGTTACTTTAAAACAATAATGCATATTTCGAATGTTCTGGCGAGGGAACTTACCCATCACCTTTCAACCAGGACAGAAAGCAGTGTTGCTGGTAGAATGAGGCTGACTACCACAAAACCTCATAAGTTGTCTCATTTTCAACATGAATTTCTGTTGTAAAATCTATATAACTGTAACGAAGTGACCATAATCTATTAATCCATTACCTTTTTCACTTTTTTAACCTGTGTTTAACACTTTCTTCCTTGGATGACCCGATACACGATGCTCTATGTATAATGCAATGTTTTTATTATGCCAATCTATGCACATGCACAAAAATGATTAAAATTCATCTAGTACTTTTGGATATAATTAACTAAAAGTAAAAATTTTCTTAATTTTGAAAACTCGTGCACATCTAGCCTCTTAATCATGTGGATTATTTTATTTATTTTTAAGCTAAAAGGGAGTTTTTTTGTTTACTATGTTAAAATAAATGTTTTTCTAAATATTGAAAATCTATTAATGGAAAGGAAAAAAAAACTCACTAATTTTAATACGATATTTGAATATATTTACTAAAATGAGAGAAGATTATTTTTTGTGTATGATTACTCAAGCAAGTTATAAACATCATTAGAGAGTTTGAAATTGACAAACTATTCCAATTACAAAGGTATTTTTTTCATGACTTTTACTTAATTAACTGTTACCGTGAAATATGAGCTTCATATTTCAAAATAACAAGTAAGAGAATCAAATTCTTTATTTCAATAAACATAGATTTCCTGAAAGCGTATAATGTCAAATACATAACTAATTATCGAAGGAGTTATAAATCGTCCAAATAATTGCAAAACATGCAACGCAATTCAAACATAATGATCAAATTATTTTAACGATGAATCAAATATAATATGTATTTGCATTTCTTTTTTACAATTGCTTAACATTCAAAATGTTATTCTCTTTAATTAGTTTGGAATATTTTTTATGGAATAAAACGAAATAAATTTGAAAAAATATGCGAAAAGGAGCAAGATGGTTTCCAATTATATTCAAATATTTAATTTCAAATAATCAAAAAAATATGTATGCAAAAGTGACAAAAATAAAATATTTATTCGATTTGGATAAAATTGAAAATGAAATGCTTAAATTGAAAATTTTGATTACACATTCAATGGAAGAAGGCCTTACAATGAAAAATTATGGTAATCAGAAATATACTCTTGGAACACGATTTTCTGAGAATATATAGTATACACACAAATTATTCTAATCAATTATTTATTCAATTACGACTTCTTTACTTTTTAAGCAAATATATTTAATGAATAAAATAAATTTCATGTTTAAAAAATAATTCATTTCCATGTAGGAAAAAAATGTATGGTGTTTATTTAACTCTAAAAGTAAACGAGGAGGTACTGTCGTAATTTATATTTGATCATTGCTCGAATTGGAGATATCACGTGATCATATCGCTCCAAATATTTATTATATAAAAACTAGATATCTTATCACATCAAGAGGGTTTTTGCTCCTGGAATTTTTTTTTAAATATTGGACATTTTATTTTAAAGCGTTTTTTCCTATTTATTCTATTAATTGTTTTATTTATCATAACTATTTCCATAACTTAACTATATTATAAAATATTGTAATTCTATAATTCCCATTCTGCCATGTAGTAGAATAAATTATTTTCGGATTCATGTCTGTAGGATGAGTCGTTCATAAAATAATGAAAATGATCTCAAGTATTTTCTGCAACCAGTTCATCAACACAAATCATGTTTTTCAATTAGGAAATAATAACTTAAGGTTTATTTCAATACATTTTTTTAAAAAAAAAATTTAGAATTTCAAAAAAATTGATATATATTTGAATATTGGAAATTTGTAATAGCTTTAGAATACTATTTTTTTTCAAATTTGCTTTTATTTTCGTAATAAGGATAGTGATGAAGAACAGTAAAAATTTCCTTTTCAACAGTTTTGACTTCAAGAATATTGTAATCCTCCAAACTTAGCATTAACCGTCACATATGAACTTAAGGAAAAGCATCTTATGAGAACTATATATTGAATAATTTTTCTACTACCATATAAAATGTATTAATCATAGAAAATGATGCAAAGACTCTTATTAGTATATTTACGCAAGAGGCAAATAATCCAAAGACAAATAAGATCTTTCTATTTAACCACTAACCTTTGGAAACTTAGAAAGAAAACCAAATACATTAATGAACATATAATCAACCAATAGTTTTAGTATTCTTGCATGTGTGTGTGTCATAATAGTAAAAAGTGTGATTCTATATATTCCAAAATAATAATATTTTAGTCCATTTTGTTTAAAGGTAATGAATGTTTATTGACGTAAATGATGATGATTTCTTATTAACGTCGCATTAGAAGCATTATGAGGGCTGTTGGCGATAGCCCTCCTAATTTCAATCCTCAGTCAAGTGATGAGAACAACACTTAAGCATGCACCTCTTTCTCAAAAAATCCACACCCCTCTGACTGGAAAATTCCATAAATTGGACGTGCATCAGTTCCCCTACACGGTTGGTCTTTAGAGGCATCAGAGATCAAACTTATGACTTGTCGGAACCGAGTAGACCGCTTGTTCGCGACAATGACCATTAGGCTACCACGGACACTGGATATAATGTGTTATTAATAAAAATGTTTTTCCTTCCTAAATAAGGTTTCTTTTTTTTTTTCAGAATTCACTAACTATTATGATTCACATAGTATATGTTTTTTTACGAGCGATAACATTGTTAAGACTAAGTTGTTAAAGAAAGTAAGCATTAATTACCATTGGTTCGAGCATATTTTAAGCGGTATCGAAATGAGGCCAATTTCAATCAAATGTGGCCATAATTTAGAGGTTAGTTTGTGTTTGGCAGCACCAAAGCCTATCAAATTAAAGTTTGAATGTTGACTGGTCAATTTGTTGTCGTCGAGTCATCAACCTCTACGAAACTTATCTTCATTATAAGAAACAAGATGAGATACATCATCACGTCCAGAAACGATTGAAACAGTAAATTTGCTTCAAAGAAAAGTAACCTGGGATAATTATGCCGACGTTTTTTAAAAGAGGACACTGAATAATATTTTAAGGGGTTGGCCTATTAAAGATTCCTACACCTAATTTGAGTACATTTTGACTCACCTAAATAAACAAATAAATTTAAATGTATGCTATATTCTTTAGTTACTTCATTCACTGAATACTTTAGTTAGTATAAGTTAAAGAATCATGTTACTTAAGTTAAGGAATTTATTAGCACCATAATGTTTAGTTTCTTCTTATTATATCCAGGGTACAAATTTTTTTAATTCGTAATAAGAATTTAGAAAGTAATTAAACTTATCCTATTATTTTGCATGTATTATAATTCATTTAAGAGATTTGTCATATGAAAGTCCCTAAATGGAGGCTTTCAAAGAAAGTTGTAGCCGCCGTAATCTAGTGGTCGTGATCGTAGACTCGCTGCGGTTGATTTTCGTTCAGTCATAGGTTCGACCTTTGACAGCCGTGTAGCTATGACTAATGCACGTAAAACATATCGAGGAAAAATCCTTCGGTTAACATGATGTAGGAGTTTGCAGAGAGAGGTGTGTCCTGTGATGTCCACCGAAGTTCAAAATTACAAGGTCCATCACTGAGTGCAGGGATTATTATCACCCAAATTCCGGTTTGCAGTTCTAAGCCCTTTAAGTGAACTTGGTCCTCTTAGGTATTCTGTTAATAGCCTAGTGTTGCTTTTCATTGCGACGTTAATAAACAATTACAATCACTCATAGTACATGATATTTTATAAGATTAAAATAATTGTAATAATGATTGCTAACGTAGTCAGCTACATTTATACATCCAATATTATTAAGATTGAATTGAAATAGAAAAGAGAGCAAAAAGTAACTATTATTATTTGTTAAAAGCTTTGGCTATTAATGATTGCTTCAAGTCAGTCATCATTTAAAACAGAAACCTTTCAACATATCACGCGCATTGTCTCTAGGACCGTAAGATGCCCTCACACTTTTGGAGAAAAATTTTGAAATGGTTTAATTTTTGCAACATTTTTTTATTTTAATTTTGAAATATAACCAAAAATTATTAAAGACTCATTTATTACACTGCTTTTCGTTAAGACTAATATGAAGTTTGGAAATCACAATAAAAATAGTACGGGTAAATAAACTGAGTATTGAAATAATACTCACATCTCAAACATAAATATATATTATTATTCTATGAACTTCATCTCAATACCATTAAACGTTTTTAAAACTGGTATTATTATAAAGGTAAATATCATATTATTACACTTTTTATTTTGTTTTGAGTTAAAGAACTGTAAAAAGTAAAAAAATAAAATAAAAATGGTGCAATAGACTATTTATACATTTTTGTTACTAAGCCCAATTTTAAAATCAATAAAATAGTAGCTCTCCAAACCATGTAAAAAAGTTTGTAAAATTTAAACCATTTTGTTTCATAACTTTTCCGGTTATCAACGTTGTCATATGCAAATATGTCAAAACACTCATTTTCAGAAATATCAAATACAAACTTTCAAATGCAGTTCTTAATAATAAGCGTAGTAAAAATTGTAAAATATATATGCCACTGGATAATAAAAATATCTCTTTTATTCCCTAAATAATTGATATTTCAACCTTGAGAGCTCTTTGTGTTTTTCGGTGCTGCTTAATATTTGGTGATAAGTGATGTACAACATCAATAAATCTATTGTTGACTAGATGTTTAAATGATTTCAAAGTAAAATAACCTGTAGGTGCATCAAGCTTCTTTAAAATTTCAATACAGTACTTCTATTCATCAATAAATTTTAACACGGCACAAGAACATGTCTTTCGATACCCACTGCCACATAATGCCAATAAATCACTCATTAACACTCTGCAGCTTGCTATGAAAGTCTGACACTCATTGAGAGAAGTTCCTTAAGATATAGATCTAAATATGTAGATTTAAACACGTTGTTACGGGAACATTTATTCCTCTCTCGGGGCGTGTATGGGGAGTGATTGTATCTCGTACTTAAATTCAAGCCAACTCAGATGATAACAACAAATGACGATTTATTCGTAAATATTCCGGACTACACACAGGCAGCACAACTTGGACAGTAACAAATACATACAAATATACTGCACTCGTACAGTATAGTAACACAGAAACAGAAATATGGCACACTTTTTTGGACACTCGCAATTATTTCAGCAATGTTCAGCTCACCAGCTTATCACTCCTCAAGCGGACAGCCACAGCAGCAATATTTTGAACTTCCAGGCAGGATCTGATGATTCTCAGCAGATACACGTTGTTTCTTTCCAAATTCACCCAGCATGCTCTACTTCAAGTGCCGACAGCTTTAGGCGATCTCCCGATTGAACTCCGCAACAGTGTCTCCAAAGACAGACTGACTCAGCTCCGCTAGATCCAGGCCGAACCTCCAGCAGATTCACTTGGCCACGATTTCCCGAACGATCAACGAAGCAGACTACATAGACAAACTGATTCCGTACACAGACCGGTTCCGCCTACAGACTCATCTTCCGACTGTAACTATTTGCCTATTTATACCTTTCCCCGCCAGACGTGATGTCACATGGGACAATTCCCAAAAAGCCCAAAACGTTTCCCCGTTTGATTTTTCACTAGGTTCCAAACCTCCAGTACTTTTCATTTGTCCAAAAAGTCACCAAGTCCTTCGCCAAGGCTATGGTGTCATTGTTTGAACAAAACTTTGTAAATTGCTGATAGCTCTGCAAATTAATCTTATCCTTTCTTAGACAACCATTGTAGGAAAGTATCAACTAACCTTCGTAACAATATCTAGTACTTCATTTGATAAAACTTGTTATTTTTGTTTGGGCTTTCTGCCGCATGATAGGACTCACTGATAATAACGCCCGAAATCTTTTCCATCAGGGCACTGTCCATGCATTGGTTTGTAGATACTCAATGAGCAATAGAACAAGGCCAAAATAACAGTTTACTCAAATTTGAGTAGATTGCTAACAGTACTGCAAACATTAATTCCATAATAGTTTTGCAATATGTCAATAAAAGAATTGGTAAGTTTATATTTATTTACTTAATGAACTTCTTTTATTTTAGACTTAAAAATTTAAGCAATTTTGCTCCTACTCTTTTTAAACATAACGAGAGCATTCTAATTGTGTGAAACTATCACCTCATATGTGTCTTTAACATGAATGTATTATTTTGCATCCCATCACCGTAATAGTGTAAATATCTAAGATTCTATTAGCACCAAAAGTTTCCATTTTTAATGTAGAAGCTTTAAAATTATTGTGACATACATTATTTGTTTCAGTTTCAGATGCAATGCTTTTAGATTTTTTTAAAAATTTTCTGCAGTTTAGGTAATATAATGACGTTATTTCAATGCCGACTACTTTACCTGCGTCAATTAAAAAAAGACTGAAACAAACATGGTAGAGTAGCAGTGTAATCTCTATTGTCAAACATGGTAGGGTAGATGTGAAACCGTTACGCTCCACTGAGCCATCTGCCTATAACGCCACATTCAGATATTCTATTTTTAGAAGAAAACTACTTAACAAGTCATTAGATATATTTTGCATAGATCAGATCGGGACTTGACCGCGATTCAAAATTACGAGGTCCGTCACCGATAGCGCTCGTGTTGCTTCTATTATGCCGTTAATTATACCAAGAGAACATGAATAAATATAAATTTACTTACTTTTCTTGTCTGTTATAAAAAGTACCTGAGAGCAATACGACCATCGTAACGTAAATTGAAATTGGTATGAATTAACAAACTTGGAAAATAAATGAAAAAACACTTCGTTGTTAGTACTATCTTTCTTCCACAAGTTTTTCAAAGAACAATGATTTTCATTATAAACTTTCACTTTAAAAATTAAAATGATTGCAGTTGCCTAGTGGTCAGGGTCGCTGACTCGTGTTCAGAGGGTTTCGTTGAATCGAAGGTTCAGGATAAAAATCTTCCTGTTGGGGTTGTGTGGAAGTTTGGAAAAGAAGATGTCATCTCATGTGAGATTCTCATCATTTGACTGAAGTGCAAAATTATTAAGTTCGATACCGATATCCATCGAGTTGTTTCTTAGTAACAATAACAATAAACAATCTGATTCAAATTTAAAATATTTTGAAACACCTTTTGTTAAAAGCGTATGGCCAGTGAAGGTAATTAGACTACTTTTCTAATTTTTTGGATAAAGATAAGACTCTGCTCTATTTTACGCGAAATAAAACATACTAAATATTTTTATGAACCGTTCTTCCTATTTCAACTTACTCGAATGTGAATAAAAAAATAAGCCAAACTCATATTCTTTTGACTCATGTTGTGTGTTTGGTAACATTCTGTCCAAACAACAACAACAACAACAAAAAAACAGAAAATGTGTCAATAGAAAAAGCAAAATTGTCGTATTATTAAAAATACTCACATGCAGACATTACACCCACTAGTGATTGTAATAGAATTATCAGGCCCTGTATAACTGTACAGTTATAAGCCCTTCCAAAAACACCATGATTCTTACATAAACCATAAACGATTTGAGAAAATTCCACAAGTATATCTAATGGATATTAAAATACTTAATACAATAAACAGTGCAATACATTTCTTCAATTTTTTAAACATAAAGATAAACTTACCAAACAAAAAATGCAACAGCTGACATACAAAGTCAGGTAATTAATGATAACTATATACTACGAATTCTACTCAATGTACTGCTACAGTTTCTTTTTACTTTCTTTTCGTACAAAAAGTCACATCTGGGATAAATTTGAATCCACACCGAATCTTTCATACAGCTCTATTACCAGTACGGGCCGTATTATCCTTATGAACCTTACGTTACTTATTATTACAAACAAAATACAATAAAATACCAGTTTTTATAATTAATAACTATTAAGGACACGTATTTAATATAAGAATTTTAAGGAAAGTCAGAGAGATTTTAATGAAGATGTAAAATTTCAAGAGCAACGTTTTTGTAATTTCAATAAATTCATTTTTTCCCCATTTTGGTTAAATGAAATAAAAACAGTCTCTTTATCGTGGTACCTTCAAAAGCTATTTTCAAATTCCCAAAAGCACTTTATTATTTTTTTCCATAATCCATTTCTCATAAATGGAGATAATTATTGATCCACTCACGCATATGCAATTTGTTGATTTTGAAGTAATTAAATGCATTCATTTTGATTTTTTCTTGTTACTAATGGCTCAAACCTCATTAATTTTCTGCATGCTATATTTAGTCACACTTTTGTACCCAAGCTAAAATGGTTATTTACGAAAAAAAGAAAAAGAAACTTAAAATATATCTAGCTTACCACGTAAATAAGTTTTTATGTCAAGATTTAAGGTTAATTAGAGCGACATCAAAAATGCCGCTCACGCTTCAAGGTACTGACATTCGTATATTACAAAAAAATATTTGTGTTACAAACATATAGTAATTGAATAATCCAGAATAAATCGTCTTGTTTCCTTGCAGTAATATTTGTACCTAAAATATATTGATGTTAATTTTTCAAAAGTTTTCTTAAATATTATGAGATATACGCAAGACAGACATATATTTAATTTATATGGATTTACTGTCCGTTTGAACATACGGACTTATTAATTTGTACTGACTTAGATTGTCTTTTAAATAATTCAATTTGCGATGAATGATATTTTTCTGTATTGTTAATTTATTAAATTATGTCCTGGTAAACAAGCATTCAAACCTGACTTTATTTCAGTCGAGTCGTGCGCTTGAGTCCTAATGCTACTTCGCGTAACATTTCGTATAACTGGGCTGATCCACTTCAGATTTGTCGGGGCTGCAAATCATCGCGTTGGGATAATGTTCCTTGTTTGGTGGAGTGCTAGCTCAAGTCTAGCCTTCATTTTTCTATAACCCTGAGGTAGCTTCAATGTCAGAAATCAATAAACAGTCTTTCAATCAATCATCAAAATGTTTTTCATAAAAAAGATTGCATAGTTGACTCGACAGCGGTAACGTAAAAAAAATCTTGAACATCAGTTCGAATTTTGGGTCATGGTGACTCATTACCATTTGAAGGTAATTTAAAGTATTCTTTAATTATATAATCATTATTAATATTAAGTACAAAATATGACTTTAAATCTGTAATATCAACCAAATATCATCCAATTTATTACATTTTAACGGAAATTTGTTTAAGGCTGAATGGAAAAAACAAAACAAAATAATATATAAAAATTATAACATTCTCTTACTAATAATACAAATTTTCGTACTTGCCATTGAAATGGTATCTTTTTGCTCTGTAATGTCCCGGAGATGTAGTGTCTCTTGCTCTACACTGGCGTTTCGTCGCAAATTTGTTTTAAATAGTCCGACCTATTGTTCACAATTCCGAGTAGTTTCTACCGACATTTGGGGCTTAGCCATCTCTTCCAATAACTCCTTAGGATACTTCCAGGCTCGGGGATGGCAGACATCTTACGCGTCTTGTGTGGCTGTTACGCCTTATTACTAATTCCTTTCCCTCCAGTTTTTTAGAGAATCAAAAATTACACATTCAAATGAAGAGGAAATTCTAACCACGATTCAAAAGAATGTTTTTCAATTCAAATTATGAATATTGAACTTCATTCCCTGTACTATCTCTCAATGAAAAACTTATTTATTTGCGATTGATCAAAGTTTCCTATATTAATTAATTATTTATCTGATAGAAACAATATGGTTTGAGTTCTTCACTCGTTGTAGCTCTAATAGCTCAGTATTACACGCAGTTATGATACAAGCCTTCTCTTGATAACTTCAGCTCACAATTTTTACAACCAACTTCAAAGTTCCAACCTCCTTATTAAACTCTTCATTCTTTTTTTTTTCAATTCTAGTTAATACACTTCTCTTATTTTAATCTGTTCCACATACCTTGTATTTCAGAAGATACGATGATAGTTGAATCATAAAAGAAATCTTGAAAATCCAAGATCGACTTATAAGATAAGTGCAAAAAAAAGAGTACTATTTATGTAAATTAAAATCACACAAAATAAAACAAATTACTCAGCAAATTATTTAACATTTCGCGAAATTTCACATTCGTTATCTAAGGCAAATAATTCCCCCAGTACATTCCCAGTTTCGTTGTTGAGAAGCCTGTCGTATGCTTTCCATTCTGTATTTAGTGAGACGATTTTATCAATATCCTATAACAAGTCGTCTTCACCCATACATCAGCATTAGGTATCCCAAAATGTTTGACGGATATGTTATAGGTACAAGTAAGTTCGTGATATGGCACGAGTTACTACAGGCGGTGCTGTCAGATGTAAATAAAGCAACCTGTTAGATAAGTTAAAATTGTTGAATGATTGTTTATTGACACCGCACTCAGATGCAATACGAGGGCTATTGGTGATGGAATTCTGAATTTTGAACCTCTGTCAAGTGATCAGGAAGGCACTTGAGTCTTCTCCAAACTTCGAAACTAGGCCAAAGTGAGGACTTCGAGCCTCGATAGATATAACGTGCATTGACAGTGCGCTACGCATGGTTTTTAATAGCAACAGGATTTGAGCGCACAGCTCGACGAAATAACACCAGCAACGAGTTCGTGACTATTTCCACTCAGCTATCGCGTCAAATAAACCTGTTTGAGGTATATATGAGTTCTCGATTCGACATATGTTTCTATAGGTTGTACGACGAAACTCAAAAAAAAGAGACAAAATCTGTTACAGACGATGATCGCTAATCTAAACTAAACTCTTAGGATGTTGATATTTTGGGGATCGTCTTGTAAGACAGATATACTCTAGCACTATAAAGCTTTGTCAAAAATGTATGTCTTGTCTTATCTAAGGACGTCCTATCTCCGGCAATATAGGATAAGTAAAGTTTCATTTAGTGGGAAAAATTTTAAATTCTAAATAGATCATATAAAAAGTCACCAAAGAGTTAGTTGAGATACAAATCGAGATAGAGAACTAGACATAAGGTTAACCAAATTACATTTAAAAATGTTTAATAGCTTAGCATTTTGGCAATACATTTGGAATGGATATGTAAGATTATTAAATAAATCAATATAAATATGATAAAAATTTATATTTAACTGTTGAATTATGTTCGGTATTATCATTTTTATTCTGAAAAATAATCTGTCTTTTTTTTTTTAAAAAAAGTTAAACCTAACTGAGTTTTATTTTCAGTTTTTTACATATGTGTACATAGGTTATAAAAAAAATATTAAATTTATTATAAAAATATTTTAATTTTTTTCAAAATGTAATATTAAATATTTTAAGAAGTATGAAAATCTTGAAACAGCATTCTCAAAAGGACTTGCGCAGACAAACCTTTCTTTTTCTTTAACTTTTATCAAAAAGGAAACTACTTTTATTATTTTTTTGAAACAAAAACTGAGATACACCTTATCTCTGTTTCTTTTCGAAACTCAAGTTTTGGACATCTTCCAACTAGAACACTCACAATAATCAAATTTAGAGAAGATGTCAACATCTCTTTCACATACAGGAAAAGTACTTAGAGCAGGTTTGATGTATCTGAGATTTATCCGTTTATGAGAAAAGGAGAAAAAAA
>BMAW01020120.1:0-12826 GCA_019974015.1 Nephila pilipes
CCCCCCCCCCCATTTTTTTTATAAATGTTTATTCGATTTAGAGATAAATTTTGAATATCTTCATCGAATCTATATCGTTGTGGTTCATTACCTCGACTTTCATTTAGATGATAAACTAATCTATTTGAAACACATTAAATATATACAAGAAAGATTTGGGGGTAAAATCCATCTCTTAGCTTATTGCTAATGGGCAAATTTTTCCTACTATCATTAAATAATAGTCCTACTTTATAAACAAGTTCTTCGCCCTACAATAAAGTACGCGGTCTTCGTTCTGAGGACAAAAGTAATGTTTTTACAACTGTAGAAAAACCAAGCACAAACAATGTTCTCAAATCTATAATATAAATTTAGATTTGCCTATTTTACTATGAAAAGATCGTAGCCTCTAATGCCACTCTAATAATTTAAATTTTTATTTCTCAGTGCACTCACAGTTAAAGAAAACAGAATTGTATTTCCGCATATCTCTTTCAGACAGTTTGTCGCTTCTTATTTTCTTTTTCATTTACCAATTTTACCCTTATAGGTATGTCTTTCTCATTATTTTTCATTGATATTTACGAGTTATAAGAGATTTTGCGAATAAACAGTAACCCAATGGCGCTCATTAATGATCTAATTTTAGTGGTATTGATTGATTGTTTCATTAACGCTACACGAAGAATCAACACTTGGGCTATTGGCGATAGATCTCATTATTTTGAACATCGGTTAAGTGACGAGGACGACACTTGAACTTGAATTCCACTCGCCAAACTTCCACACCTCGTCAGTGCAAAAACTTGGAGTATCATCAGATTTAAAGTGCAGTTGCCCCACTTTTCACTGGATCTTTAGAGAATTTTAGACTAGAGAGAACCCACGATTTTAGGAAAACAATGCTGGCAGGTCAGGAGATTACGATCATGACTACCTAGCTACCGTGGCCAATTTTGGTTGCAATAGAGTCATGATTACATCAAAAATCTTACTTTTCGAACAATGGAGTGTGCTTCATATTAAATGAAATTGAACCTCAAATTAAATTCTTGTGACTCTGATATTAAGAAAATGAGGTTCACTCTAGCGTCATGTTTGTTACAGAACCGTGGTTCAGAAATACGACATCCATACCGTACAAGTTTTGTGTAGTTTTTATAGGGATTTTAATTTAAGCCAATCCAATTTGGAATTTATGTATGTGTTTGATTCGTAAACAGTCGTATAACAATTTTAAAAAAGTAATATAATCTTTCATAAATGGACTTTACACAGTGAAAAAAAAAATCGATAATTCAGGTTTAAAAAAAAATTCAAAAGTCTCTCGTTTTATTTTATATTATAATAAGTTTAAAACATTCACAAATGGATACTTTCTTTGTAATAAATAAGTGAAATACACTATACAAAGTTATTAATCTAAATGATTATCGTTAATTATTAAAAACGTGTAATTATTAAATTATTAAAAACAATTATCGTGTAAATTATTAAAAACAGATTCAAGTGTTTTATGTATATAGTCAGCCATTTTGAAATCTTTAGATTGTAAATTTAATTCAATGAGTTAATTCTATTTATTGAATGCACCTAAATACTCTACAGAAGCAATAATCAATTATTTAAAATTATTTAAGTGGTACTCTGAGATTTAATAGATGTTACCGGTTCTTCTGAGTCTATCAGAATCAAAATCATTATTTGAAGGATCCCACATATCATATAGGATAGTATAAACTTTAGTTTTATAGATTATTCTACTCTGTGAATGAGAGAAAAGTGTAACGCTTAAAAATTTAAAGATTCAACACTTATTCATGTTTCATTTTGGTTCATTATACAAGTTAATTTCTAACAACAATTCACAATTGAAAAGTGTGTATCAACTGTAATTTTTCCTTATTACTCATTACGGAAATATAATGAGCAAAACGGGTAAAAAAACTTTTAAGACAATACCTATGTTACATGCTAAAAATCCGATTTATCAAAAACCGTTCCATAACAACATCACACTTTGATATCATTTAATATAAAACAATGAAAAAATAAGAAAAATGGAAATAAAAAATTTTAATATTTTGTTGCAATTATTCTTAAATAAGTTTATAATTGTTTAACTGTCAGAAACTTTTCATAACGAGATAAGATGTAACTTAAAAGTGTTTGAACTTTTTTGTCACAAATCATGCTACAATACTCGTCTTTTGTTCCATCAGTAACAAATCAAACACTTTGAAATATACAGCTGAATTTTAATGGATATGTTATGAATTTCAAAAAAAGTTGATAATTCATTCCTGCATTACATATCATTCATCTAGATTTAATTTCCATAAAATTTTTAATCAAATCTTTTGCATTTGAAGAGAAAATTAATAATTTTCTCTACAGATATTATCAATCAACTTTTTATAACTGTTTTCACAGATGCAGTGACGAGAATGTTAATAATCTTCCATAAATTTTTGAAAAGTCATTTCTCGTGCTGCTTATGAAATACTCAGAAAAATGTTGATAAACAATGATAAATTTTTTAAAAAGTAAAAGGTTAAAAAAATGAATTACTTGAAGTAGGAAGAGAAAAAAAAGCTAACACATAAAATTCGTTATTATAATATGAACAATAAAATGCTTGATGTCATAAAGAATCTAAATTATTTACAAGACACTATTAGACATGAACATATTTTTTTACAATTTTTTTAAATTGAAATATGATTATCAGTACAATTTAAATATTCGTTTGAAAATGCTTTTGTATTGTAGGAATTTTTGATTCAGTAGATTTTAATGATGTTTCTATGATAACTATTCTTTTAAGAAACTGTTTTGCAGTTTCTTAAAAGAACAGAAAATGTTGAGCTCCATTATATTCCAGAATTTTCCTCTTTGAAATAACTAAATAATAGGAGTGGTTTAAAAATTATATATATATATATATATATGATTTCCCCACCTCTAATTTCTTAGAAAACATTATACTTTTTCTAAAATGTCCGAAATAACTTTATTAGAAACACGACAAACATTAAAATAAGTTAAAGTTGTTATGTTCGCTATATAGCATCCAAATATATCTTGGATGATATTAAAAAAAACTTTAGATGTTTCCCTTAAATGAAATTCACAATAAAACAGTCGTGTAATTAAATTTTTAAAATCTTACTCTGGAGATTTTTAATGTCTGTAGAGAATACGGATAACAAAGGTTTTGAACGCATAGAAATTTGCTGTATTCATATAATAAACCTATTTTCCAGGGAAAAAAAAAAAAAAACTTTGGGATTTATGCTTGATCAGTATAGAAAAACAAGCTATTGATTAGAGTTCCATAAATTTTATTCAAATATTGTTTACTATCTGGATTTCAACATAAATTATACTTGAAATTATGAATCAAATGCTAGTTCATTGTAATATTATATGAAATATTTTGTTTTATCTTTATTAGAATGGAATTAAACAACTGAATCCTATAAATTTGTTTTTACTTTTCTAGTGTTTTTTCTTCCAGTTTTGATCTGGGAGTTGTAATGCCTCAAGGGCGAAAGTATTTGTAAGTAGATGTGTTATGTCGAAAAAAATCTGATTCGAAATTTGTGTGCTTTCAGCTGTAATTTAATGTCTTGAAGTCTTATTACCAATTTGATTTTTAATCATCTTTTACAACAAAGATAAACGTTTTTTTTCTCCCTAGTTAAATTATCTGATTTTTAATCATCTTTTACAACAAAGATAAACGTTTTTTTTCTCCCTAGTTAAATTATCAGTAATATATTAATTAAAAAAATAAAAGTAGAAATTCTAAATATGTTTATATCATTATAAAATGATTAAAAATGTCCTTGATTACAACAATAAAAATTGAGAAAACATAAATATGAATACGTATTGTCTATGTTATTTTTTAAAAAAATACTTTTAAAATAATCAGAATCAATCCTAAACAACGACATCCGTAAGGAATAGTTTATACAGTTTGCATTTACAATCAAATGACATTGATTTAAATATTGCTAACTTGAATTCAGCGTAAAGAGAACTCAATAAAATTATTTAAAAATAGTTAAAGACATTTCGCAAAATGCTTAATCAAATACATTCTTGTCAAATTTGACATCTATTGAATTAAAAAAAAAAAACCAATTTACTAAAAATAGAAACCAAATAATAAAAGTTTTACAAAATCTTCTTAAGAAATGCCGTTGAGAAATACAAGATTATTTATATAAAATTACAATACATATATAATTCCATTCAAAGGAATTAAATAGAGTATTGAAACAGAAGAACGAAATGAAATGTACTATTATTTCATCTAAAATGCCTCAAAATTAAATGAAGTATGTTTATTGAATCTCTTTTTCCTTATAATCAACATTTCAAATAAAATCGGTTTTCTCAATTTTTTTCTATTATAATTTCATATTTGAAACAGTTATGAAATAAATGTAATAATTACTTTAGATTTAAAAAAAAACAAAGGAGAAGAGAGAAAAATAAAATTTCACTTGTAGAAATTCAGTCTATATTTTTTGTTACTATTCTCACAAATTGATAAGCGAAAGTTGGTGAAGTTTAGCGCGAGAGCCAAATACGGCTATGCTGTGCAAAAAAGGTATAACTATGTTTGAAAAATTAAAAAAAAATTGTTAATGTTTGAAAAATGGAAAAAGTAAAACTGGTTGACAAGAAGGAGAATCGAAATATCGCTATAGTATCCTGGGGGCACGTCATCCATGTTTACCACAAACAGTAAACTCCATGGGAGAGAAAAAGAACACTACGGTACCTCGAGGTCGTGAACACAAATTGATAAGCTCTATGGCTTTTCATTGTGATTAAATAATATGTTTCCATAATTTTAATAATTAACTGCTTCAATTAATAAAATTGTAAGTTCTATATATAATGGAATGTAGTAAATATATCCTTTTCCGCGTGCATGACACACCTCCTCATCTCTAAGACATAAAATCTCTTTAAATATTTAATTTCCTTGACAGCATTTAAAATATTCACCAAGAGTGTTGTAAAAAATTTTAAAAAGAAAAACGAGCTTAAAAATGGTGTACAAAATATATTTTTTTAAGAAATATAATAATTATAAAAGATATAATCGTATTTAAAGCTTTTTTTTATTTGTAGTAGAAATCGAATCTGATGTAAAGAATTAATTTTTCAAAAATGCAATTAATACGAAAATATAATTGCATTTGGAACCTTTATATATATATATATATATATCATATATATTATATATATGAAAGAGATGGTATTTCTTAAAATACTAAGAATGATAAAATATACAATTGCATTTGTAACTTTATTTTTTGAAAGAGAATGTAATTTTCTTAAATTCTGTCAATTATAAAATATATTTTGAATTTGGAAAATGTATTTGGAACTTCTATATATATGAGAGAATGTATTTTTTTGTAAATACATTCTCTCAATTGCAAAATATATAATTGTATTTGAAAAATGTATTTGGAACTCTTTTTTATTAGATAATGTGTTTTTTTTTAAATATGATGAATTACTAAATATATAACTTTATTTGGAGCTTTTTTTTTATTATTATTAATGAGTGAATTTTTTTGAAATACTCTCAATATAAGAAATGTATTATAATTTTTTTATGTAGCAAGGTTCGAAACTGATACAAATAATTCATTTTTTTGAAATACAGTTATTATAAAAGGTATAACTATATAGAACTTTTTTATGTAGCGGAGGAAGCCTTTTTACTCAGTCTTACTAAAACTCTTTCCTACCTCATCGTGTGTGACGTAAGCACAATTGGACGACTACCACATTGGAACGTTAATTGCTCTGTTTGGCGATCTTGGCACGTTTCGAAAAAACCTTCAACCCCTCTAACTGAAGGATCCCCCGTAAACCTTTTGTACTCGCAAAGGGGAGATACTATCTCCCCTTTACAATCTCCGAGATAGTAAGGGTTGCTGACTTTTAGTCAGTAATCATTCGCAAGAAAGAGAGTTTCCAATATTAGGCGCCATGTCTTATCACAATAATTTTTTCTGAATTCTGGTTCCCATTCCTTTTTTAATAGAATGACTTACAAACTTTCAAATGCATGTTTTGATTTTATATTATGAATTTCTTAAAACGCTCACAAATGACTCTTCTTAAGTAAATTTTAAAGATAAAAATAACTAACAGTTTTAACTAATATTTCAATAATTTTCTCTAATAAATTTTGCCACGATATAAAAACGTTGTTTTTAAAAGCGTTGGTTTTTATATCGAATTATTATATATTATATATAGAGAGAGAACTGAACTGAATTAATCTTGTGAAACACGTGCTTCGACCAAGTACTGAATGTTGAATCATTTTCATTGAACCAGAGGTCGCAGGCTCAACATCAATACTTTCAACGAGCTGTTGGATAAAATAGTGATCTACAAGCAAGATAAAAGTTTTTTGCCGATTAAATTCTTTGAGATTTATTTTTATTAAAATACTATTTTGAAAGTCAATCAATCAATCAAACCAAAAACGTGTGTTTTCGAATAAATAACAATGCGTCAAATATTTAGCGACTCGTATATATTACAAGAAAAAGTGTTGAATGATTTCATTGAAAGAGTTGAGATACAAGGAAATCCAAACTCATCTGATAAATTCGCGAAGGAAGGCTTGGTAAGTCACTCTAATCGCATATTCGTATTTGATATTAGATTTTTTGAAGCTGATGCAGTATCAGTCGCATTGAGTTGGCCAAAAAAGGGTCGTACCTGGCGGCCGATCGTATACTGCATCAAAGCGGATCTTTTGATTTCACAAAAGTTGCAATAGTTTCTTGTATGTGTTTGTGATAATGTTTATATCTTTCATTTATTTCAGAGAAAGCCTTGGCGTGAATTGGAGCAGAAAAGTAAGTTTACTTTTTTTAAAAAATTTTTGGGGAAATTTTAAAAATGTGTTGTGGTTTTTTTTTTTTATTACAAAGGTCATAAAAATAAATTGTCACTGAATTTTTTTTATGTATATAATCGGCGGTTGTCGGGTTGGCGACAAAAACTGTTCTTAAATATACCTAATAATTTGATTTATTAAATCTACAAAGTTTATAAAGCCTTGCTGAATGAAAAAATCTCCAATGAGGTATCATCTGTGCCATTAATATACCTATTTAACTGCTAAAACAAAAAAAAAAAAGCATTTAAGATGATAGATTAATTTATAGATTTGTTTGAAGTAGAGTTATGTACATAGGTATCAAATTTGAACAAATTTTTCAACTGTGGAAAGGATAATTTGGTTAAAATGCAGTTTAGCATAACCACTTGGCGAATTTTTAGTGGAACATGATCAGAGAGAGGTTTATATATATATAAAAAAATAGCTAGTGAACTGGAATCCAAATTCATATGGCAAATTCGAAAGGGTTGCCATGCCTAAAGCCACCACAGTGAAACTGGGTAGCCACATTTAGCAAAATATCGTCAAATAATTCCTGTCGCCAAGGGTGGTTGGGATGAACTGTATTCTAATCCATGAATCCATTCCTTTAAAAAAATGTCCTAACAGGATTGTTGTTCCTTTTTTGAATCAATTTTTAACATTGACTCCCTATAACTGTTGGTGAATGTGTTAAAATTGTAATCAAGTTCACAGTCTATTTTTTTTATAGGAAAGAAGGAATATCGGATAAGAAAAAAATTCATGAAAAAGTTGAGAAAAAACATAAATGATTCAAATGAGATTCAGAACCAACAAGACAAAGTTCATCGAAAGGAAGATAAATGTCATTCAAAATGTACTGTTAGTATTGCAATGCCAGGCAACGTTTGCAATTTTCCTCCTGAATTAAGAACACGTATAATTGGCCAGGTTGGTTCACTTTAATATAAGTATGCTAAAACATGTGAAAAGCTGTTGGATCTTGCCTTACTCTTTAACTCTAGAAAGACTGAATTTTCCTCTTACTAAAATGACGGGTAGAAATAAAATGAAAAGTAAAATACATCAAACACATTTTTAAATAAAAATTATCAAAAATATAAATATTTTAATACAAGAAATAGTAATTTTTTTTATAGTTTATTGAATTTATTTTTGAGTATTTGTGCATATCAAAGTCAATAAAAATACATATTAAAAAAGAAATTACTTATACATAAAACAAAATCTTACTAAATTAAATGTTTTTCAAAAATCATGCATGGCAATAAATAAAAACCACTTTGAAATGTAGAATATTATAATTGGTATTATTGAACTATTAATATAAAGGATACAATGACCGTCTTGTTTATCTTGAGTAAATAGCTCAATAAGTGGGATATCATAATTGCCTGTTATATTCAAATCAAATCATACTTTTTACAGCTACAATACATTTGCCACACACATTTCATTACATTTACTACATGTAAATGCGGTCCTGTTTTTATTACACATCCCAACTTGCATTGGGTACGATTTTTTGAGTTTGATATCTGATCAGAAATTTGAGAAACAGTACATGGGGTGTCTTTGATTATTTCATGATTTTGCCAAAGTTTTTCAGAAAGTTAAAGCAAAATAAATCTCTTCTAGGTATTGTACTTCCTGTAGCTTCTTTGTACTCAATCCGTGTCTTTATTGAAACTAAATCTAAAATAATGTTAAAAATATGCTTTGATATTTTCGACTTCTTGCATTTGCTGAATAGTAATGTGCCCTTTTATCTTAGAATGTCTACACCATATTTTGTAGAATTGTAAAATGCCACAGTTTTAGACACTTTCTTTTCAATATCTATTATGCTAACAGTTTAGTATAGAGTGCTTAGGAGCAAAACATTCTTACATTGATACACAGTCGAGATGGAATCAACATGATTCAGAATAGGATAATTTAAATATATTGTGGTAGTAGAATAGGAGTAGGGAAGTAAAAAAGTTATCAGTAGTGACATTCTTGCCTTTGCCCAAGAATGATTCCATCATATGTAAAACGACATAGTCCGAAAGTGTTAAGTTGTCTGGTCTAGTATCATCTTTTCTTAAATATGCAATAGAGTTTAGCATGTATTTTGACTCTATTTGCGACAATCCAAAATTTAATACCAAATTTATCAGGCTTATTTGGCCATGTATTGTAAGAATAGGCATCTAGTCTTAGACAGAAATAAGTGCTCATCAAATATTATATTTTCCTTTAGTAAGTAGCAAGAAATCTAGTTTTTAATGAATCAATCTCCAACAGATGATATTAGAACAAATTTATTGTTTTGTAATCTTTGAGATCTTGTAGATTTTCTATCAAATCTTGTAAACCTCTATATTTCCTTGAGTCTATGTCATGGCATGGAATTGCTTTCAAATTTCTGTTTCAGTCATTACAATATTATTTTGTCATTGTTCCACTTGAAAATTCTGCTTAGCATTTCAAATAAAAACATCTGTTGTTTAGAAAGGGGGGGGGGAAGGAAAGGTATGGGTAAGGGTACTTCTGTAGTTCAAATGATAACTTCACATAACCAAATATTTGTTTATTACATATTTTGTTTTTATTATGGTTTTGTGATTTGCATTATCGATTTCAACTAGCTTTCCATATTGCCTTCAAAATGATGGCTTTCCATCTTTTTAGTTTTATAACACATTTTTTTATTTACATATTTTAACACATTTATTATCGTTATTGCAGAATAAAATTTTGTACATGTGTGTGCATGTTTCATGTAAAATTAATAAAAGTCATAAAATTTCGGAAGCCTGGGAACAAAATTATAAATGTAGCACACATTACAAATTGCAAAACTGTCAAAATGATAGCAGCCGTCTTCCTAGTGTTAAAGGAGTAAGTGCAGGATACATGACGGTTTAACAGTTCTGAATTTGGGGCAAGTATTACAAAGCATTTCAAACACTTCATACATTTTAAGTACTGTGTAAAAATTCTTCCTAATGTAATTTTCCACATATAATAAGTGGATTATAAGTTTTTATTCTAATCAAGAATTTATTCAAACGATAAGAGAAATGAAATGCATTCAGTATAATGTAGAAAAAATGTCTTTATAGCAGTTAATTTCTTCTAAATTACATTAGGAGTTTTACATTGGTCCTTAGTTTCTTATTTTAATATCGACTTTAAGGATGAACATCTATTAAAGTATAAGTTTTTTTTAAAGAGATGTACAGTATGTTGTTTTTTAAATATTTTAAATTAATGGGAAATTATATAAAAATAGACGTGTTTATTAGCTATTTATAAAGATCGTAACTCATGATTTTCATTGTTATATTTAGCAAAAAATTTTGATGAAACCAATTAAAATTATACATTGTTTCTCTAATGGTTATCCATATTAATTAGTGAATGGTAAGAATTCTATTTACTCATAAAAGACATTTTCAGTTGGAAATTTCTCTTGACTATAGGAACATTATTTTTTATTAAAAAAAGTATTTGAAATAGAAACTAATGTAAAAATTAGCTTACAACAATAAGTATTTGTGATTATTTTAAATTAGTATAAGCAACATGTAGGTAAAAATCAGAATTTCCAAAATGGGAAAAAAAAGTAGCATGAGATAGTTTCTTTATTGCAATCAAAGTAAGTTTTGAAGTAGTTAAAAGTGTACCAAGCTGTGAATATGAATAAATTTTTAATAAAATACTACTTATCTTTTTCCCTTCAAATTTTCTATTTTTTTGTTAAATTAATGTATAGTTTTCTGTAATAACCTAATTATATTATTTTTAATTATAGATTTGCCATGCTGCTACAATATTCAAAATAAATGAAATTATTATATTTAATGAAAAAAATATAAAAAAGTGAGTTAATCTTGAAGTCTAAACTTAAAATTTATACTTAAGAAAAAGAATCTGTTGTAAGTATAATATAATCCTGCTGATATGCAATTCTTATTACATATTACAGATTTTATTATCTACATGTAATTGATGCAAACTTTTACTAACAATTCTTTTCCTAATTTATTGTAATCAAGGTTTTAATTGAAATTACCTGCTCTTAAGTAGTTACCTAAATATGCATCTCTAAATTTTTTCATTATTCTGATTTCACAAATCTTATCTTATTTGAAAATTACAAGAATCATTCATAAGTATCAGCAGTTGAACTATACAAATTTTATGAGCATATTTTCTTGAAATAGTATGACTATTTTTGAGGAAGTTCATATTATAGTGAAAATCCTATTGTTATAAATGCGCAAAATCTTTGTTTTTACTTTTTCTTCAATATTAATCAAATTAAATATATAGGTGCTTAAAATGAAGAGAACTCATATTTAAGTCAATTTTTTTTAAAAAAAAAAAAAGCTGAATGAGAGAGAAAACAATGATTCACTTTTGATTATGTAAGCATTCATTTACATTTTGTGGAAAATGCTTGTAAGTACATATGCTATTATTCACACTTGTTTGGTCCACTTTTGTGCTACCTTCGTGGTGATTTTTTGCAACATTCAGTGAAATTCAAAAGTTGAAAGTTAAATAGAAGTAACCATCAAGATTTGGATTTTGGAATGAGTTGACAAATGAGTTTAATATGAACTCAGCATTGTCTGCAACTTATTGAAATGGTTTAATGACACTAGATCCATAGAGAGAAGGCATGGTTGGTATTGTCTAAGAGCCAAGAAGACCAATTAAGATATATATTAGTCCATTTCAAGGAATTATAATAGGAATACAACTACTTCTCAATTGTCTTGTTAGCTTCGTGCAAGTACAGGAATTCAAGTTTAAGAGTTACTCTTTCCACAAGGCTATTCTACAAAGGTATTTGCGTATGAAAACAAGTTGTGTCCAACCCATTTCTATGCTAAGAGCCTGTTAAGCATGAAACAGGTATCAATTGGAAATATTTCTATTCACTGACGAGTCTAGATTAAGTCTAATCTTTGATTCTCGATGTACCTTCATCTGGAGGAAACCAGGAACTTACTAAATATCCTCCTACATCTGAGAAAAAGACTGGTATGGCAAATGAGGTTTGATGGTCTAGGTAGACTGCATATTGGATGGGTGCATAGACTATTCCATGTCTTTGATGGAGCCTCCATGACTACTGTGAGATATGAGAATGAAATCTTAGTGTACTATGTTCACCCTTTTCGGAGTGCAGTTTGTCTATCTATATTTCCTTTTTCTTCCATCTTTTTTATTTCCAGATTACAGTTACACATAGTTTGGTGCAGTGTAGCCAAATTCGGCTCTTGCATCTAAATTTTTCACTTGCTCTCAGGGATGCAATAGGCCATAATTTCATTGTAATGGATGACAATGACTATCCACATAGGGTTCATCTGGTGAAGAATGTCTGAAAAGTAAGGAAATTCACTGAATGAATTTGCCAGTCAGATCTAAAGATGTTAATCTAATAAACCATATTTTGGAATGATTTTTTGGCAGGGCATGTTCCAACTTACTATTCCCGTCTCAGAACTATCTAAGACCCGAGAACAGCATTGCTGTAGGATTAGGACTTATTGTTACAGGACTTGGTATATAGTGGGAATCGATCATGTATGTGAAAGCTGTGTAACTGAGAGGGAAACACACTCCTCATAAACCCATTATTTTGTTCCATCTTATAATCTCAGACATATGTGTACTAATTAGTTATACACATGATTATGTGTTGTATCATAACTGTTGTATGGTATATTTGTTTTATGTGACATTAATCTTTGTATATAAATCTATCAAGTACTTCTGAAGATAATAAACCACTAGAGAAATTTTTTAAATTTTACTAAGTAATGTATATTGATATTTTTTTATAGCTTTAACAATGAAGATGAAAGACTGAAATTAAGCAAAGGATATCGTAGATCTGTG
>BMAW01020127.1:0-15667 GCA_019974015.1 Nephila pilipes
AAAATGTTTCCTCAGTTTCAAATATTGCAATATTCTGGAGACACGTTGCATTCAATCTGACTCTCATAATTGTTATTAAAAATAACTCTGAATAGCAATTTGTTTGGCTTGTTTAGTGATTGTCGTACAAGTTACATATTTAAACAGTATTTCATTTTTCAGAGCATTGTCAAATTAGAATCGAGTTAAATTTCTGCTGCTTATTCTTCTGCGGTACGTTTATTAAACATTTCAATTATAAAATATTGCTAAGAGTTATTTTGACAATTAATATGCTATAATGCATATTGTTTACTAATTTTTTAGTATTTTTGAGCACATTTTTGCTATACTTTTTCAGCATGCATTTAAAATATTTCTCTGTCATCATTTTTAAGTGTTAAGTATGAAATTTGCAATCAATTTCAACATTTTCGTTCCGAACAATAGTGAATAATAACCATTCCATAGCAAATCATGGTTACAGAAATTACAGATTTTCAATGCAAAAGCTACGAAATTTTTTAATCGAGTTTTAAATTATTGTAATTATTACTTTCACTTTTTATAGACCTAATAGAACTATTATAACCAGAAATAATATATCTGATACAAATTTTGATAGAAACGCCTTCTTTATTTTAATTTGATATTCTCAATAAAACTTAATAATGTAACTTAATTTAGAGTAATTTTCTTGATGTTTCAGCTTCATCCTTCACTAGAAAACGTAAATTTATTTAATATTGACCCCTCGAAGGAAGGAACAGTTAAAAATATTTTAACGGAAGCAAGAATATGGCTGGATAGAATTTCGATTCCAACGTGTCCCATTTGTAATAGTCAGATTTCAGCAAGTAATTTCAGCAGAGTGAGGTCATAAACTCGTTACTTGGATTGAGTTGTGAGTTCGAGTCCTGTTCAATAGAAAACCGGCTGTTAAGCCTGTCTGGGTTCTAAGTCCTGATGTTGGTGTGGTGTGGAAGTTTGGTGAGTGGATACTGTCCTCATTGCTTGACCGTCGTTCAAATTTATGAATTCATTCACCAGTAACCTTCCTATTGTTTCAAAATGTGATGTTATTAAAATGTCAAATCAAAATATTTGGAGTACATTGATTTTTTTTTTGTGCATAAAAGGGGCGTTAATATAAAAAATAAAATGTTTAGTAATAATGTTCAACATATTGTTCTTAAAGTTTTCCTTATTTTACATATTTCGTCGAATAATTTTGAAAACATGAGGCATCATTTTTATAACATGAGTTCAATGTTGCAGTTAAATATGTAAGTTGCAATAATAAGACCACTGATAAAGTCTGCACATTAAGCCATGTGATTACACACCCATATGTGTATATATATATATATATATATATATATATATATATATATATATATATGAGCACCGAATAAATTATTACGAGTTTATGATTGAACTATCGCATTCTAAAAGAGTATAGTCATGAGATTACAGAAGCTATTTATTTAATATTGTTTTAACGTATTTCCTTCTAGAAAATATCTTAGTAATATGGTATTGTCATGTCATTGTATATGACGTAGCCTTTGGGGCGACTTCCACATTTGTATGTTTCTTGCTCTATTTGGCCATTTTTGAGCGTTTCAAAAAAAAAAGTTCCTAACTCATTTAGTAAAGACTTACCAAAATAGTTTTAGACAGAGAGTTTTTTTTTTTTCCTCGGATTGTCTTGTACATGGTTGCTAACAAACTCAAGGACAACGCATCGGCGATCTACATTTTACTTAATATGAAAATATGGCGGGGAAATTCTGTAACCCCAGTTTCTACATTTTCCCCAATAAATTAACTGTTAAAAAAGAAGTGAAACTTACATTTACTTCATTATTTTTCTTTACAATTCAATAATTTTCTATATCAATTTAATTAAACTAGCCTTGCTTTTATTTTTATTTATAATATTAATAAATGAAAACGTCTTTGAAAGGCCTTTCAAGAAAACATTTTCTTACATTCATTCATTTTTTTCAGATATTTATTGATTTTTAACCACTGAGAATTTTTAAATATGCTTCGAGCGTATTAGATATATTCATTAATAAAAAGAAACTACGAAATAGTAAACAAAAAATATTTTTATTGTCATGCGCTTTTGAGTGCTTACGCTTCAACTCAGCTTGAAGTTGTTTCGTTCTCGAGAGATAATTGAATCATCTGCGGAGAAGTGAACGCAGATGTCAATCTGTTGCAATTTGTGCATCATAATATATTCGAATTAAACACCTCACTGTTTGAGAAAAGATTAATACTATCATTTAAAAATGGGCGCAGTACTTGGTGCTTTGACTGTTGGACAGGTATTTGTTTATTGTTTTTCAGCTTTGTGATTTGTTAAAATCACTGTTTCAAAAAATTCTGCCAATATGTTTTAAGAATCAAAAAATTCATCTGAGCTGTTTTGCAAAAGGGAAAGGAACATGAAATAATAACAGTATTTTTAATTCATGTAATTTTTATTAACTTAAAATATAAGCAATTTCGTAAGGAAGTTTTTGTGTTTTTGAAAGATCCCAAATTTTTTTATTACATATTTTGATTAAAATTTGCATTCTTTCAGATACACCAATAAAATTATTTTCTCAAAAGATAAACAATTATAGTTATTTGCATTTCATAATTTTTTCCGATTGATACAACCATTCGAAAATTATATATCTTGTGTTGATCAAATGTTTATATAATATGTTCATTGAATTTCTTTGTTAGAAATACTATAACTCAAATTAAATTCATGATATTTAAAGATTATTTATAAAATAAATATGCATTTCGTGTTTTGGTATGTACTACAAGAATATGTGCTTTGTAAGAAGTATAATTGCATTTTACAAATATAAGTATTGATACTAAATAGCCTACATCTAATATGATGCAAACTAATATATATGAAAATTAAACTTATAGTTTCGTTTTGTCTAGCAAGGATAGCTCTTAAGCAAAGCCCCAATGCATGATTATTAAATTTTCGTAAACTGATAATTAAACAATGCAAAATATCCATAAATAAAGGAATAATTTAGCTTTTCAACTAATAATTATAGCAGTAAACTATGAAGAAGCATTAATACGCAATTTGAAAAGCTTTATTAAAAAATATTGTAGATATTATTCCATTATGTAATTGTTTGATTATGAAGAATCGTAGCAAAAGAGCTTTTTATCCTTTTTAACGCTATTTGAGTGTGATAAAAAAAAAGTATTTCTTCTTTTATCAACAAAAAAATAAATGAAATACAAAATACTTCCATTAATCACTATTTTATCGAAATTTTTTTTTAAAGTGCTATTACATCTTAGATCTTTCTTTAGAATATTTCAAAGATTATTTCAATGAGACATGTATTTAATGCAGACTAACAAAATATGTTCGTGATTGTTTAAACGGTTGCTGATTTTGAACATTGTAATATTTTGTTAATTAAAATTGTTCAAAAGTCCTGGAGTAATGACCATTCAGGTGATATGATCCTAATGCTCAAAATCTGCTTTTTTTTTTTTTTTTTATCTAATTGGATAAAATTTCTATGTTCAAGATCTTCCTCAAATATTTTGCTGGAAGAAAAAAATGTTATTTATTTATTTTTTTTTTTCATTTTTTTTTTGACAAATGTTAGTATAAATGTCTTCTGAAACAATAAATAAATAATGAATAAATTAAGTTTGATTATTAATCTTACAAGTAAAAGTCTCTCTTAAAATAAACTAAGCAAAAGCTGAAAAGAAGATATCAAAATTCCAAGCAACCAGAGGGAACTTTAAAAATTGTCTGAAATGTTTTTAAGACAGAGTTTTAAATTTAGTGAGACACTATCCAATATCATATAAAGAGGTTGCAAAGTAACAAGAATAAGATACAAATAAAACCCCATAGAGTAGGAAAAGTCTGAGGAGGTCCTTAATCTCTAAGGCAAGAAGTAGGATCGACAAAGATCTGTAAGTGCCCCTGATTTTGCAGTGGTGGCAAAATCTTTCTTATCCATCACTTATATTGTATTTTAAAAATCTAAAATTAATTTCGAAAAGCTGTTTTGGGGTGTATACCATCGGTAACTGTAATTTTAGCACTGCAAATTTCGTGTTTATAGGCATTCCATCTTCAAACTAATGTGATTTTATTATTTTAAACTGATTTCAAAAAATCCAATTACATTTAAAAATTCCTTAAAATGCACATTGAACTAGAAAGAATTTTTAAAAAAATTGTTACATTTGTTGAAAACATTGGAAAATGGTATAAAGGTGAAGTTTTGAAAAATATTGCCAAAAATAAATGAAAAAAAAATAATTTGGATTCATTGGATCAATGATGAAGATTTGAATAACAGACAAACTTCCATGTATATATATGATTACTTGTTTGGGTAAAGTCCTAATTTAGTGTACCTCTTAGCACGTTTTTAAAATCACGCTAAAATGGCGCCAAATGCGGAATTCTCAAAGTCTTAAGTCAAAATCAAGATGGCGTTTTGTCCGTTGGAGGAAAAAACATGTTAATTGTGAAATATAGAAAAAAACATTAGCCTAAGCGGTAGAAATGTTAAAAAAACCCGGTGAAATTTTATACAAAAGACAGTAAACGGATTAAATCAGCGTTTTGTGGCAAACATTAAAATAATAAATAAGGTAGATCTTAATTTTACTTAAAACAATTAAACTTTGATAAATATATTTAAGATCATATAAAATATATTTAAAGTAAATAATAAGATTTTTTTTCAATAAACAATTTTCAATAAACAATTCAATTTTTTCAATTTTTTTTCAATAACTGCGAAATGTTGAAAAAGGTTAGAAAAGACGGTGAAATTATGACCGACAGACAAGAATAACGTAGTGAATCAGCATTTGCAGCAGACATGAAAATAATATTAAAAAATGTGAAAAAAGCACTAACCTTATGATGGAGGGATGTCTTTGATCAGGCGGATAAACTGTGAGGATCGCTGTAAGGAAATCTCTAAACGTATCATCATTCATAATGCTTTATTCAGCTCTAATTAAATAATAAATTAAAAAGTAATATAATTAAGTGATATAACTAATAAATTAAAAAATAATGTAATTAAGTAGTATAACTAATAAATAACATAATATAAATAAAAATATAATATATAGATGTATAGAATTAGAATACATCAAATATAAATAGTATAATATAATATAAATAAGAATTAATAATAGTTAAAATAAAATTTAATAAGAATTCAAATAAATCAAATATAATATAAATTAGGATATATAGAAATAGAAACTAGTCCATTAACGAGATCCCCTTTTTATAGTAGGGTTGCAACAAAAACATGATTTTTACTATTTTACGACTTTGGATGGGTTACCAAATTGGCGATTTATCACCCTTTTGAATTTTTCCCAGTCGCCAAGAAGTACGCTAATTTAAGATCCACCCCATGTTTGACTTTGGGGGGGGGAACCCTGAAAATGAAGTTAACTTTAAAAAGGCACTGTTTTTTCATGCTTTAAATGTGATAACTGTATTATCCATTTATTAAAAAATAAACCAATGTTAGGAATACATGTATAACATTTTTCGAATAGAAAATTATTTTTTTATGTCCTTAGAAATGCTGAGCAGACTCATAATACATGTTTCTTTGAATGAATACTGTGTAACTGTATATAGTAACATAAAATAATGCATTTTAAGCAGAGAATTATATGAATGTATGTATTTTGTACATCAAACTCATTTTAATAAATTGGTGAAAAATAGTTCTTTTAAGTGACATGATCTTTTGGAAATCTTTTGAATATTCTTATAATATTAAAAGAAGTTTTAAATGTGTAAAAAAAATTTTTTTTCTAGCTTGCATGTTGTTGTGGGAGTGCTGCATGTAGTTTGTGTTGCTCTGCCTGCCCATCATGCAAAAATTCAACTTCGACTCGAATTATGTATGCATTGATGCTTCTCCTTACTACTGTGGTATCTTGCATTATGTTAAACCCTGATGTTGAGAAGAAACTCAAGAGTGTAAGTATTTTATCTACATATTTCAAGAACAAAATACTGCTAATCTTAAATTCTGAACACTTGTTTCTGATTTTTAATAATTTATTTATTGTGTTGTCTGTTATGTTAGATCATATAAATCCTTGGATTTATTTTAATATTTTTAAATACATTATGTTATAAAAAGTATGCATCAAAAAGAACCAAGAAGCGTTTATTCTGTGTAAGGCTTAACCAATTTATATTATGGATAAAACAGCTTTTTTGTGTTTTTCACATTTTTTAATCTTTCTATTACTCATTTTTTAACAAATGTGAATTTAAATTGGCTAATAATGAAGAAATAATATTTTTAGTTGAAGAAATTACCAAGACTAAATTTAAGAGGCACCATATTCTGTTATATGTGTAAAATAACTATATCTTGATCTTTATGAAGATGATTTTAAGAAATATATGTGCAACTGATATAATGTGACTAAGTCTTCCTAAGTATGTATCATATGTACAAAAATGAAAGTTTTTTATTCTTTTCATAAAAGTTATTTGCCTGGTATGTACACTTTAAAGTCTCGCCAGTTTAGAATTGCAGCTAACATTAAAGCTGAGGTGTTCCAGGATATGATAAATATGCAAATGTTGTGAGGAAATACATCATACTTTTAAATCATGTAAAGATTGAATTTCAATGAAATTAAGTTCACAAAGTGCTGGGATTATCAACTTGTAGCTTTCCGTTTGCAACAATTATGCTGTTCAATTACCATGTTCTTTTGTATATGAAAGTACACATTGTAAGGAAATAGAACCTTTGTAGGTACAGTGAAGAACTTATTGTAGTTGGTTCTGTCCATGATGTAGGATTAAGATTTAAGGTGTTGTTAATACATCTAAAGGAAGTTTGAGTTTTATTTTAATGAGGATCTCGAGACAATTGTCGAGCTGTACATCAGGAATTGCCTTTTAGTTTTTAGCTGTTCATGCTGAAGATGATTTTATCAGAAGAAAATTATCTTATTCTGTTTTAGTCAATCCTCTAATTGATACTCCCTCATAACATTGAGGTAGCTAACAACTCAGTTAAGAGAATTTTTTTATATTTTTCATCTTATTGATGTCAATAAAGTTAATTATATGTAACAATGTACTATATTTGTCAATGATGTATAAGTATTCGCTTCTTTTTAAAAAAATTCTTGTTTGACGCAACAACTTGTCAAAAAAGATAATTATTATAGAAGAAACTTAAATGAAATGGACTAATGCAATTATTCAAAATTCTGGGTAGCAAGGAATTAAGAATTCTAGAATTAATTTCAGTTACTAAAAATTCTTGTACAGTATTTCCTTCACCTTTCTGGCTCTGCCAGTAATCCCATATTTTTATTAAGCAGATAAGTCATTGCTGCGCATTTTATGTTTTCTACTTTATTGGAATAACATAAGCTATCAATACAAAACAATACCTTTTTTATAGTAACCGAAAGTATACTGTAGTATATCATTATGCTTAATCATTGGATAATTAGTTGTACTTTTATACATCAGATGTTATATGTATCAGTCAATGTAATTTAAATCTTATCAAATTTTTAACAAAAGAACTATTTGTTTTTGAATTTATTTATTTTATTTATTTATTTTTTTGTCTGCAACTGTGTTTGTCAAGAGACACTTTTGCTTAAACTAAAATTCATGAAATTTTTACATATACATTCCTTTTTTATATGGAAGTGAAATTTTTGTTCTCTCTGCCTGTGTATGTATAAATAATAGTTTCAATATAATAATTTTATTGTATGTTAAGTACGATACAATTTAAACAGTTATTTTAATAGGCAATAATTAAATCTTTCACTGTCTTTGTTTTTCAGTTGCCATTTTGTAATGAGAAGTGTGAGAGTGCTGTTGGATACCTAGCTGTTTATCGTTTAATATTTGCTTTAACATTGTTCTTCATGTTATTTTCCACTTTAATGATTGGAGTAAAATCTTCTAGAGATGCTCGAGCTGGTATACAAAATGGGTATATTTATATATTTATTTTCTTCTCTAGTTTTATTTTGTCTTTGATGGGGGGTTTTATGTGTTATGTACTATAAAATAATATGCATAAGAGGTTATCTGAAATTTCTCTAACTGAAGCTAAGTACATTTTAAATTTCTTTGTCATTTTCAAAATAATACTTGGGTTTTATTGCTTTTTCTAGATCATTCATTGCAAATCTTTCAGTCCTCATAAGCAACTAAATTCATAATCTGAAATCCTGCAGACCATTAATATGATTTTTTCTTTTTAAAAAAAGGAAAGATATATTAATAAAATATTGATCCAAGAATTTCTGTTATTTGTGTGAAATATTACTTTTCATATATTATGTTTTTTTTATCTTCAACAATCAATTTTTGTTGAAGCAGCTACTGACTTACTACATTCTCATGCATTTAGTGGTTTCCTAGATAAATCTCTGGGTATTTTGATTATGTTGCACCAGCTCTCTTCAACAAAAATGATAGATGTTAAAATGCTTTAATAATTTACTTGAGGGGGATTTCTTTCTTGGTCTAGCTCAAGAGTCAGCAAAGTGGTCGATATCGACCTCTGAGGATCGATATAGTAAAATTATGGATCGATGAATGAATACCAATACTATTCAATCACAAATTTATTGATATCAACACAGTATGTACAATTTTTATTTGGAATGTCATTTGTAATTACAATATTGTAAGTAAAGTTTTTATAATAGATTATAACATTTAATTTCTCATTCCAACATTTTTTTTTTTTTTTTAATAATTTTTTTTTTACCATTTAAAGTGTGCGTGTTTCGCAATGTGTTACTCATTCGTGGACTTGTGAAAAATGATTCTTGCTCTGCGTAGCTACAAAATGGCGAAGCTGTTTACATTGCATCGTCGTTTCGTCAACCATCCCTTTTACATACTGGCTTCAACTCTAGAGAGTTGCAACTTCTGCACATTCATTGTTCTTTACTAACAGCATTTTTAAACCTGTGTTTCTATTTACATGGAAGTAGATTCTTTGGCTGTATAATAATTGTTTTTTTAGGACTCTACTAATACTGCAATGGCAATGGAGGAAAAAATACCGACCATATTCAGTGGAATATTTAAAATTTGGTTTTATACCTTCATGAATTAATGCAATACTGCAATGGCAGAAAACTGTTTGGCCTTCTTTGTGAGGAAACTTAGCAATAATGCCATGAAACTGGCCGAATTAAATGATCATTTTAAAAGAATACATTGGATAAAAAAAAATAAAATGTGAATTCTTTTAAAAAACTTAATGAAATGTATGCAACATATTTAACCTTAAAACAATTTACTAAACCATCAACTGAAATTTATAATGAAGGTGGATTTATGTTCATATATTTCTCTCAATATCTCAAAAAAAGGGAAAACCTCATTCTAACGCAAAAGTTATAATCATACCTGTTATTAAAGATGTCATTGATTCTGGAACTAAAAAAGGATTCTGCCACTGTTTCAAGAAGCCTACCACTGCATTACCACTGAGTGCAAATTGATGAAAGTAGCGAAGATCTAGAAAATATTGTGGTTTCGGAACTAGGAAATTATAAGTTTTCTATCCATATTGATGAAGCCACTTTTGTAAGTTCTTTTCTTCTCACGGCTTATGCAAGATATTTTTACAAAATAAAATGACAAATTTTCATTTGCTAAATATTTTGAGCTCAAAATGGGAGGATAGTAGCAGCACGAAAAGGTAACAGACATGCTTTCTTTAGACCCTTATGTTTGTGGGTTCAAATAGCTTCTGGCATGGAAGATAAAATGTCCTTCCCCACCACAAGACCTCAGGGACTTACATTCTTTAGGTACCAGAATCATGTCCTTGAGGAACCCTAGTGATCTTTTTCTTTCCCATAGGGCTTATTGTCTCTTGTAAATAAGGGTGACACACACCCAGAATACCCTAGCAATCCTTTTTTTCGACTTTCCATCTTCATTTTTTTCCCATATTTTTCTTACGCCTAGATCACTGACCTCTTGTTTGGTGCTGCATAACCTCATTTGGCTCTTGCACCATTTAATGTCATCTTTTCATTGCCACAGGATAGAAAAACATTCCCCCTCCACTCACACTGAGGCAGGGAGAGAAAACCCTGGTCCTGTCAAAGTGGTGAGTGAGCACTAGAAATCAGCACAGCCTAGAACTTGTCACATATGCCCCTGGTGCAAAATTCAAAGTATAAGAATTTCATAGAATATTATTTTTGTTTTCTTGTTAATAAAACATTAAAACAAAACTAATGTCAAGATTTTCAGTGAACCAACAAAATTATATCATGAACTACTGGTTAGTAACTACAATTCTGGGTGTTTATAGTAAACTTATTATCTGTAACCTTACATTTCTATTTTAAAAATTTGAACAGCTTCAAATTGACCTCTCAATACTTTCTTTAATTTTATTTTAAAGCTGGAAAGTTTGATAATTAAGTTCATGTGGAATTATATCCATTTAGTAATTTTTTTCTCAAAAAAAATTCTAGGTTTTTTTCCCCCTAAATTCCTTATGAAAATGTTATAAAACATAATGTAAGATTGGGAATGGCTTGTATAAATTCTTCAATTGCTGTTACTATAAGAAAGTGAGCAACCCCCCCCCCCCCGTTTGTATTTTATTAAATATTGTTGAGCCTTAGTTTTTCTCTGTAAAAAGTATTACACATTGCAAAGAGAGATTTATTTCAAATTGATATCTAAAAATCTGCTTATCTTCTGTAATTAAAATGTGAACAGAAAATTTTAACCTTTTAGTAGGTACACATATGTGAGAGATACTGCTGAATTAAATTTCATTTAATATCTTTATACCATATGGCACTATGGATGCCTGTATTTGGCTTTTCTACCAGGTCACTTTGATTTACTTTCAGGCATCATCTGAATTTTGAGGCATTAATAAGGCCCTGCATGTATGCTTTTTGTATTTTAGAGATTTGCTGCACTGTTGATTAAACTTTTTTTTTTCTTCCCGTATTTATAAAAATACTTTTTGACCAACAATAAAAAAAAGTTACTTAGAAAAAAATTACTATAATAGAATGCAAATGCCTTTTTTCAGGAAATGTTGGCCTGAGAGAATTTACCTTTCTGAAAAGTGAACTAAAAATAAAAAAAGTTGGAAACAAAAACTGAACTAGGCATTGAAGAAGTGAAAGAAGCTATGCTAGGGAGAAAAGGATGTAGTTCCTGCCATAAGGCAGGTTCAGTTGGGAGACTTAACAGAAATGTATATGTTTGTAGCACTCCAATCATATTTTCTCAGACTGAAACATAGGGTAAGGGACAATTAGGGCTTATAGCGCATGAGCTAAACTTTTGTGTAAACTTTGATCTGGGTAGAAAAAAAAAAGAAAGAAATGGTAAAAATATATTGATGAGAAAGAGGGTATAAAATATAGATGGTTCACTAGTGTATTCTGGGACACATCATCCTTGTTAACCAAAGATGATAAACCTCATGAGAAGATTACTAGATGATTGGAAAGATCATTAAGGTATCTCATGTTCTTGATTCCCATTCTTACTTAAAGGGATTCAATAACTATAAAGACAATTTTTTCCCTTATTTTATATATAAATTTGATTTTTTTTTTTTTTTTTAACTTTTATGGTGGATATATACCTTTAACAATTGCAATTGTAAATAGTTCAGGAAAGTTATTCTCATTTTGTTTATTTTCATATTAGTTTAACAATTCTTTGGTCATTTTATATATTAAGATTTCTATTTACATTGTTTCTGTTTCTGCAAAAAATAATTAATCTTCTGTTTTAAATAAAATTTGCTTAAATAAAGCAGGTTTATTGACTCTTGGAACATAATTTCACAAATTAAAATCTGAAAAATTCATATTTCACAATAATGTATTAGGGAAATGTGCATAACCTTTCAGGTTGGTAAACATAGCATTCCTGAAGAAAGGTTAATAATTTTTTTAAAAAGTTGTTGAAGTTCCATATTTTTTTTTTTTATCAGATTTCATATTTTTTATCAGATGCTAGTGATGTTTATTTTTATGGCAATGAAATGGTGTATTCCTAATTCTTTGAAAATTTGATGCCATGTTCCTAGATTATCTGTAACTTTATCAAAGAGAAAGCTTCATTAAGTGGCCTGGGTCAATTTTTATGAATGAACCATCATATTTTAAAATCATTATCATTGTTGCTGCTGTTGAATCTCTTCTTCTTCATGGCCATTAACTGATATATCTGATTGTGAACATCTGTTGTTTGATAATTTATATATGGTACTCCAACTAATAAATGATTGTTTAGGAAATTAATTAAAAATTAAAGTGAACTTTTTGCTGCAGCTTTTGTTTCATTTGTGCAATTTGGTGAAAATAAACCTTTTTTTTTTTCCTTCCTTTGTAAAAAATTTTTATTTATCATGTGTAAATTTTGCTTTTTGACTTTCAAAAGTAATATCTGTCATAATTTGTCAATGTGCTTCAATATCAACATCATTTTTTTTTCATACAAAGCCAATTTGCAAAAATATATATCTTGAGTCTCTTAATTATGCAAGGAATGGTTTTTATGTTTTAAGACATTTTAAAATTAATAAATATTTGTTTTTAATAAAGGCATTTTTATTTTGGTGCATAAATGTAATTTTTTCTGGGTTATCAATATGTTAGAATAAAATTCAAAGCATTTAATTTCATCAAATGTTGTCATTTTTATATACTATACCTTAATTACCATTATACATATTCCTTTTTTGTATTGATTAATTCACTGATCTTGATTATATGTAATTTTTAAGGGCTTTTATAAAATGATTAAGACACAAGTAAATTGTATTTTTGTTTCAAATAATGTCATTTCCCCTCCTCTAAATAATTGAAAAATCAGTTCTATCTTATGAAAGTATTAATTACAATATCAACCAATTGTTTGAAACTTTGACATTTTGAAAAATTAAAATTTGGAAGTGGACTAGTTAATAAATAAACTTCTATTAATATAAACTTCTTCCGAGGAAGTATATTAAGCAAGACAGAAGAGAGAAATTCTCATTCATGTCTTCCTAAGTAAAGAAAGCTACAATGATTTTTTTAAAAAAAAAAAAAGGGGGGGGGCTACATTTAAAGGGCTAAAATTAAAATTGAGGGTCTAATGTTCATGATATATCTTGATGTTATGACCCGTGTGGTGACCAGGGATGATAAAATAGTCTCACTGTAGCTCATGCATGTCGTAAAAGGCGACTAAAATGGGTACCCAGCGTCTGGGGGTATAGCCAGGCACCCTGCCCCTGGGGATTATATCAGGGGACCTCAGGGACTTGCCTCCTTTAGGGTAAGTACGGGCATCATGACCCCGAGGCACCTTAGTGATCTTTTTCTTTCCCATGGGGTTTACTGTCTTTGGTAAACACGGGTGACGCACTCCCGGGATACCCTAGCGATCCTTCTCTATTTTCGACCCTCCTACTTGTCAACCATTTTTACCTTTTTTTCAACTTCACGTCTAGACCACAGTTTAATCTTGTTTGGCGCAGCATAGCCATATCTGGCTCTTGCGCCAATAGACTTTACAATCACTCACTCACTCATCTTGATGTTATAGAAAGTCAGAGAATTTGGAAAAGTGTGCAGGTTATGAAGAACTAATTGGAGTATCTGTTATACATATGGATGAATAGTTAAAGTAAAAATTAACGAAAATTTGGAAAAAGTTCTTAGCATAAATTTAATGCAAACAAATTACTTCAATTAAATAATCTCCAAAAAAAAGTCTTTGGGGGGGGGGGTGATAAACCATAGTCTGTGACGTATTATGCCAGAACTAATATTTGTGGTATTCATAGCAAAAGTTGAGGAGGAGGAAACAAAAATTAAACTTAATTACTGTTATGCAAATAATATGTTTACTAATTTATATTTTTCTCATTTTTTTTTTTTTTTTTTTTTTTTTTAAAAAAAAAAATTTTTTTAATTTAATTTAATAATATTTTTTAAATTTGATCGCTACATTTTTGGATGGAACCATCTAAATTTTTAAAATCTGAAATTGATACTTTTAGTACTATTTTTCACAATTTTTCAATAATCTACTAGTTAATGTACTCAGTCAAAATATATTCAATTTTCTGACTGGTATAGCTCAAATTGTACAAAAATCGTTATCTTGTTAAGTATTGTTTAAGACCCAGGCCACAGAAGCATAAAAAAAAATTTTAAAAAAATAAAAATGCATGGAAAAAAAGAAACTTTTTTTAAAGGTTTTTAATTTAATTGTAATTAGTGTTATAAAAATGAATGCAAATTGGTTGAAAAGTAAAGTGTGGAATTGAACTTGGGGCAAGAAGTTGGGACATAAGGTATCTTGCTCTCTATACTGGATTCAAATTGTTATGAAAAAAAAGTAGAAAAACAAACTATTTTGCATTAGAATCCAAAAGAATGTTTCATGGATTTTCAATTTTGGGATTTAATAAGTAAGGTGTTTTTGCATAGAAGGGTTATTAATATTGCAGATGCTAATATAGAAATTTGGAGCATTTTGTAGAAAACATTGTTTAATAGTAAGAAGTTCAATCAGATATCATTAAATAATTAATTCAAAGTAGAGTTGTATTTTTGCAACATAAAGCAAGTGCTTTTGTTACAAAATAAGTATAAAAGTAAAGAAAACAAAAAGCAAATGCATTTGAATAACAATCTCCGAAAAACTATGTAAATGTAGATAGCCAAAACCATTAAATAATATGTGCCAGAATTATGTGCAGTGAAGACAAAATCTGCGTTATTTGGTATGCTCTCAAGAGCCTACCTTCTTCGGGTAAGTATTGGCATCATGATCTTAATGTATCGTAATGATCTTTTTTTTTCCAATTGGGCTCCCTCTTTTGTAAACATGAATGATGCACCCTTGGATAGATCCCTCTCTATTTTCAATTCTTCCTGTCATCAATTTTTTACTTTTCACCCAGATCATAAATATACATTGTTAAGTATATTAAAGATAGATTTGGCTCTTGCACCATAAACTTCAGCATTAACTCTCTGCTTCATCAATAATTGTAAAATTAAATTTTTTAAAAGAAAATTGTGTAGCAAATTTTAAAAGAAATCACTGAAGATACATATATTATCATCCATAGTTTCATACCAGTCTCGTGTCTCTGAACTTTCTTACTTTTGTGCTATGTCACCCACATGCACAAACTATTCTTTTTATGTATTAGAGAGAGATAGCTATGGCTAGAAAAAAACTAATCTGGCTCTGTTTTTTTTTTTTTTTTTTTTTTGCAGATTTTGGAAAATTAAATTGCATTAAAAACTCATTAAAATGTGCATCTTTTGAGCAAAAAAAGTTTAGGAAAGAGTTACACCTACTAGAGAAATGGTGAAAAGTGGGAGGTTTTGAAAAATATCACCAAAAATACATTTAAAAATATATTTTTGTCAGAAATATACTTATGGCCCTTTCCATACATCCTCAAAGCACCTTAAAAATTGTGAAGCAAAGTGATCAATGGTTTGAATTCATACAACAGTCAAACAAACATTCAAATTGATATGTTTGTAAGAATGTCTTTCACATAAGATATTTCTATTACATTCACAAAAATTGATGTAGAACTGTTCTAGCTTAACAAAA
>BMAW01020135.1:0-26785 GCA_019974015.1 Nephila pilipes
TAAATCAGATCTATGAGCATTTAATATTATTATATCTGAGGATGAAATCTTACAAACATCTGAATCTAAAGATTAATAATACATATATTTAATAACTATTGCTAATGAGTCGGAACCGAGCCAGTAGCAATAATAACAAGGATGGTCCGAGTCCTCGACAGTATTCATATTCTTACTAAAGCCCTAGGATTATTTCCTTCACTTGATTACTTTTAAAAAATGTTAGAGATGGTTAGAGACTTTAAAAAAAAGGTGTTCTTAAATTAATTACCGACATAGGAAAACTAATGTGTAGACGAAGGGAAATTCGTTATGAGATATATGCATACAAATTTATCTGTTTATGTAAGAGAATCACAATGATATGAGTAAATAATTACAAATAAAAAATTAATACGCTCCCTCTCTCTCTCTCTGTCTGTCTCTCTCTGTATATATATATATATACTGCTGTTTGTAGAAAATGCAACACCATGAAAGAATCATCAGAATCAAATGAAATTTAATGCAGAAACGACTTGTACTGATACAAATAAATGATGAAATTTTCAAAACAAAAGAAACAAATTAAGCGTCCGAAATCAGTATTTGGTGCAGCCACCATGCGCTGCAATAAGTGCCGCTATACGACGTGGCATGGAGTCAAACAGATGTTGAATATCTGCTTGAGGAAGAGAATTCCATATCGCTTGTATGCGCAACCAAAGTTCGTCTTTGGAAACTGCAGGACGCGGATCACGAGCGAGACGCCGACCAACCATATCCCACACGTGCTCAATAGGCGACATATCCGGTGAATAAGCAGGCCAAGGAAGAAGTTGCATGCGTTGTGCTGAACAGAAGTCTCGAACAGTCCGCGCAACATGTGGGCGTGCATTATCCTGCTGAAAGATAGCTCCAGGGATGCCTTGAAGGAAAGGAACGACTTCGGGCTGTAGCACTTCACGGACGTACCTGTTGCTATTGAGATTACCCTCAATTCGTATCAAATTGGATCGTCCATGATACGAAATCGCACCCCAGACCATAACTCCGGGTGTTCGACCACTATGTCGTTCAATAATACACTCAGGAAGGCAGCGTTGACCGGCATAACGTCTAACACGAACACGGCCATCATGGGTCCACAAATTGAAGCGTGATTCATCTGAAAAGACAACTTGGTGCCAATCAGCTCGCCTGTCTCTGTGCTCAAGAGCCCACTGCCGACGCAGCCGTCGATGATTCGCCGTGAGGGGAATCCTGTATAAAGGCACCCTTGCACGCAATCCTCGGCGCAACAGACGACGACGAATTGACGAAGCCGACAATTGTACACCTGTAGCAGTATACCAACGTGCTGCCAGCTGCCTGGAGGAAGCTGTGCGATCATTCACCGCCATGCGGAGCAGGTGTCGATCATCGCGCTCTGACGTCACCTTCTGTCGTCCAGTGCCTGTTTTTCGAGTTGTTCGGTGCTCGTCGGTCCACTGCTTCCAAACTCGCATCACTGTGGAACTGTTCCGCTGCATACGAGCTGCTATTGCGCGATAGGAAAATCCTCCTTCTCGAAGGCCGATTATGCTCCCTCGTACAAACTCCGTAAGTTGCTTGAATTTCTTATTCTTCCGTCGTGGAGGCATACTCAGGTCTCACTAAACGTTTGCCACTAACAAATAATCATAGACTTTTTTCAACGTCCCGCTACAGCACTTTATTTATACGCTTTCAGCATCAATTCAGAGGGCGCTGCGCGCGCCGCGCACGCGCGATGGCTCTGAAACTTTATTAATTTGCATAATATCCTATAATTGACATTTGCTGCGAATTTCATTTGATTCTGATGATTCCTTCATGGTGTTGCATTTTCTACAAACAGCAGTTTATATATATATGCGTGTGTGTGTGCATTGTATTATTTCTAATTAGTGATTTGAAGAAACAGATAAAATGCTTGACACCTTAAGCTTTTTATATATAAATTAAGAATTTTTAACGCATTGAATGGGAATTTAAAAGAATAATGAATTTTATGTCTATTTTTTCAAGTTAGAAAATTCGTCGTTAAGCACTGGTTGATAATGAAAAGCCAACAATTTGCATTTTCAATATATTTATAACAAATTATAGTACAGAACTTTGGAAGGTAATGCTCTAATATCAAAATGACACAGATTTTCAATCTTTGTTTATTCTAAAGTATTCTAAAAATAATAATATGTTTTTCAATCTGAAACTTATTATATTTGCTTCACATTTATGTCACTGATAGATTGAGGACAAGACTTTGCTACCTTTATGAAAAAAATTACATATTATTTATAAAAAACTTCTCACATAGCTTCATCTGTGTGTTTTCTATAAATAAGAAAATCTTTCAAAAATATACCCTTTTTTATTAGGTCAAAAATATCGCATGTTTTCCCGGATAGAGACTTTTTCATTGATCATGTATTTCTTTTTTGAAATTAAGTACAGATGTTTCATATTTTGAAAATGGAAAACTTTACAGATAATCCAAAAAAATTAGTTAAGTTTTTAGAATCAGATATGATATCAGTGCACTACGCTATTTAATTAACCATCAGAGCTTCGTTTTAATCGACAACAAATTACTGTATCTGATCACTTTTCAAAATTTTATCGTATAAAATTTTGCGTATATGTTTGGTGTCTACTTTTACTAGTAATAAACGTAATTTTCAAAAGTAAGTCAATATATTTCTTCAAACTTAATATTAGATTGAAATATAACATATGTGTGTAATAAAAAATAGTTCTATGCAGTGCATAGGGAATAACAGATTTCGCCTCCAATTTAACTCTTTTCTTTTCTACGCATTAAATATATTTTGTTTCCATTTAATTAGTTATATTACGTGATATGTTTTGATTTCATTACTGTATTAGGGGAAATTGCGGCATATTTCAAAGAGATTTCGAGGTTTTATTACTAAGAACTTGATAGTTATTTTGATATTTTTTCTTGAACACTATCCTCACTGTACTATTTCCTTTGTTTCTTTTATGGTTACAATGTGGCGGCTGCCTACGTCATCTTTTGACATCATTTTTGACTGCGGAGCTGCAAGCAGACTTGAAGAAAAGGAGGGAGTGATCTTTGCTCGCCACACTTGCTTCGCAGATTCCAGACCTGTGAAGGTCGAGTTGCTATTGTTAAGTCTTAACCTTTAAAGTCATGTTTGTTAAGTTTGAAATAAATTGTTAGTTCCTTGTATCTCGTGTTTTTAGTCTTTCGTAGTTATTTATCTAGCCTACACTATCTGATAGGACATTATGGGGAACGGAAGGTTTTAGCAACCCCCCTGCCCCCATAACAATATGTCAGAATGGTGATTACCGGATACAAAACCAAATCATTGTCATCCATCAAGAAAAAAAAAAGATGCAAGAATTTATTTTCTTACGCAGCTTGCGAATGACAAAAAAAAATTTAGTTCAATAATAAGGTATGTAAAAAGTCTCAAAATTTAAAATGAGCTGAGAGGCAATATATTAGGATCTATTTAATGCATATTTCTATCAGCTTTTTGAATGATTATAAAAATGGCATTATAATCATATTCAATTCAATACATTTATGAGCTACGTTTGAAAAGGTTAAAACATATGAATAATATTTGAAGCAGATATATTAAACTTGCGAAAGAATGTTAAGAAAATTATGTAAACTTATTGAAATGGAATACATGAATAAAATATTAAGAATTAGAGTGTCTGCAGTAAATTACATGAATACATATTGAATAATTATAAATATTAAAGAATACATTTCAGGTATTTTGAGGAAAAACATTTGTTTATATGTTTGCTCTGTCACTGACGAATATATGAAGTCTCAAATTCTGTTTCCAAATAGCCTGGATGTGCTACATCCCTATCTGTTTAAAAAATGAATGAGTGACATAATTATAATGACATTAGTATGCAATTGCTTGTTCCAGAAATTACGGGGAATATAAGCACTTCTCGAAGTGTGGAAAAACAAATGTTCAAAAATTCGAAATCGGAAGGCTGTATCTCTGGTGGAAAAGCATGCCTTTTTGCATGACATATATAAATATAGTAGAGATATATGAGTATATATATATATATATATATATATATATATATATATATATATATATATATATATATATATATATATATATATATATTGAAAAACACGCGTTTTCATCTTAAGTTTTTTCAACATCATAGTCGAGGAAAGTAATGTAAAACAAGAGCAACAATCTTTTCATAATTACTTGACTCATAAATCTTATTTTCGAATAGCGGTTTATTGAAATGCCAAGTGTTTCTCCTTAACACATACACAAACGCAATTTGAATGTCAATGTATCATTTAATAATTCGGTCATACGACTTGGAGAATCCAGTGAAAGACGGAATTGGCGATTGTCAAAGACGGAAATCTCCTACTCAACTTAATCCAAGTGAACATTACCCGATAAACCCGCCTGACGTACCATTTGCAAAAATTGGAATTGATCTTCAATGACTATTTCCCGTTACACGAAACGAAGATAGGTGGATCACTGTTTGTACAAATTACATGACGAGAATTACTGTTACAAAAGCATCTGCAACTGCTGAGGTTATCGACATTTCTAACTTCACTGGCTAAGCTGAATCAAATCGAATATTTTGAAATAAAATTACGATTTAATGCCTTTTATTCATACAAATGAAGCTCTTTTAGGGCATTTTTTTCCTTATTTCATTTAACAAATTAAATAATCAAACAGTTATAGTACTTACAATGTTGAAATGAAAATGTATGCTTTTTTTAACTTCGTGTTATCATGAACGAATCTACTTCAGTAAAGATTGCTTGAAATGGATTGGTAAGCAAATTCTCTTGAGAAATCTTACAATTCCTTTTTGAAACTGTTTTATGTAACTTGTACAATGTCGGGACCCAAAGTCCTCCCGTTGGAGTGGTGTGGATGTTAGAAGAGGAGGGTGCTAGCTCAGGTGTCATCCTCGTCAATTGACCGTAGTTCAAAATTACGAGGTCCGTCGCCAATAGCCCTTGTGTTGCTTCTAGCGCGACGTTAATAAAAACTAAACTAAACTTGTTCAAACCTTTTTGAATTTAAAAATTATAAAAAAAAAACTTTATACAATTTAATTGCTTTTTTCTTTAAAAAAAAAGGTTATGTCCTTAAATTAATTTTACAACATTCGTCCAGATATATGTATTATTTTCACCGTTGCAATTATATCAAATTGTTTTAAATGTTATATCTCGGGGTTTTGTAAAGTAAACAATATTTAAAACTTGCAAATCTGTAAATTGCAGGTAGGATTTTGGACTGTACATGTTAATATTGCTTGTATCTTATTATTTTTTGTTTGTAATTAATTTTGTTTTCATTGTCTCTCTCTCTCTCTCTCTTCCTGTATATATATATATATATATATATATATATATATATATATAGCTACTCTGAGTGAATATTGTCATTTAAAGGATCTGCGTAATGGCTCCAATCGAGTATTGGTTTGACGAAAATGATCATGAAATTTACATTACAAAAATCATTTAAATCAAATTAAAAAAGTAACATTCAAAAAATCAAATAAAACGTTATGTTACCAAAGAATTAAGCAAATATTCAAAGTCTAATATTAAGAGTATACTTGCGTTTCTAAGGAGCTCTAACTGGATGCGATATGAATAACGAGGAATTGTTGGTAATTTGTGCATTCGTATTTCTCTATAATCTTTACTTTGTTTCTCTTAAGAGTTAAGTAACTCTTATTAATTATCTTATCTGATAAGTAGCCATGCAAATATGGAATACGGAATGAGATGGAGATTTGTCGTAGACGGAACAAATGCTAATCACAATCGAAAGGTGCTAGATACGATATTGTCATGCTTTGTATCATCTACAGTTTTTGGAAATAGTTTCAGGACTCCCGATTCATATAAAATAACCTAAACAAGGAAAAATAATCTCAACGACTAAGGTGAATCATTATTTGGTACTTAAAGCAGGGCAACATAGGATTGCTTTAACTTCTGACCTCTCATGTGAGCTATATGCTTCTACTGAAACCCTAGTGTCATGATCCACAATTGTCCGAAAGCTTCATGAGACGATTGTATACAATAAAACTCCATGTATGTGTCATGCTTACTGCTGCACACAAGAAAGTGCATTTAGTATGGTGAAGAAAATATGCACCTTGGATCAGACCTCAGTGGAGAATCGTGCCTTTTTACAGATATAATGAAGTTCAACCTGGACACTGATTCTAGACGTATCTGCATCTTGAGAGAATCTGAGACACGATAATATTCCTCCCTCATATGTAAAAAGGATCATTATGGTGATAGTGGTGCAATAATTTGGGTGTTCATTAGTTAGAAGACCGCACTCTCTGAAAGTGCTTGACAAAGGTTCCCTGTTTCTATGAGGTATAGAGAGGAGATTTTCAAGCCTTATATTGGACTTTTCAATCATACAGTTGGTCCTGGTTTCTTGTTAAGCGACGACAACTCTCGTCCAGAAATGGCGATTATCTGGAAAGTGAAGATATTCACTTTCATTCCCCTCCAAAAGCTATCCTGGTGTTAAAACCTGCTTTGCTGCAGGAGTGGGATTAATTGATGCAGGTGCTTCTCAAATGCCTCCTTCTTAAATGCCGATATGCCGTCAAACTGTGTAACCTGTCTGGCTGTCAGAAGGTACCATACTCCAAAATGCTAATTTTGAGTTCTATTCACATCGTGGATTGAAAGTTTGCTTTCCTTATTATTTATATTTTTAAATAAAAATGATAAAAAATAAATTAAATTTCTATTCTGGATATGTATATAGATATTGCTTAGGATAATACTTGGTTTTTTTTTTTTTTTTTTTTTTTGAAATTTATGGATTTGCTGATAGATCCGAGAAAATTTATGGAGCTGTTATGAATTGCAAGTTGCCAGTCAACTGCTCTGTATTTTCCAGTCAACTATTCTGCCTTATGTCTCGTGTTGCTTTTCTGAAAACGATAACCATACGTTAGATTGTTTTCTTATTCGATCATCGCTCTTTATTAGATTAAATTAGTTCCTCATATTTTGAAATAGTTTATGTCAAATCCTTCCGACTTTATATCCGATGTATTGGATGCCAAGAAATTAATTGAACAAAACCTCTGGAATTAATTAATTTTTTAATGAATTAGCCCTTTAATTCATTAAAAAAATATTGAATTTTTCTAAACTTAATGATACAGCTGATCTTGACTTTAAACTAGTAAAACAAGCTTCTCTTGTTTTATGTGAATCCCACAAGACCTTTTATATGTTAATTAATCTAAGAAACAGTTATACAAAGTTAAATACTGTTATTAGCCATATTTACATGTTTACAGCCTACTTTAAAAATGTTACTTTAAAAGCTTCGGGACACTTCTCATTTTTGCTGAATTGTTACATTCCTCAAATTTTTTCATTCGCGCTGTGCTGATATGCTGCTTCTCTTCTATGTTACAGATTTGCAGAAAGGACTCACAGTGTATTCTAAGAGCAAGCTGCGATTTTTCAATCTCAGTTTATGTGATAAAGGTCTGATTTGTGTAGGTGGATATCTCTGCAATGCTCAATTGGGATATAATGAGAAATTTTCCCTTGTTCTTCCCCATGATCATAAATTCACAAAGATTCTCATAAAATATTACCTTAAAACAATACCTCTCGTAAAATAATATCTTAAAAATAATTACATGCAGAACTACAGGTATTGTATCATACAGTTCCTCAAATTGTTGACTGATTAATGATAAGAGCGCAGTTAATCAGGAGGTACACAATTGTGTATAGTATTTGAAAAATAAGCTGATTAGAGATGAACAGCTTATGTGTGACCTACCTCACGTCATAATAAAACCCTTCCCTGGTTTTTATAATGCAGGTATGGATCTGTGTGGACCTTTCCAGATTAAATTTAAAAACCAAATATAGGGTCATTCGCAAAAGGTTTATGTAAGAATTTTTGTGTTTGTTTGGTAACAAAAGCAGAAATTGTGTTAATTACTAACCACGGAAAAAGTACTACTCTATTTAATAGCATCACTAACTTTATTGGTACAAATTCTGAAATTAATCGTCTTCTCAACTCATATGATTATGGTAATCATGGAATTTTAAATTAATTGGCGCATGTAGAATTTCAGTGGATTTTTATCCCCTTCAAGATCCTTCCTTCGTAAGTCTTCACGAAAGTAGGGTTGAAATATTAACCACATAAAAAGAGCTCTAGGCTTAATTAAGCTTACCTTAGTAGAATTTCTTACTGTTACCATACAAATTGAAGGAATTCTTAACTCTATGACTCTTTCTTCTTTTCCGAAGGAATGTGATGATTTTGAAGTTAACACCCCGACACTTCTTAATTGAACAACCTATCAATGTTGTTGAAAACAATTTGGTTCAAAGCATCTGGAAACATTGGCATATTTTATACTTGAGCTGCCTTCAACAGAGGTACAAATGAATATTTTAAAAAACCATATGTTGCTATTTGTATGATAGTGATGGTCAAAAATGATCAACTTCCGATTTGTAAATGGTCCTTGGGACACATTGTTAATGTCATACCTGATAAGGATAAGAATTTTCGAATTGTATGCAACAAAGGTTTAGCTAAAAGAACAATATCAAAAGTTGCTACAATACCAGTTATTGATAGCTAAAAATATAACCTTGCCTAAGGAATTGATGTTTATTTGCTGTTATTATTATTTACACTTTTAGTTTGTTCAAGATGTCTTCAACTGTTATATTTTTTTAATTTATACGTATATCCATTATTATCATGTTCGCCATATTTTTTTACTCGTGTTCCAGTATGGATAGTTTAAAGTGGGGCAGTAAATTCAACATTATTTGTAATGCCAATAGCTCTAAGCTGCAAACTTAGTGTTTATATAGCTCTTGATTTTTCTGGGTCAGACGTGAATGGAGCTCGTCTTTTCGTGGCATTTTGTTGCCATGTTCCTGAAGTAAATGTGCTACTGTACGTAGAACTCTCAATAAATATAGATATAATAAAATAACTATTCATTACTACAAATGTTTCTGTAATACATCCACTAGATTTAAATAATGTGTTACATGAACACACATTTTTTATCACAGTTACAAATTATATATATCAACTACAAATTATACAGAATTTGTTAAAAATAATTTGAGGAGGATCATTTGTTGAAAGTGAAAATTTTCTTTATATAAAACATTTCAGTCGAAGTCACCATGACCAAAAGAGGTGTGCATGTTAGAACGTGGATAAGATAGCTAATTTAATATAACCAGTTCTGAGTGGTTTCGACAATTCATATGCGAAATAACTTTGTAAACTATTAAACAGAACAAATGATGACACAATGATAACCAATAGATATGTTTGCGAAACGGAGAATAGTTGTAATACTGGAATCCTGACGATGGTACAATGCAGTTTTTCGAATTCCGAAAAGGCCTAAGAGATCTAGACAGTGGCAAAAGTTTTAAAGTACAAAAAATATTAATCAATGATCAGTACTCGATCGTAGAGGAGTGAAAGCCTTTCTCTAAGACTGATATCTGTCAATAACTGCCTGATTGGAGAGGGACAATTATGAGAGATAATTGAGTTCAGCGCTGACATAGCTACGGAATTTCAGACAAACTGTTTACAGGAGACTCAACAATGTTGATCTCTATACGAACAGACCAGCAGTTCATACTTTCTTGACATCAATGTATAAATGCTCGCGTTTAAACTGGATTTTGGAATTTCGATACTAGAGGACAGTGAGCCGATTTGATGTTTAGTGACGTATCTTACTTTAGTTTGATGTCGAGAAAGCGGAGCTTTTTTTTCTCAGAGAAACATCGAAGAAAGACATCGGTTTCTGTCAATGAGAACCATGGTATGAGCAGACATTATGCTGTATGGCCCAACAAATCTCTATATCTTTCAGACGAGGTCTTTGACTGCTGAAAGGAACAAATATTAAATTTTTGAGGTTTATTTTAGCATGTTTCGAAGTGCTATTGGTGTCGACTTTATTATGAAGGGATGATAACGCGATTTTTCGTCACATGAGCCTGATGGACGACTCTATTGAAATGGAAAATATCCAAGGCAACTTCTCTGTTTTAGCATCTAGTCTGAATCTTATACAACATGAGTTAAATATGCACAGGAGACAAAATGTAGCTCTTCTGCATCTAACAAACTCTATTAAGAAAATTAAATAAGATTTTCGTTACTTTTGGGACCCCCTTAGCCAACAACCCAATCTTTCCCATCAGCCCATGTCATAGCAAGTAAAGAAAATCGTACTGAAGAGTGTCTGGTCATCAAAGGTTACTAGGTCACAGTAGTCAAGTATTCATATCGGGAACGCCTGGCCGCCGTTGGTTCGTTAGATCATACTCTCCATTTCTGAGATCATGATAGACCTCAAATGTAATGGAGCTGTTGCATATTAAGTCTGCTGGGGACCCAAATCCTCCTAATAGTGTGGTGGGGAAATATGGAATTGGAGGTGTCGTTATCGTCACTTGACTGATATTCGAAATTACGGGATCTGTTATTAATATCCCTCATGCTACTATTATGTGTGATCTAATTAATAGTTAATAAATAAACCAAAATTCAGTGGTGTACATAAACCTTATTCAATTGCAACATCATCTTACTATTTCATTTGTTTTCCACTAAAGTATGAACTTCACTAATGGTTCACTTATTCGCTTCACATGATTATTTTTGTTTCACACACGCATATCAGGTTTCTCATATTCCGATTTATGTTTTTTTTTTTTCACTATTCACATAATTACCGACTTTTGTTTAATTTCTTAACACTAATGTACGTATTTGTATCAATTTTCAATACCTGTATCTTGTTCTAAAAATTCATGGGATGTTTGGTAGTGACTATGAACAATAGAGCAAAATATTATTTCTGCAAATTATCATACTCTATTATGTTTAATATTTTGAATTTTTTTTTCGGAAGCGATCATTTTCCAAGAAATATTTCATATTTATTTCTAAAATTTAATCTGGAATTATATTTATTTCTTAAATTTACGAACTTATCTTATTTTGAAAATATTATTGATATTATATCATAAGTGTTTGTCAATAATTTTCTAAATAGAATTTCTAATTTTAAAGTAAATTTTTTTATTTACAAATGTATCTCTTTATAAAATTTTGTGAAGTTACTACTTAAACTTTCATTCTGTTTTTAATTTTATAGATATATTTTACAATTACTTAGTATGAATCATTGAGTCTGGATTTTCTTCGACAGGGAATAACTGCTCCTATTTTACTGCAGAACCTCAAGTTTCACAGACGCAATAGACCGCCTGCCAAAATTGTAGATAACTTAGCCACCAAAGTCGCTGTCCAGCTTGCACCACTAGGAGGTAGATCTGCGTTGCACCCTTATTTTAATGTAGGGGCTGACTATTTTTCAAAGCCTTTTTATGTCCCTGCTGGCTACATTGGTACCGTCTTTGATGGTGAAGTAGTAGCCATTTGTATAGCTATAAAAGAATTACTAGCTATCCATCTGAAGTTTGAAAATGCAATCCTCTTTTCAGATTCTCAAGCAGCCATCCAATCAATTAGCTCTGTACCTGCATTTACACTAGAAATTTCACGATACCGATAAATCTGGAGAACAAATTGTTCTTCAATAAGTTCCAGGCCATTGCGATCTTTGGGATAATGAACGATCAGACTTCCTCACAAACAGGAGGCAACTTATTACAGCATCCAAATACAAACACTTCTTTTTGGAAGATATAGCTATTCGTAAAGAACGTATTTACATCTTATTTCTGCAGGATCTTCAAGCTCGGACATTCCAAAAGAGCTGGGAGAGGGTTAGCCCTTCTTCTATACCTGATAAATCAAGACACGATGTAGTTGCGACCTCCCGTCTGTCTACGGGACATGATTGCCTTGCCACCCATCTCCATCACATTTAAATCTCAACCGAACCTACATGTCTACTATATGATTCTGGAGAGATAATGGAAAGGGATCACCTGCTCCTAAATGGGGCTCTTTGCGAACCTTCCGAGGTGTCGAGATATTGAGAAGCAAGAGCGCTCATTGGAATTTGACTCCAGCCTTCTGATATTTGTTTTTGTTTTATGCATTTTTTTTATCTAACCATTGGAAATAAAAAAAAATTCTACAATAACGTACTCCATTGAATTGAATAATGCATTTATAATTAGAACTATATTAATATTCTTTTTTATATAACTTTTCCGGAAAATTTATATATCATTACGCTTAACACCACAACTGACTTCTATGTATATAAAGAGAAGGTATACCTCTCATATGAAACAATAAATAACAAAAACAAAAAAAAAAGGTTTTCAAATGGGAGTTTAACTCATTGTTGCAAATATGGTAATTTTACAGAATTTTCATGAAACAAAAGCGACAGATATATTTTATAATAAAAGGTTAAAAAATAAATAAATTTCTATAATACGCGCTTACTGGGAATCATTCACAAAGAAAGAAAACGAAAGCATTATAACGCTTTCAATTTTTTTTGAAGTTACAAAAGGAAATAAGCTAAGAAACACCTGTCATAAATTTATTGGTATAAAAATTTATATTGTTTTGTGTCGTAAGAAATTAATCACTTGGTACCTTAAGAAATGTCTTAAAATTAATATTAAATTAGTATAAATATTACATTTGTGCACATTAAAACATTGAATAAACACATTTATATGTGTTATAAACATGTTTTGTATACTATTTAATAAGTAAATGTTATTTTTTTGATGTTTTAATAAGAATAAATTGAAATTTCTCAAAAACAAATCATAACAATATTAAATTATTTGAGAATTTTGTTTCGAAAAAATGGCATGAAGGAAACTTGATGTTAAATTGAAGTTTAATTAAAATAAATATTATAAAATCTGTAATGTTAACAAATTTAATTAAAAATACTATAATGTCAAAAAAAATTATATTGCAGTTCTTTTATCATTAATTTTCTGTTCATCAACAGCTAGATGGAATACATTTCAAAAAGATTTATTATATACTTTAAAGTAAATTTATTTTAATGTTTTACATTCCAATTAAAAAATATTCATAAATGCAAGCAAATACTGTTCTTATAAAAATAAATGCAAATAAGGCTCGCCTTTACAAGAAAATTATGCGCACATTTTAATTCCATAAGATATTGGGAAAAGTAATTCAGTAAATAAAAATGAAAAGTAAAGTCTTTACTATATTTTCAAAGTTAAATCTATTTATTTAATTCTTTTATTGCCAATTCTGTTGAATAATATCCTTAGACATACCAGTAATGCAAGTATCTGATGTTTATTAACTATTTAATAAGCTGCATTACTAAACTAATTGAAAAGGAATTAGTAATTACCAATGCTAACTTGATTACAATATTCTGGAGTTAAATTCATGAACAAAGAGAATAGATTTTCCATTAATGATGTTAGGGAAAAGACCTTTGACATTGACTTCAAACCCTTTAGACTTAGGATCCAAATCAAGTAATTAGAATAATCCAAACCTTCCAAGTTCATTAGAAATGCTTGTAGTTGTAAAAGGGATAAATTATTTTTCCATGTCATTATGTTCTACATGATGATGTGTAAGTATGTGCAAAATTATTCACTAATTTGAATGCAAATTTCTGAAATTATTCAAAATTATGTACCCTTTTATAACAATGTATTATATTATTTTGTACTAATAACATTTAATATTTATATACTTAAATGTTTGAAATCATGAAATAGTTTTTATAATAAACATTGTAAAACACATGTGCCTATATCATCATTACCATACAGATACCTATAATATGCAAATATTATTTGAAGAAACATTTCAATAACCAATAATTTACTTTTCATTAGAATGAAAAAAATATCATCTAAATGTATCTTTAATTCCTCACAAATCTAAAATCAACCCAAAAGGAATTAAAGTTTTTTTTTAAATAATATTCTGGTACATTCCAGTAAAGCTATATATAAAATAACAATAAAATTTATATAAGTAATTATAAATAAATTTATAAATATATTCGTCATACAATTGTATTTTATAGCAGATTAATATTTAAATATACTAATATTGAAAAAAAGATTCAGAAAATGTTTTTAAGAATCAAATAATCTCAGTCCTACATGTATATTTTTACTAACAATATATCAGTGGTAATTAAATTCTATGAATAAATTACTGATTAAATAAAAGGGTATTTAATTAAAAGTAATATGGACCAGAATTTTATAGATTACAATAAAAAAAATTAATTGAACGAACATTTTTATATGATGCATGCCAAAGGCTAAAATGTGTTTCCTCTCTAAAATTGTACGTGTTTAATATTCAATAAGCTTGACATATTTAATGCAGCGAGAAAAACGTGAGATTTCTTAAAACATTATTATACATATAACAATTTATAAGAACCTAGATAATTATGAAAACTTCCCTTCTGTAAAATAAGTGATTTTCTTATTTTAATGAATTTAAACCATAAAAATTCAGAGTATTTTTCAGCAAACTTCTTTTAAACGATTTATAAATGAATGAAAAATAGAAAGGATTACATATCACTTGCATCTGTTATTTTTTCTTTTAACTAGGGAAAAATACTGAAAAACTGACTTCCTCACATGCTAATTCTATTTAATTTTATTAAATAAAAATGTATTTCGGGCAGTATAAGTAATTTATCTGCTTATAAAATATTAATGTTTTAAGAAATAGATGGTAAAAAATAACCAGTAAACTAAATGTAGACTTATTTTCAATTGAGAAAAATTAATAAAGTTGTAAACCTTATATATTTATATATAAGGTTGTGTGTGTGTGTGTGTAATATATATGTGTGTGTGTGTAATATAAATATGTATATATATATATATATATATATATATATATATATATATATATATATGGGGGGGTGTTTTGGAACACCATAATTGTAATTTTCATACGCATGGTTAATTGCACATGCAAAATAGTTTAATCTTTTTACATTATGTTTTAGTTGTATTAGATTTGGTTTTAAAGGAATTTTTAAATTTATTATGTGTTTCTTATATTTATTTTATTTGTTTTTAAGTTAGCACATAGAAACATTTCAATATATATTTGTTGTTTTATTTCCAATTCTTAATAATATATTTCGTTCATTTGGATAGTTTAATTAATAATTGAAAAATGACCCATCTTAGCAGTCTGAGGCCTGTAAATATGTCTTATTTACAGGCTTATATTTAACATATATTATTAATTACTTACACCTTAAATTTATTATTTTTCATTATTATAAAAAATATTTTTGCCTCTTTAAAAATTTTCATTTTACATATTTTTAAATATTTTCGGTTATTGTCTCTATATTTTATTGACTTAGTTATTTATTTATTTTTCTATTTAAATTTAATTATTTAATATCATAAGCTCTTCAGTTTGCAATTTTTATATCTCTAATTTTGGTTTGCCTCAAATATTTTCCCTTAATTTGCAACTGATGTTTTACATTTTATAATTTTAACTTTGAATTAATATCTTTGGTAATTTTTGAATTTTAAAAAAATATGTTGTATCCAATTTAATATAAAATCTAAATTACACACTCAAACATCCCCCATATATATACATTTTTATTGTTACGAATCCAATATGACGCTTCCCAGATACGTTCCTCTTATAAAAAAAAAGACATTTGCAGAGGTTCCGTCAGTTATCAAGGAAAAGTTAAGCTATAAGCACTTAAATTGGGAGATAAATATTGCGACCGTTTTAGTAAAATCGTGGGAAATGTGGTGACATTGGTGACAAAACGAAAGTTCTAGAAAATCCAGAAATCTTAGCATTCCACTTGGAGGAAAGTTACTGACATTTACTCAACTTTCGCAAGGACGCTACACTTGCCCGAATTGGCCATAAATAAAAAGAGATATGAAGTCAAAGCGAATCGATAGGAGAATAAATTTAAGGCGGTCCGCAATGGCGATTGCATAGGGGAAAGTATTTGCTTTTATCTGTCCGAAACTGTCTAAGTCTGCCTTGGAATTGCAGTGTAACACTTACACTGCAATGGAAGACATGAATGTAATCATTATACTGTCAATGAAGAAGTTGCGAAATGCTAACAATAATAAAGCTCAATCTTTAAAAGAGCGGTTTTCATATCCTGAAGGGTCTTAGCAGAAGTGTGAAGTGAAATTCCTCTTCCTAGATTATCCATACATGTTAGAAAGCAATGTGAACTTAGGAAGTCGATCACCAGTCCATACAAAGAATTCTTTTCTTCAAGATACTCATCAAGAACGTAAGCTTAATTTGGATTCGCTTTATCGTCCCTAAAAGAAAGATGTCAAAGCCTGTAAAGCTTATTCATTTTTGTGTCCATATATAAAATATATAACACAGAATATTTACAAGAATTAAATAAACTTAATGGGATGACGGAGTGTAGTAATTCTCGAAGCATGGCGAAATACTAAATCCTGTTTAGTCCGTCTCTGACAAAATGTCCACATCAGAATCACTAGAAGTATTCTTTTCAAACTTTTTAGAACATTAATCGCACTCTCATTAATTGGATCGTTGACTATGTGAGTATATTATTCAGATAAACAACAGTTTCTTGTAATTGTAAACAGGAGTCAGGTCTTCCGACATAAAAAAGGAAGTAAACGAAATACATCTAAAAGCAACACAAAGTCAAACAGTACTGACAATGTACTGTCCGCACTGTTTTACTGTATTCTAGAAAGAAAAAAAAAAGAAAAAAAATACGTAGCAAAAACCAATTAAAAAAATCATTCGGTGAAAAACCAGAAATATGAATGTACTTCACATGGAAGTTTAAATAGAAGAGTTCATTTTGTTTACATTACGCTTTTTTTCCTCACCCAAAACATCTGGACAGCAAAATACTAAAACACGACAGGCTGTGACCAAACTGAAGATCAAAATCTTAAAACTAATATTCAGTGATGATTTAATTAACTCCGTTCTTAAGACCTACGGATCTCCTTAACACTTCCAAGACTGAAGGAAAACGTTTTCCTCATTTTAAAGTAAATGATTTTCGTAATTAGTTATGACCTTATATGCATTTTTTTATACATGGGGACAACAGAATATTAGTTTAGTTTAGTTTATATTAACGTCGCACTAGAAGCAACACTAGGGCTATTGGCGACGGACCTCGTAATTTTGAACCACGGTCAAGTGACGAGGACGACACCTGAGCTGGCACCCCCCTCTCCTAACATCCACACCACGCCAACGGGAGGACTTTGGGCCCCGAACAGATTTAACGTGCATCAGCCCCGGCTACACGGCGGGTCTTTGGTGGCCAAGGATCGAAACCGCGACTGAACGAAAACCGCCAGCCGCTATCCACGACCTTGACCACTAGGCTACCGCGGCCCCAGGACAACAGAATATAGTACATAGAAAGGATGGTGAATGCAATTATGTGAACGGGAACGTTTTGTAAAAATAAACAGTCAAATCAATTGATGCCAATGATGAAACATTATCGGGCTTTACCCTGTTTTTATCACTTGTTTTAGTCATCTAGTAACATAAATACTTCCTTTTCTTACATGTTTTATGCTATTAAGTAAATATAACAATGTGCAATAATAGAATAAGTTAGAACAAATGAAATCAAATGCATGATATTAACCAATAACTTTATGGAGAAAATAATTCCCATCAAATTTGAAAACAAATCTATATATAGTTATCTATTTTTATAACTTGTAATCGTTTTAGGTCTACATAAACTAAAATAAACAGTTACATACCAATATTTACTATTAGAAACCTTATGGTCATGTAAGGGTTATTCTAATGAAATTCATTTGTAAACATCACTTGCAGAATCTAAAAGTTCAATATCATTGTTAATTATTCACCTTCGTGTCATAATATCATGGATTCTCTCCAGGACAAATATTAGAGAAGGGTAAGACTATCATTGCATGATACTGCAAACTGCTGAACTAATTTCGAGATGCTCGTGGTCAGGAACTCATCTCGAGGTGCGGTTGTAGATTCAAAGCGATATATATGAGGAATTTTGCCAAATGCATCCACTATTTTCTCTATCTCTTAAATCAAGAAACTTTTCTTATTTCCAGGACTCAAAACCATCTTAGAATGGGAGATTCAATAACACAAATGATCTACATGTGTAACACACGTATTTTCGATACGATTGCTAAGTCTTATGACAACGATAAAGAAATTGTGAGAGAAATGTATATTTTTACGCATTACAAATACACACCTAAAGTAAATATTTTGATATCTGGGTTTTAAATCTCTTTGACATTTGGCATCGAATTTATCTTAAGCTTTGGTTTGTTTTTTCAAGATTAAGTAAGTTGTTTACATTACTAATTTATTTATTTTGGAATATTATACAAAATCACATAATTACAAAAACATTTAGTCTTAGTTGTGATGAGAAAAATAATAAACTAACATGAGAATTAAAAAGGAATGTATAGGTTCTAAAAAAAGGGGATGGGAAGTATATTTCTAATTATGTAGATGTAAGGCAATAAAATTAATAAATAAAAAAATAAAATTGTGTGGCAATTTGCAATAAAATTCTATGAAAAACTTAGAAAAAGTAAGCAAATGCAATTGTCTTAATTCTTAAAGGAAAAACTTACATATTTTAATAATCTTATTTAAAAATACTGTTTTTCTTGTGTAGGAGCACTTTATTTTAATTTTCAATATATATATATATGTATACACACATACACACACACATACACACACACATATATATATATACATACACACACACATATATATGCACATACACACACATACACATATATATATTATATGCATAAACACACAATATATATACAACATATATATATATATATATATATATATTAATATCCTTCGTAGCAAATTCCTTAAATAAACTTTTTAAAGAAGAAAAAGGTAAGTTTTTCAATTCCTCATGTATATATATCTTGCCCACGTTGAATTCTTTGTTAAAATATTTTCATTATTATATTCTTTTTCATAATATGCCTCATAATTTATTTTAACTCTTATTAAGTAAGAACTGCTTTAAAATTTATACAGTTTGTTCGGGAAATAAGTCAGCAATTAGATAGTATTTTTCTTTTTTATGAACCTTGTTATAAATGAATCGGAAACTAAAAATTAAAGCTTGAATACAATATATTTAAATCAGTCAACCCTATTTAAAATTTCTTCAAATATTAGAACTAACTGCATGGAAACTTCCATTTGGAAAATACGTGATTTAATTTACTCTAATGTCTTAAAAACGTTTTTTATACATTTATTTTCTCCCAATTCTTTAAGACAGTTTTTGCGCACTATTTGTTTTTTGCTTCTTTCGTTTCAATGAAGATTGGAAAATAATTTTCCATCTTTTGAAAATAAATATTTATCAAGTGATTAGTTACTATTTTGAATAATTAGAAGCTTGAAACATGTTTCAAATTAAGATACAATTTTTAAAAATTGCCATCATTCAAGAACATCTTAGAATACCATAGAAAATATAAGAAATTTGAAATAAATTTTGAAATGTTTTTATTCCAAAAAGAAGAATGAAAACTACATTCCTAATTTAATTTTTTAGATATTTTCTAAGTCATAGTCCACTATCTTAATGAAGTTGGATTATTAAATTATTAATATCATAAATCCTTCTTGGAAGTATTATAATAATGTCTCAAATAAGCAGCTGGAAAATATTACTATATTTTTATTACAATTATCCCAGTCTGTTTATTTACTTCGTATGTTTTGTTGTTTACTTTTTCGTGAGAATAAAAAAGAAAAGAAAGAGACTTTATCTTTTTTCAAACAGTAGGAGAGAGGAAAAATGTCCGTATCAAAGGCACAGCGTTGGTAGGAAGAGTGACGATAAATATGAAAGCTTAATTAGAAAGCATACATTCTTTTATTAGGAATGCAAGAGAACTTTTCCTTATAGAAATAGCAATACACCAATGCAAAGAAATTGTTTAATTTTTTTCATAAAATGTTCCCGAAAAAGATCGGTAAGAAACTGTAAAATATTTATAAAGGGTTGTGAATGAAAAAGATATATTGCGTAAAAAAATTGCTTCTTTTATTTAAAATGAGATGCCAGATTTTTTTTAAAAAAACAAGTTTGCTTTTTTTAACAAGTTTTAAAGAAAATTTATAATAAAAAAAGTTTTAAAGATTTTATAATAAAAAAAATTGTTAATTTAACTATTCCTTTGTTCAGACGGTATAGTTAAATTTTTACTGTAGATGGCTTCGTAAAAATTAATTCTTAACTATGAACGATTTTGTTAACACTATATGAAAAAGTATTACAAGTTTTGGTAGAATACTTTTAAAAAAATAATATTTTAATTTAAGAAATGTAGGTAAAAAGTGGAAAGATAAATATCTTAATAAGTTATTCTAAAATGTTTAATTCAGAGGAATTTAATCAAGGATCATTAGTTTTATATCAACAGACTAAGGATCATAACTTCGAAATTATAGACACTATGAAATCATTAAAATGAGAATGGTTCTCTTTTCTCGAAATTATTCTATTAAAAATTATTTGAACATTTAAAAGTTAAATATTTGAAGTTCTTGAAGTAAAATAGGAATGACAATTTGTATTAGTATTCAATTACAAAAAATTTACATTTTTAAATATGCTTATTAGGACTGGTTATTCAAAATTGACATTTATCCGCACTTATTAGTACTATGTATGGCGTTATTTTAGTACATAGGATGTTTCGAAAGTCATAAGAATAAATTTAAAGGGGGAATGTAAAACATTTAAACAAGCAATTTTTATCATACATTGCATTGGCAGAGAGCAAGTACTGCATCGCTAGACGACGCTGCAATGGGAAATATGAAGCGTCAATTTTCTTACACATCATCATTTCTACCGTAGATTTCATGAGGCATGGTAGCTTTCAGTTATTAGGAAAAGACCATAGCCTAAAATTATCTTGAAGCTTATCCTTCGTATGACATACGGGGTGTTTCGAAACTCTTGAGTAAAAATTTAAAGGGTGATAAAAAAAAACATCTAAACAAGCAATTGTCATCATACAATGAATAGACAGAGAGCAAGTGGTGTACCTCTTGATCCGTTACTGTCACATGAAAAAACGAAACATCAAACTATAGATGAATATTAAATAAGTAAAGTGACAGCATTTGTGTGGGCAAAATTACAGAAACTGCATAAAATAGTCATCGTTTGTGGTAATGAAAGAGTTATATCTGAGAAGTAACGAGCAGTGCATTTTTTCAAACACTTCTGGCATTTCTCAGACGTTCTCAGCAGCAACAGGAATCCTGGAAAATAGGGCTTCACCGGAGTCGATGGAACTTTCGTAGACGAGACGATTCAAATGGTTTTCCAGAAGAAAGTCCATACAAGAGATATTGGTTGAGCGTGCTGGACAAGGTGGGAGCCCACCACTACCAATCCATCTCCCCAGGAATTTAGTGTTTATAGCGCTACATGCATCCAAGCAGAAATGGGATGTTGATTAGTCATGATGGAACCACATACGTGTTTGTATGTTAACTGCATCAGGTTTATGTACCCCTGACAATATCTTTAGTACAAATTGGAGGTATGTTCTACTGTCTAGTCGGAAAGATATGGGTCGATCAAATCATAACCACAATTAAAGGCCATACATTTACGCTGAAATATTTCTGATATGTATAAAGACGTGTGTCGTATGGATTGAAAGATGCACCAGCTTGAAGATTGTGCGTATTCAAAATGCATTTACGAGTAAAGGAGCATTCATCCGTGAATAACACACATGCACTAAAATCAGGCTGCGCTGATAATTATTGCAAACATGAACGTACACACCAACGCTAATAACTATTGCAAACATCAACGTGGCGGATAATCTGCAGGTATCAAGGCTTGCACTTTCTGTACATAGTAGGGGTGTAATCCGTCGTCCCGTAATGTTCGCTAAACAATCGAGTGGAGCAAATTTAAGGCATGAAAAACCACTTGTGTGCTAATATGCGGATTGTCTTCCACTCTTTGTAGAATGTTCTCTTCAACTTGTGGCGTCCTCATATTCCTGCAATTCCCTGTATCATGCATGCCAATGATAAAAACTATGATTTTATTTATTCTATACATTTATAATATATTTTCTAGTATGACGTATGTCCTCTCTTAGCATAAATGACCTCGTGGAGATGTTTCGTCATTATATCCCTGGATTAGTACACATACTCTTGAGTTCATCATCATGAAACCACACTTAAATTGCTTTGCTTAATATGCGTTCTTTCGTTGAACAATCCATCTTACTTAAGAACATTTTCATAATATTCAACAAATTCTCAATGGGACTTGGGTCTGGTGAATTGTTTAATTGATTTTCCAACATAAAAGTCTTTACCAGTTTTGAATTGTGTCAAGAAACCAAGTCCTGTTGAAATGTTTGGTAAAAGGTTTTCATGAATGAACAATCATACGCTATAATGTTTTGATGTATTTAATCGCATTAATCATGCCTTGAACAGGAACTAAGCTACCAGTATCATTTACCATAAAAAAAGAACCTCCAAAACATCTGCTTCAGTGATTGTTTTACACTGTGTTGGATATAGTTCTGTCTCAAAGGTTCACAAACACTTCGTCTTACAACATCTGAAATATATCCCTCCACAAATAAATAAGTTTCATCACTGAAAGTTACTTTCTTCCAGTCATCCATAGTCCATTATTTGTGCTTTTTTTGCCCATGCTAAGCGTCTTTTCTTTAAGTTGGAAGTAAAAAATTGTTTTTCATTGGTTTCCTTGTCTTTCGTCCAGCGTCCAGAAGCCTTCACCATACATTTCAGCTACTCACATCAAATCCAGATGCCAATAAATCCTTTTGAAGGTCTAAGGTAGTTTTCCTTGGATTAATTTTGCTATTTCGTATTAGAATTTTATCAATTTTTGCAGTAGATTTCCGCTTACACCCACATTTTTCTTTCCTTTTTGGAGAAGCTGATCCACATTCTTTGAATGAAGTTAGGATTCTTGAAACACTTGATTTGTCTACAACAGCTGCAGAAGCTATTCCCCTTACTGTCTTAGAAGTGTTACCTTCAAGAGTTTTAATTTTAGCACACTTCCTTGGAGTAATATCTATTTTTAACACTTAAGAGGAAGATAGAGGGAACAATAATAGCTAACTGCCTTATTCAAAGGCTGTTAACTGAATAATAAATAAGTACTTCTACACTATAACCAAATAGATCAAACAGTCAAAATCATTATAAGCAGTTAAATCAATCGTTAAGGTGGTTCATACTCAATCTAAACAGACAAAATCGGTTTGAAGTGGTTTCCCACACATGTAACGAAAAAATAGCTTATTCCAATTAATTTGCACAGTATAGTATATGTTTCTTGTACACCAGATTAGAATGGAACTAAAGTGAAACATTAAAAAAAGCAATGTATACCTAGATAACACTTTAGAAGATAAAAATTTAGAAGTTTAATTAAAAGCCCTTGGTTTGTAAATACCGAAAATATTTTTTATGTAAATTTGACTTTCACCATGAACACTGTCTTAATATTGTTGATAAAACTTGCTTGGTGAAAAATACTACTTAATATTCAGTTATAGAATTTAGATAAAATTATTTAAAAAATTCCAATATGTTAATCTAATGAATAAACAATAATTGAAAGATCAAAATAATTTATCCAAAATGATTCAAATTCATTCATTAATATCATAATATCTTGATAAAATTTGAAAATTATTAAATTTTTTTATTAAAACTTTATCATTGGTAGTCAAATTTAAGACATGTGCATATGAGGAAACATTGTCGACATAATGAATTATTCATTTTCATAATTCGCTGAAGAAATAAACTCAAAATATTTAAAGTTTTTGCTGATCTTCTCCCATCTTGACAAAAAATTACATGTTAAGGTGTAAAGATGAAAAGATGTACACGCAATACGTTTATCAATTTTACTGTTTACAAAAACACATTGATAGACTTCGAAATACAATTGGTGACTTTGTCTTGAAGAAGTGTTTTTCTCTTTGAAAGTCAGAGGAATTAAGAAATTGTATATCACATGATTATATTGGCCATAAAATACTCTTCTTAATATTATTAAAAGTTGATTTCATTATTGTGTAAAATTATTTCTCACTGTAAGAGAAACCAGAGGCTATCATAATTCTCTTACTGAAACTTTTACTTTAGAAACTTTAGAAACACGGAACTGGCCTTATTTATAGGATTCATTTGGAGACTTTCTTTTTTTGTACAAGAAATTATTGAAGATTTTATCCTTTTCATTTAATAACATTGCTTTCTAGAGCTTAAAAATTTATACCATGCATTTTACTGATTTTTCTTTCACGAAATTAAATCTTTTCTCCTTTAAAAGCACAAAAATGTATCCTTCAATTCACGGTTTGTTATTTCTAGCAATTTGAAAGAAGAATAAGTTACAAATTTAAAATTTTCAGGAGGTAACTTTAATTTCAAATAAGAAATTCTTGTAAAAAATTATAATCCAAAATATTTACAACTTTGAATGCTTTATTGAAAATGTTCAGCAAATGAATAACATATTCTGTATTTACATAATTAGTTTTCATTTATCTCGTTAAAAAATGTATTCTTCTATGTATATCGATAATTGAAAAGCTATTGAAATATATTTATTCTTTTGAAGCTAGTATGTGATAATTAATAATAAGTTATGTTATAAAAAAATTAATTTTTATATATCGTTCAGAGTGATCTTAAAATTGACAAGATTCGGAAAAAATATCCTTAATTTATTCATTAATTATTAAAATATGTGTTAATAAAGAACTCTTTAAATATGTGAAAGTAAATTATTTTTAATATCTTCGAATTATTTGCATACAATGTTTTAACCACAGTACTTAAGCTCAAATATTAAAATATGCTTTCTCTCTGAATTTCGTAGATATTAACTTTAAATATGTATTTTTTCTGTTAATGAATGACAGGGAATGCTAAAAGTATTACTTTTGGAAACATTTCTTACAAAACAAAATTAAATATAAACAGCAACTTCTAAAATTATGGATTATAAATGAATGGTATTCTTTCAAAATTAGCCACTGAATGGAGTTCATTGATTGAAAAATATTTTTGAGTATTCTATTCTATAAAATTAATAACACTTAAATAAATTTACTTGAATGATTGTTTCAGTTAGTAAATAACCTCAAATAAAATAAATGGTAAATAAATAACCTTAATTAAAATATAATTCAATGAAATTAATAAAGTATTTTGTACGATTTGATTTTGAGAATTCAGGTTTTAACAAGGAAAAGAGATAAAGTATATTCATTTAAAGTTGTTTAAGAATAATATTGTGTAAAATTGTGAACCAATATTAATATTTCATGGATATTTTAAAAAATTGTAAGCAATTTCTTAGAAAACCGTTATAAAAAATGTGTTACACAAATTGTATTAAATTTTAAAAGTAATGATAATATTTTTATGGCACTAACAAACTAATATTCGTAATTAGAATTCCAGTTCTTTAATAATGCATTAGATTTTGTAGTAATAAATTGAATCTTCAAATAATAGTATATTTAATGAAAGCAAAATGAAAAGAATGAAAGAATTAACAATTGGAAATGGTAAAACTTTATTAAGTTACATAAAACACAAACAACACACATTAAAATTATAAATAAATAATTTCAAGTGTTGAAAATTTAATTATAAGTTCTTCGAATATATTTATCTTATCTCTAACGTTACTTATATTTTCAATGATGCGTCTAATCTTACATAACTATTTCATAATTATTTATTAAAATATAAGTTGCAAAAAGTAAAAGTATAAATATCTTGTAAACAATGTCTCGTTTCAACCTCATAATTTTTTTTAAAACTCTTATTTCATGCAAAATATTGAAATCTAAAAAATAAATTACATCCTTGAATGATAGATTTAAGAGTGAAGAAAACTAAGTAAAACTTTAAAGATTTTCAAGATCAAGGAATTGTTTCACTCTGCTTATGAATCCTATTTGAATGATGAATATACTTAGGACTATTATCTTGAGGATAATTATTGTTCAGGGTTCTTTTTGACCGTACTATTGGTGGTTACACGAAACAAAGTGATGATCCAATAACACAAGAAAGACATTATAATGAAATTTTTACTTAATCATATATATAAATTAAGTTATGTAAGTTAATCATATATATATATATATATATATATATATATATATAGGGTTGGAGGGAAAGTTCTGTCATATTTTAAATAGGCAGGTGATTTTTCTTGTAAATAAAAAAAACATCTTTGTCCAAAAAACGGCTCCATTGTCTAATCAGATGTGATGAACACGTTCTTATCGATCACTTTCTTGAGGCTCAGATCCCCGGAACGAAATTTACTAAACCATTATCTTTGACAAGTACGAACATTTACAATATCTTTCCAAATACCGCACATAAATTTACATACAACCAATGCGTTGCTTCCTTTTGAATTCATACAAAATGCAGTGTCGAAATGCACTTTATCTACTTGATATGTTTTTCACTTTAAATATCACAAGTAAATGGATGAACGGTAAAAAGGACTCCTTTTTATATTATACAGCAGCTAAAAAGAACAAAAAAAATTGAATGACTTAATAGCC
>BMAW01020135.1:26842-52796 GCA_019974015.1 Nephila pilipes
CAAATATTTTCTTTAAAATACGACAGAACTTTCCCTCCAACCCAATATATATTGTAAGTTCTGAAGGTTCATAAATTATGTTTTGATGGTCGCAAAACAATTCTAAAGGTATTTCGACTGTTCCCTGTAAAGAATATTTATTTCTAAATCATCCCTTATTTTTACGATGGTATACTTTCTTATCATGATAAATATAAACCAAATCAAATTTTCTTCAATAATCAAAGTAATATCTTACATTTGAGTGTATCTTCACTTCATCAATTTTATAATATTTAAACATTATTATTCGTAAATATATTACAAATTTTACATAGATATCTGTAACTACCATTTACGGTAAGTGAAAGATGTTTTCTGTGCAATTTAATATCTAATGGTAAGAATTAATTTTTTGCATACAATAAAAAATTATTTAGGATATAAGTCATTAGATAAGTAAGCGCATTCATTACAATTGACAACTTGCTTTCACGTTGTGTTGGAAGGATTTTTTATGTATCTTATTATTTCTTCTATCAGGAATTCGAATTATTTTTAATACAAGTAGGATTTACTACACAGTTTTTATTTTAATTTTCTTTTTAAAAAAATGAGATTATATTTCAGAAAACGTAAGTAGTCTGCAATTAATTAGCTAGAAAGTGAAAAATAACTAGAAACCGAATGTAACACGAAAAAACGCTAAAAACAAACTTCATAATTAACGAAAAACTTTGTTTTTAACAAGATAACTATTTTAAACAAAGGTAGACATTCAAATAAATAATTTGCTATTATAACGATTAAAAATAACACAATTCATCTTTTTTGTTAAACATTTTAACGATAGGCTTTACTTTATCAAGTAAAAATAAATCTAATCTGCAATTCTATTTTTTTTCTGATATCAGTAAAAATGTTATTTTTACACAGCTAAACACATTTTTTAAACAAATTAATTTCATTTGACTTTTTTATAATTCTTAAGCTTATAAAAGTTAAAAACCATAGCTTAACTAGTTCATTTTTACTACTTGAGAATTCATACTTTTTATATTGAAAAAAAATGGTCAATTTCTCTAGACTTAGAAGAAATTTAATCTTAAAACTGCTTAGTTTTCTGTATAGATGTAATTTTTTACATTATGTTTGCAATTATTAATTAATTTTTCTTTCCCCTTAGGTTGAAATTTTTTTCTTTGTAAAATTCACCAGTTTTTCTTCCTTAGAGGTTTATATTTTATTTCATAAAAAATATGAAACTTGCGATTTCCAATGTTTTTAAGAAATAACAAGTTAATTAAATAAATTTACGTCTTTTATGTTACTTTCGTTCTGTATATTTTAATGTTGAGATATTTGGACTTCAGACACAGATAAAAAAGAGAATAAATAAAAAATAAAGAACATGTAAAAGAAGAAAGGAATTTTTTTTAAGTATTACAAGGTAATAATAGATAAGAAGATAAAATTAAATATTCAATGATAAAGATGGTTGTTTATTTTATACGTGGTTATTATTTGAATACTTTTACTTAAAAATTCAATATATTTCACGTGTTAAATTGCTACTAATATTATTATTTCAATAATATGAAGAGAACAAATTTTTAAATAAAAGCAAAAATTAAATATTTGAATCTAAGTTACAAGTTTTAGTCCAATATTTATTTATTGAAAACATTTATTCATTTTCCAATTCACACCTGCTTTTCAGAAGATTTCAATAGTTAAATTGCTTTTCTTTGCACTTTTTTCTGCTAACTGTAGGTCATCATTTTTAAGGAAACTATTCAAAAAAAAAGGTCATTGTGTATATTAATTAATATATGTGGGAAAAGAAAAGATGATACTTCAGCATATTTAACAAAGTATATTTCTATTTATGATAGAGTTTATTTTTTCATGAAACACATTATACATAAAATAAATGGTCAATATATTACGTTTGTGACATTCTGTTTAAAGAAGGTTTTCATCTCTTTTGAGTAGTTATGCTCTTCTGACGGATCTAGTGTTTTTTTAAAATGTCGTTTTGTTTATTAAAGTTAGAAGTTATTTATATTTTAAATTAATTTTACCTAAAATATCAATACTAAATTCAAGCCTGGCCTATGATGATTGTAAATGTTGTTTCATGAATAATTGTATACTAACGAGAATTTCGGAATCACGACAGGAATATACTTAAGAAATGTTAGAAATACAATTTCACCATTATTATTCTTAAGAGACAGTGATTTGAATATTTATATGTTCTTAAGCCACAATTCATAAGAACATTTCTAAAATAATTGTAATCATTTATCTGATTAGGCGCAGAATTGGCAACTTGATATGCGTTTTCTTTTTCAAAATCACTGTCCATGAAGTAATATTCTCTTGAACTTAGCTGTAAAAGCTCTTATGATAAAATAATTTTGAAAGTAAAATATGATTATTATGTATAATGTAACATTACTCAATAACTTTTCAGAAGTAAAACATTTAATTAAAAATCAATTGTAAGACACTATTTTGTATTTTCTGACCCTGAATTCTGCAAGAAACTGTTACTTATGCCAGAACTTCATGGTGAAACCTGGATCACTGTTTAAGAATTCTCGATCGATTAATATCTCATTAAATGAATCAAACTTGTATTCTTATGACGAAAAAGAACTAATCAATACAATTTTTAAGACAATAGAAATATTTAAGATGAAATATAAGCTCTAACAATAATGACTTTGTTTGATTGCAGATATTTTGATGAAACTTATTGAAGAGGATTGAGGTAGACAAAATTCTCGAGCAGTGTCCTTAAAAATAACCCAGCAATCAATAAAGTTTTGAGATTATTCAGGATGAAATAATAAGCTTTTCATAAAAGATTTGTAATAAGTATTATTGTTTTCCGTGGACTTTGTCAACCGTTGAGGGAAATATGACTTTCTGAAATCATTTTATTCAATAGATAATTTACGTCTGAATCTATCTTCAAAAGCTGTACCTACCCTTCGTAAAATTCCTGCTTGCTATAAAGGAAAAGATATGAAAGATTAAAGAGAGGCATTCGTTCAAATCTGATACGTGAAATTTAATAGTCTTAGAACGGATTGAATTTCAGCAAACGATGATTGATAGATCGCTACATGTTTCCGAGATGTTACGAACAAGTCTAATTCACTTTTGATACAATAACAAGTTTTTCTATCCTTACAGATTTGTGTACACATGCTTTTATATAAGATCTCTCTCTTCATTTGAATTTTTTGTGTTTGTATTTCTTTTAATACCTCCATTTCATCTTACTTAGTGGAGTATATGTCTTTTATTAATCTTCTGCATCACTTATCGAATCTGTTCTTGTGGAACTCCGCCAAATGATTTTTTGTGTAACATATAATGTAATACATGGTTTTCAAAAGACTTCAAATGTTTTCTAGATATTTACTATTTTTATCTTCCTACATAATAACACTTTTCTACATATCTCTATAAAGTCCTTAACTTTATAATTTGAAACAAAATAAGGACTGTTTCTTAGTTGTTGTTTAAAAATACAATCTTTTATATCCAAACTTAGTCATTGTTACTCTATAACTGAAATATTTAAAAATTAAATTAATTTGTTTTTTTTTTATTTATTAAAATTAATTTACTTGCCGCTACTCGTTACCAATTTAATTGCGATTACAATTTTTATAGGATCTTTTGTAAAAGCAATTTTTTTTTTTCATTTTTCCTGTTAAATAGCCTTTAGGAAAAGTTTTAAGAGCCTACGATTTTATGACTATATCTCCACTTGTGCAAGAAAATATCGTAATATTTTTTTTTAGAATTATGATGGGTATATATTCCGTTCAATTATTCTTGAAGATTTTTGCATACAGGCATTTAATTTTGCTTTTTGTAAGATAAGAAGAGGAATTTCATGTTGCTTCAACATGTTGCAAACATTGCTACTATATAACTATGTTCTCTGATCAGTCTAAAGATTCATGTTTTACTTCTATTAAATACTTTTTACAATATTCGCGTTATTGTATCTGATGTTTACCTTTGATCGGAAAAACTCTCAAGTATCTTGATATAACATCTTTTACGTAATAAAACATAAGTACATTATATTACTGAGATCTTCAGTAAATATAACAATATATTTTGATGTAATGAGATAATTTTTTCATATCGAATAAATGATTTTACCCCAATTAATTTACTCTTATGAAAGGTTTTATATCTTTAAAATTTACAACGCACATAGGTTTGTGCAATGTTGATACACTTTTTTTGAGAAAGTCATTTTTAAACATCCTATAGGAGCACTCAGCTTGCTTTCGACAGTCGCTACATTTCTGCGAATAAACTCGATACTTTTGGATTAAGGCACAGTTTTTTATTCGGTCTAAGTTTTCCGTTTTCTCCCACTGTCAGAAACTAATAGTATATATTTGCAAACACAGGATTCGCATACAGTAGAAGTAACTCTGCACTCATGGTCTCATTACCAATACAGGAATATTATTCTTGTAAAAAGCCGTGTAAAATTTTATGAATCCTCTTGAAATAGTTAAGTTGCTTCGATCATTTTTAATCACATAGCTAAAGAAATCTATTGCATTTCTGTAATATTCTAGTTTAACCATTACTTTTGTACTTGAATGTTTACCTAGCGTTTCTCTGTTTTTCCTAAGTAGGTAAAATGTATATTCGCTACAACTTTGGTGTAGCATATCCAATATATTTTGTGATCATAATAAGTCTTGGTTGTCTTTCATGTATGTTTTCTGTTTTAAGTTCTAGTTTCACCATCGATTCTGCTGGAGGTTTAATGGTTGTGTAGGAAGTCTATATTGTATCACTCTCTGCTATTATGGTATGAAATCCTTAGCGTTCATATTATTTTACGATATTTTCTGGTTTAGCAAACTCAAAATGTTATGCGCTAAATAGATTTTGTGTTTGCTTAAATAGTAATATTTTGAAAATTTCTTAGTAGTTCTAAGGTTAGCTTATTAGCCATATTTCTTATATGCGTTTGCTGATTACTTTGCCAAATCCCACCTGCAAGACTCAAATGGTTGATAGGATCAAAAGAAAAAAACTATCTAAGCAGACTTGCTACAGCCAAAATATGCAGTAAATGAGAGTGTCGGTTGACTCGATTCCTTTTTCTATTTGAACAAAAACCCAACCAATTATTCAAGGCTCGAGAAACTATGTTTGATCGAGACACTCTTCTGCTCTCTTGGATGAACATATATAAGAAAAATAATTAAATTCCATCTCCGTTGCTTACTTATAAGCAGTTAAGAAACATTTTTCATGTGCTGGAAATATCTGTTTTCAGAATAAAAGGCTTATGACAAATTGAGGTTGTGGTAAAAAATTATATAACTAATATTTAAACTTATATCTTACATTACATTTACTCTCGAAAAAAGTTTCGCATTATGAGTATAATGTTATGTTTTTTGTAAGGAGGTCCAACAGTGAACATTTGTGAAAACTTGCTCTTCACGTAATTCCTCATGTCACCCAGAACAGTTAAATCATAAGCATCATCTTTTGATGGTAGCCTTGAAACAAATTTTTCTTATTCAAATACCATCTACCATATAGTGTAATACAAAACAATCGTTTTCACATGAGTTCCATAAACTTGTGTTCAAAAATCATTTCTTAAACGAGATCTGCCTTCCCTCACTACGAAGGTCCTCCGATCATACAAGTAGATAGATGTTTTAATTTTAACATCGTGCACATTCTTTTCTAATTTGAACAAATCTCACAATTTTTTTAAAGCTGTCAATTTCAAAGATATCGAAATGTGAAAATACAGTGGAAATTCATAACTGATAAATACAAATTCTTTCTTTTAATTGTGACATGCACTTCACCAGTTTTCCTAATTTTGATGGTATCCAATATAGAAAATTTACAATATAGAAATTCAAAATTCAATATAAAATATAGAAACCACCAAGAGAAAAACAGTTGAGTAAAAAACAAAATATTATTGTGGTAGGTAAACCTATAAGCGGATAATTAATTGTACTTTTTTACCGTACGTGCATTAATTTGCACATAACTTTTTCTAATTATGTAAACCAAAATTTGTAGCAAAGATTTAGATTACTAGGGTGTAAGCTACGTAAGATAAATTACCTTATTGATTACTTAATAATTATCGAGGCAACATGAAACTTGAATTTTTGGAATTGACAGTTTTCTATTTAGAATTCTAGGCAATATTAAAATATGTATAAAAATTACTATTTCATGCTTTAACAGATATCAAATAATCTTGGTATGTGTGGCATATAGTAAATAATGCTAAAAATTTCTACTAAAATGAAATTGATTATTTCTGGAAGGTTTTGAGATGATAATAATTTTTTTATCATTTTTTTATCATATATTGTTATAAATTAATCTCTAAAATAAATTAAAATTTAATTTTTTTATTATATTTCAGATTTTATTTCAGTACCTTTTGTTTTATAACAAAATAAAAGCATATATAAATATATTTAGAATTGAAAATTTTTTATGTCACATTATGTTTCGAAAAAATTGAGAATATCATTTCCCTCTAGGGATAATTAGAGGATGAATTAGTAATAGTAACTTGTTTCTTATTTTCGTGCTTTATACTAAAAATAAATAAAGGCTGAATTCTTAGGATAAAAAATAATTTCTCAAAACAATAATTTTGCTGACATTAAATTTATAAACCTAGTACATGTTACTAGATTTTGTTGACATATATTAACTTATATGTTTTTTGTTGTTATATGTTGACGTGATAATAATTGAAATAAAATATTTCTCTGAGCAATGACTCACATTTAAATTATATTAAATATTCACACTATAAGTTCCATACCCAAGAAATTGTTTTGGTTTAAAATAATCTTAAGAAATTCATTTAAATAGTTTTTAATTAATTTTTTTAATAAAATGAATTAAATTCCCCAGGCTAAAAATAACAAAAAAAAGGAATTCAATAATATAATAATAATTAGTTTGAATTACAAAAATTCAATATTAACAAGTGTGAAATGGTTATTAGTGAATATATAGTTTTGAGAAACATTAAATCAACTGCTAGAATTGAGTGATAAATAAATTAAATGTTTTTCAAAAATCGTTAGTAAAAAGAAAAAAGGTTATTCTTCCTAAATAATGATCAAATTAAATTATTTTGAATTTAGAAATAAAGATAAAACCTAGAAAATTTTAATAACATTGCAAATTATAGCTACACACATGTTGAAATTCAATGTATTTTTTTTTTATTTCTCGAAGATTATATGTACATAAGATCATTTCGTAATCATTTTAGAATAGGGTTTAACATCCTATTTGAATTATTAATAAGTATTAAGTAATTGGAAATGATAGTCCGATAGAAATTACATTTCTTATTATTTATTTGTATTGTTACTCTTATGTATAAAAATGTTTGATTGAAACTAGTTTTGTTTTAAATGTCTTACTGACTTATTCTAAACATTGAAAAATTCTATACATTTGCATTTTCCATTCTTTCTGAGTAATTTTAAGTTTTATTTTAAATGGATTCTAGACGCAGTCTAAATATAACTAAAAATTAGGTAGACAATCTAAGCAACCCAGTTTCCCCTACTAATTTTTCACAATCCTCCAAGAAATTCTCTTTATTTTGAGATTATCTATGTTTTTCTAAAAGAGAAAATATCTTTTACAATGCATTGCGTTATAATTTTATTAATGTTATATTTATTTGTAAAACATTTTCTTCCTCTCTTTTGTAAAATGTGTAAAGGAATTTTAATTATGTGATTCAATAAATATTTTTCATGTTCTAAGTTTTAGACTTTCTTTAAGTTTTCGTATATTTGTTAGAATAGTTCACTAAAATATTAAGAAATTTCCTTCACTAAGAAAGTGAGCATGTAATTGAATGTAAAATAAATTATTGCGTACATCTGATTATTTTCAATTTTTTTATATTTCATAAGTAGATAATTATTGGCCTTATTAATTTATTATTTTTATTACAAAATAAGATTATTTTTGAAGATTATTTTTTTGAAGTAGAGGACGAAAAGTACAAAAGTATCATAGAGACTTTCGAATGATTTGGCATTAAATGGAAAATAAATATTTACTTGTTATGCGAAAAGAGAGTTTCAGGTAAAATCAGTATTATTCGGTACTGTATGATACCTTCTCTGTTAGAAAAGCATTTTGTGAAGAATTTGCTATCCATTTATCTCACTTTTTTCAAGCAGAAAAAAAAACTATTCGAAGTAGAATGAAATGAGTCAGTATTTAAGTTAACTCATAAGCTTAGATACTTTTACTTCTATGTTCCAAGATGATCAGGAAAATAAAGGAGAACGGAAAAATACTTGAATAACTATTAGTTAATAAATTCTTGAATAAATGTTAGCTAATAAATTCTTGAATAACTGTTAGTTAATAAAAGTTTATTAGAAAAGAAAATAAATAAAAGGAAGTAATGGAGAACCAAAAGGTATATTAAATTTAGAAAAGGGTATATTAAATTAGTTTCCATTCTGCATTAGTAATCACATTAAATTTGATCAAAGATTTCATGCAGAACGAAATAAACAGTTGTTATCATGCATCTTAATTTGCTTAATAAATAACGATAAAAAGAGATAATGTGTTTTTGATTGTGAACAGGCATAATTGAGAATATTCTAAAATATTTTTCTTTAATTTATCAATCTGGAATTTTGACTATGAAATGTTTCAAAATATTTTTTGAAGAAATTTGGAGCAAGAAAAATGTGAAATATACTAGGTACCTTTCAATATATTACACTTGGTGAGTAGATATGTAAATTCTATTTCTCTTCACAAAATTACCAAGTTTACATAATTCAGGATCCTAAACTCGAATTAATATAGATCTTTCGATTTGAAATTTTGTTACTGAATCAAAAACTTTTGAAATTTTTTTTTTTTTTTTTTTATTATTCCAAACACAATAATGTTTTGACTTGAATTTTTGTGCTACTATCAGATTCCATTCGTTGAAACACACATCGACGAAAAACTTAACTTGTGGTTGACTTTCTTCTTATCTCTGTATACTGATATGAAATCATTATATACAAAATATGCTTTATTCTTATTTGTTATTTTCAATCTTTGTCATAGTTTTATGATTAGATAGGATTTAAAATTTATGTATGGATTGTATCATTATTTCACTACGAAATGATAATGTTATGAGTTTTAAATAACATCAATACTTAATATGAGCTAATAATTAATAATATTCATAAGAAAATTACTGTATTATTTTGTTTAAAATAGACTAATTAATACATACATTGATAAGAAAAAAGGATAAATGAGAATATGGGGAAAAAAGTGTAATAGTCACAAGCGAATAAACCTGTCATATCATGAATAATGATAGAAGAGCACCCGAATAATTTCCAAAAATGAATATAGTAAGCACTATTTACAACTGAAGAGAAAATATATTTTTTAAAATTTTTCAAGAGTAACAATATTTTAGGAAAAATATCTAATCATATTCAAATTTTTACTATTACAGTTTGAAAAAAAATCAATAGAAATGAAATGTGGTTGAATTTAACACTAATTTTAAATATGAATAAATTATTTTTAACAATAATATATGCACGGTATTTCCATTTCCTCATTTTAAAGTTAAATAATATCTTCATGATTAGTTTTAATATGCATTTTTAAAATAATTATGGACTGTTAATATTATTAAAATATTGATTGATATTTTCATTTATTGCCATTTAATTTTATGTCCATACATTGTATATCATTTGAAATATTCTGTGCTGCACGAATTAACTTCACTGTTAAGTTCTGTAGCACTAGCTCCCAATCATTTTTAAAAGTGGACAATTTTCCGCATTTCTAAAAAGTTTCGTGACCCCTCCCCTCCCACTTTCTTTCAAATGAATCAGATGAAAGGCTACATAAAAAGTTTGAATTTTTCGTTTATCTATATTTATGCTTCCCCACCCCAATTTTTTAACGATAAAAATATTAAAATCAAAATTTAGAGTTTAAGAGACTACGATATTGGTATATACTTTTATACATACTTTGAGATATCGCTAAACAATACTCAAGTAATTAAAGGAGGAAAGGAGAAAATAATCCTCACAATTGCTTTTTAAAAACTTTTAACTACTAATTTGAAGATGGTTCAATGGTTTAGTTTGATTCATTTTTACATCTATTTAGAAAACAAAATAGCAACAGTATCATGAAGTAAAAAAATAGAATATGAAGTAGGAAAAAACATATTGATTTGTAAGATATTACCCATCAAAATATCTTTGATTCAGTAAACATAAAATCATAATAAATCAAACAGTCTGTTCAAAACAATTTATTCACTATTTTGTAAAGCAAAATTCGAAACTAGAAGAGCAAACACTGACAACGGAAGGTACCGAAGCCTTTCTTACTGGAAAATATGTCATGTGATTGTTTATCAAAATTTTACAAAAACGGTTTGTTTGTTGAAATTGAGTCAAAATTTCTTTTCTTACCGTACCAAAACGAACGTTATTATCAACAATTTTCTTGCATCTTATTTTTTCTGATGACTTAAGATGCGTTAAAAAGCGTTCTTTCTTATTGTACTGATGGATTGAATTTTGATGTATTAAAACATTTTTTTCTATTTTAAATCGGAATTTAGATAAAATGAGACATGTGATCCATAAACCTATAGAAATAGTATCATTTACGAACGAAAAATCTTAAATGTGCATCGAGTATTAATAACAGCATTAGAAAAATAAAATCTGAGATAAAACTGTATAGTATTTTGGGGAAAACAACTACAACACGAACTTTGGTGTCATAATTAGCTATAGAAAAAATAGCGCTTTTTGACATATAAATAACGCAGTGGTAAAATGCATCATTAGTAATATAGTTGTCTGCATATATATTGTTCATTTTTCTTTGCAATTCCACCTCATAATGCTAATTTTGAGAGAATGTTAAGTATTATAAAATCAATATGGACTGACGAACGAAAATGGCTACTATAATTAGTGAAAAAAAGTTATTCTTGTACAGTACAACATCAAAAATGTGAACAATAGAAATTTATGAATTCAGCATTTTCCCAAAAACGTCTTGAAAGGAATAATAAACAAAGAAAAGTATGATTTTGTTTAATAGAAGTGCTTTTCAAGTGCATTTTATTTGGTTTTATAAGTTTTGTTTTAGTTTTTTCGAAAATTATAATTTGAATTTTTATATAAGAATTTTGTTCTATTGGTCAAATATTAAAAAAAAAACTTAGTTAATTTTTATATTATAATCTAAATATTTTCTTATAAAATGATGAATGTACTAATGCTTTACCCTATTGTTAGAGTTGGTAGTTCTGCTGTTTTTCACCGCAAGAAAATATTTATGAAACTTATCACTAAAGTTGCATGTACGATTTTCAACATACTTAAAACCGCAGTTGGGGGTACACTTTTTGAAAAAAAATTACTATCAAATTTCACATGTACAAAACGAGAAGGTTAAGGTTTTTTTTTTTTTTTGAGTCAGCAAAGATGACGCTTCATTAGATTCTATTTCATTTTTAATGAAATCTTTTAATATGTAACACATTTCTTCTTTTGTCTTTTCCTTCAACTAAATTCATTCTAAAATGAACTCTGCTGGAATATATTTTAACAACACGAATATTAATAACTGACTGAATGAGCTTTTTGTAACATATTTAGGCTCCAAATTATGATTTCCATTACGGATTTTATTATAAAACCTTCATGCAGCCTTAACATTATTTTAACTATTTACAGGTTCTAGATTCAACAACTTATTCATGAATTAACTAATTATAATTTACTTTGCAGTTTTCATGCACTCGTCTTAGTTCTTACTTATGAAGCTACTGCATTGCTTACCAACCTTATGAGTAATAATTTCACATACGTAAGTTTTTCTACCTTACTGAAGCCTTTTTTTTTCTGTCTGTAGAGCTTTTGTAACTGTTCCAAAGCTCCACGCATTTTTCAGGATCCCCTGTATGTTATTATAACATACGGTTAAAACGTTTTACAGAGGTTTCTGCACATAGCAATTTAACCCTATATTGCTTAGTATTTTAAATAAAAGTTTCTTCTCCTTCTATGAATCAATTTGATCAATTTTTTTTTTCCTTTCGAGATCATTTTATTTTAATATTCCTCCAAGACAACCACGTACACTTTTGAAGATTATGTGTGTGTGTTTACATTAATTAATTTATTAACTACTTTATCTGATTTTCTTAAACTTCTTTTATTTCATAATATTAATTAATGTAATTTTCATACTTTATTACTTTCTTTACTAAATTTTCCTCAACCTTTTTTAACGGCTTAAAAAACTATTGCTGTCAAAGCAGTTAATTTTTTTTATTATCTACTCGTATAATTGTTCAGATATTTTGTCAATACCATTGACTATGATAGCTTAGTAACCATGGTTGGGCGTTGTTTCCGTCGCAGCCAGCGTTGTTTGTGTAGTGTCGTAGGTTTGAAATCTGATGCCACTAAAAACCGGCAGTAAATTGAGGCTGAAGTGTGTTAAATCTGGTATATGTCCTTAGTCTTCTCAATGTTGAGATGTGGAAATTGGAATGGGAAATTCATGCTCAGGTGTCATTCTCGTCACTTGAAGGAGATTCAAAATTATGAGGTCCTTTGACACTAGCCTTTCTGTTGTTTCTCAAAGCGATGTTGATGAAAACAGTCATAATCATTCGTCAAAAGGAATATGTATCTAGGATTACAATTATTAAATAAATATTTTTTTAAATACAATACATGTAACTTAAAAAATATTTTCATGTCTTACCTTAATTCTTGCAGTAAAGTTAAGCCTCGCCTTGATTTTTTTTACAGGCACTGTTTGTAGAGCTCAGTTTGACAGTTAAGCAATGGATTGTATGAGTTCAAAATTAATTTTACATACAAAAAATATACCACCATGAAACATTTAATGGAAATTAATTGAAGTAACATATAGAGATTCTCGTTATAAAATGGGAATTCAAGCGAATACCTAGGCGTCTGCTCGAAAGGCTACTTGAACAAGATAGCTCAAAAAAAAAAAAAAAAAAAAGAAATATAAGAAAAGAAAAAAATCCACGTGTTCACTGAAATAGGACGGTAAATTGCACATTCAACTAGGGAATACTAGAAATTAAACAGAATCCAATACTTCATAAATTATTTATATGTTGAAGTTGGCAGAAATTATCTTTTAAACTATCATCACCTCTTTAAGTATATTACTTATATTCAACGAACAATTTTAAATTTTAAGACATAATCTTGATTTTTAAAATTGATTTTCAGAGATCTCCTAAGAAGGGAAAGTAGTCCTTTGGGGGATCGTGACCAACTGGTTGGGAATGCTCTATAGAGACTTTCTTGTTGGACCATATTCAAGCTTCTCATTATTTTTCTATTTCATTAATGGTTGTTTTAAGTTAAAGATAAAGTGAAATTATGTTCTAACGGCTACTTTAGTTATTACTTGTAAGTTAGTAATAGTTTTAGGTTTTCGTAAGCATTTCGAATACCCGGCATTAAAAAAATTGAATGTATCCAAATATAGGAACTGAAGAGACATAATTTGTAACGTTTAATTGGCGTTTGAAACTTAACACTAGCAGAAGAAAGCTTAAAAAATATTTACACATTGCCCAATAATATATTAACAAAAGTACATAGTAAATATCTTATATATTGTATAAACATATCAAACATTGGACAATCACATAAATTAACAAGTAGAAATACTACCTAAAGGAATTAGTAAGAGAAAAATGTGAGAGTTGAGAGAGAGAGAGAGAGAGCATTCATGATTATTTGCACTTGAAGTACTACAGAAATATTCCCACTGCCAATAAAATATTGACAGATCATATATTTTGGGTTCTATTGCACTTTTCTCTTCAATTAATCCTTAGGGAATTTTTTTGTGATGTTGTGTGAGTTCAGAAATTTTTCCCGGTGAATCAAACTTAACTTATGTACATTATTTAGAATACAATTATTTAAGTGTAGGTAATAGAATAGATGAACTGTATTTATAAGCCACAAAGAATTTTAATGAAATGGTTGGTTATAAATAATGTGGTGAGAGTTATCAATGAAGACATAAGAATAGTACTTAAGACTGAGTAAAGGAAACAAGAATAAAAAATAACTATGATATTCAAATGGTAAACGAAGTAAGGTTCGATTAAGTACTCAAACACGATTGGTTCATTTCCGCTAAGTTCTTAGTTATAATAACGCTTAATAATATTTAAGCTATTAAAAGTTAGATTCCTATATGGGTAGGAAGCAAATAAACAGGCTTAATTTAATATTTATCTTATATTTCGGTTATTTTGATACCTAAATAAATCAAGTAGAGCTATTGTCTGGTTTAAATTCATTTAGGACTATGAGGTTATCTAATCTTTACATAATTATAATATTGGAAGGAGTTGTAATAAGTCAGGCATTTTTTTGTTTCTAAACCTCAATTGTTGGTGGAATAACTTTGATCCTTTCTAAATGAAATCTAGTCTACGTGATCTAACTTCAATGAGTTTCAATTTAGTGTATAAAATTAGAATTTCATATATATAATATATCAATTTCATAATGGATGATGTCAAATACTGTTAAATAAAATAGTTTTGTCGTATTAATGAGAGGGAAATTATTTGGTTGCCTTAATTCATTTATCTTAATCATTATTTGAATTACCTCCTGAGAAAATAAGATAGCATTTGCTGGTAGGTAGAACACCAAAGGAATTTGAAAAGATAGTTTTCTCTTTTGAAATCACCTTTATGGAAGCTCAGGTGGTAGGAACGATTCGGAAAGTTATACAACTTATTTCGGTGTAACTGATGATTGATTCGGTTTTTACAATGGCGGGAAGATAAACGTTGGTTTTTTTTAGTGTAAAATCCCGCATCATTTGTCATTCTGGTAAAAATAATTTTCACCTAAGAAAATACTTTAGGAAATGTAAGAAAAATTAGTTTTCTTAAAAAAAATTTCTTATAGTTTTGCAGATTTTATTTTTTTCTGAAATATTTAAGGAATTAAACTAGAATTTATTTGTCTTATATGTTTCTGGATGGGAGTTCTCTAATTATTAATCAACAATCATTATCTATATTATAGATTTTGCATCTCAAAAACATCAAATTATTTTTTATTGAATATTTAAAAAATTTATAGTTAACGGAGTGAATAACTATTTAAAGTGATTCAAGTATATTTTTAATACTTTGAGTAAGGTAATATTAATTATCGTTTTATCTTTTTTTTTCTTGGCGTATAAATAACCATTTAAAGATTAGTATCTTACTGTATTGCGATCGATTAAAAACATTATGATGCCTAAAATGTGTCAAATGTCATACTGTAAATATTTTGTATTTCTAATACAAAATCATAACTTATTCGTAAAATTTACAAATGAATAAGGTGTGAGACAAAATGAATAAGGGTGAATCTTGACTTTGGTTTAAATGTGTTGGGTCCATTTGAACACACCGATACCTTTGATGTATTTAACATTAACAAAACGAAAAGTTGATTAATATTTAAAAGAAAAAAGAAGTATAGATTTATACACCAACTCTGACACATTAAATTCGCAGCATAATGAATGAATTCTTCAATTAAGACAAGGATGAAAAGATATGCTGAAGATGTATAAAAAAAGAAATTGGACGATTTATTGAAGAGTTTGATTGTCATAATAAATAAGATGTTGATTTACCTTTGGAATGGACTAAAACTGTCATCCATCATGGAAACACTGATAGTATTTCTGGATAGAGTTTTGCTGAATTTCATTTCGAAGTGTCTCTAACAATTGGAATAACCCGACAGCAATCCAGGATGGCTGAAACCACCGACCCATTTAGTCTCAAATTGGCTTCTTTGGGGAAGAAATTGGGAGGAAACTATCCAGCCAATAAAACTCTAGAAAAATAAACTGTAATTAACAGTATGGTTTGTACTACGAAAATGAGCACTATGTTGCTGAAAAATAAGTTTGAGGAGAATAAAAAGGGATGACAATACAAGGAGTGGCACAATTTCATCTGTCATAAGGCAACCTAAGCACATTGGCTTTTTTTTTCTTTCACTCCAGTAATGTGGAAGATATTTAAAATAATTTATTTAAAAGGAACAAAGCATTTTATGTATTTAATAACGCTTATAATGGTCGAATGCAGCAAAAATGTCTTGGAGTAAAGTAATGTAATGAAACATATTTAAAAAATGTTATTTAAATTCTGGCATTGCTATATATAAAAAAACATAATGTAAAAGAAATACAAATAAACATACAAAAATAAACAAAGCCCGATTCTAACAACTTTTACTTCAAATATTAATCACTGTGAAATTATATAGTTTATATATTATTACGAAAACTTTGAAAATTGATTAAGAAGCAAGCTTCAAAATATGAAGTATTCTAATCCAGCCACAGATTTATTACCTTGGGAATATCGTGCGAAAAAAATGAAGGTACTGCTCAATAAATTCAAAAGGAATTTTTTTTTCATTAAATTTGAATTTCCCTATATATATATATATGTGCGTGTGTGTGTGTGTGTGTGTGTCAGGATGGACAGACAGACAGACAGACAAACAAGATAATATATATATATAGAGAGAGAGAGAAACAGAGACACAAAAAACATATATATATATGTATATATATATATGTTTCTAAATTTAAGAAATTCTGAAATCTGTGAAAATAAACTGACATATTTGCCATCATATAATTATCTATATCTTAGATTGAAAGAAATTGCTCGACTTTTTTATTACACAAAAAATACCATAAAGCTCGAAAATTTGCATTTAATATTTAAAAATGCACTAGTTTATTTAAATGATTTTATAAAAGTTTAAAGGATAACAGTGAATGTAAATACATTGTGAATTTATATGATTTGTATTAATGTCTAAATTTTCCTATCGAGATAAGACAAACTAAAGCATAATTTCAAAATATTAAAGAACATTTACAGAAAAAGGCATCATTTCTGTTTGATTCTATGCTTAATTATTAATCTGTATTACAGAAAAGTAATTTTCTTACGTGACATGTACATTTTCGTAGAAAAAAATATTCGCTTTAAGCACTTTTATTTATTTCTTTAATGAAATCTCCAATGTAATCATTGATGAGATTTTTATTTAAACTGATTATTATTATATGGTATTCGAAATTGTTCTTCAATTTTGCTCAAAGTGATACTTATTTAAAATTATTTAAACTTAATTACTATGAATCATATTTCACACTTCTAATGATGAATTGGACAGCAATAATAAGATAGTAAAATTAAATACATGTGTCACTACTTTTCTAAGACTTTTAAAAAACTTTTCTAATGTAATTAGAATTTGATTTAACATGAGCTTAAAGAAATCTAATATTTCCTTTCCTTTTGACAGTTTTGAAAGTTTCTTTTTCAAATCCAACCGACTGTTATAAAGTCTTACTTATTATTGATTGAATTATTTAAACTCAATATGATTTAATTATGTCTAGTTACTGTTAAAATACATAATCAATCTTAAGCAATCACTGTCGCTTACTAGCATTTAAAAATCAATTCAATGAAATACATCAATAATAATAGAGACAAGAGACGTTTTAAAAGGATGTTATATATATGTATAACAGGTCAATTGAAAGTCCCCAGCCTGTCACATAGATGGCACGACTAGAATTAAATCCATATGTTTTTTAGTTAGCCCTAACCACCAAAAGATGCGTGTATAAATTTGAATTGTCCGATCATTAGTTAGTGAATTATAGCATTTTGAGCGAAGAAACTTTTGTTATTGTGAAAAATATGATAAAAAGGAATTTCGTGTGTTGATAAAATATTGCTTTTTGAAGGGAAAAAATACAGTTGAAGCAAAAACTTGGCTTGATGCCGAGTTTCCGGACACTGCCCCAGGAAAATCAACCATCAAGGATTGGTATGCTAAGTTTTTCGGTGAAATGAGCACCGAAGACGGTGAACGCAGTGGACTCCCAAAAGAGGTTAGACGAAAACATTAAAAAAATCCACAAAATGATTTTGAATGACCGTAAATAGAAATTGAATGAAACTGAGTACATCATATCATTGACTGAGCGTGTACATCATATCATTCACGAATATTTGGGTATGAGAAAGCTCTGTGCAAAGGGGGTGCCGTGCGAGCTCACTTTTGACCAAACACAACGACGAGTTGATCATTCGGAGCAGTGTTTGAAGACGATCAAGCATAATAAACCCAAGTTTTTGCGTCAATATATGACAATGGATGAAACATGGCTCCATCATTTCACTCCGAAGTCCAATCGACAGTCATCCGAGTGGACTGCACACGATGAACCCGCTCCAAAGCTTGGGAAAACGCAACAATCGGCTGGTAAGATTATGGCGTCTATATTTTGGGATTGACATGGAATAACTTTCATTGACTACCTTGAAAAAGGAAGGACCATCAACAGCGACTATTACATAGCGTTATTGGACCGTTTGAAGGACGAAATCACCGAAAAACGGCCGCATTTGAAGAAAAAGAAAGTGCTGCTTCACCAAGACAATGCACCGTGTCACAAGTCAGTGAAAATGATGGCAAAAATCCATGATTTGGGCTTCGAATTGCTTCCTCATCCACCGTATTCTCCAGATCTGGCCCCCAGCGACTATTTCCTTTTCTCAGATCTCAAAAGAATGCTCTCTGGGAAGAAATTTTCGTCGAATGAAGAGGTGATCGCCGAAACTGAGGCCTATATTGAAGCAAAGGACAAATCGTACTACAGAAATGGTATCGAAAAGTTGGAGGGTCGCTAAAATCAGTGTATCACCCTTGAAGGGAATTATTTTGAATAAAAAAAAACTAATTTTGTCATAAAAACGTGTTTTACTATGGTAGGCTGGGGACTTTTCAATTGATCTGTTATATGTATCATTTAGTCTTTTTTATATTTTTTTCTTCTATTTTCGTATTAGTCTAATACGAAAATACGCTTATAACTATGAATCCAAGGAAAAGACTACTTCAATCATATATTGCATGATGTAGGATATATAGTAACTGAAAATGTTATGATTGTTTATTAGCTGTGCTTAATAGGGTAATCATAATAGGTAATCATATGTGTGGTATTCGACAAATATCATGAAATGTATTTTAGATCTGGTAATTGAAAATGAAACAACTATTTATTATGTGTATGCGTTATGCGTAGAGTATGTGTTACGCATCACAGCGTTATTAGAAAAAAAATAATTGAAGCGTCATTGTGTAAAATAAACGCCATTTTCCTTTTTTTATAGGAGAAATGAAAATTAAACTTTTCTTTCAATAATAATGAAATTTAATGAATGCATCCATACATAAAAATTATGTTAATTTAGTATAATAAATTTCAGGAACCATTTTTGAAATAATTTTTTTAGAAATCTTTTGTATGGGTGCAACTTAAAAACTCCAATTTGAACAGCTGGTTTTTTAATTAATTTATTTTTAATAAATCTGTATATATTATAAAATGAAATATATATATATATATATTACGAATTATTGGTTTAATGCACTTCGAAATGTGTAAAGAATAAATCTATCACCGAAAACATTCTCGAACGTGTAAAACATAGAAATATGTGTCTATTGTAGGTACGTAGTACTTTATGCCACTTAATATAACAACCATCTTAAACAGGAGAGTATATTTCTTATTTTTCAAAATTCTTGAATATTTTTCACATTTCACATTATCAAAATGGAGAAAATTAATAGATTTTTTTTTCCTGTCCTTTAAAATTTGCAAAATGTATTTAAATATTGAAACATGTTCAAATATTTAAGATTTATTCATTTATTTAATTATAAGAATTTTTTCTGCATAAATATTAAAACAGTATATCTTAAAATAAAATATAATTCTTTTTAATAAAAACTAATATCTTGGCTTTGCTAATAAAAATGCGTACAAGTATTTATTGTTAAAAAAAGAATAATAGAAGACTAAATGCTTAGGAAATTTTAAAATTTTTAAGGAAACGATAAATGGAATTAAAAATGATATAATAGCAGCCTAATAACAAGAAATTTTGTAATTTTATTACTATGAATAACTAATCATTTGAATAACTTGATATGTATTTTTATCGAGTATTACCACATAATTTATTATTATTATGAGTATTAATATTTTATGAAGAAATTTATGAAAACAATTTAACCACTAGAAAATTATCAAGCTAGCATTTTATGTCATCTGTGTAGGATTTATTTAATTACAATGAAAACTTTATTTAATTACGATGAATTAGTAATGTTTATTTGAATAATTCTAAAAAAAAGTTAAAGAGAAATTCCTATCGTTTTTTGCAATATTAAAATTATCACTTGTCATCAATAACAATTGAGAATGATATTAGAAGTATCAAACAATGCTATATATCGCATATGTAAAGGTATTAATGTAAATGGTAATTTTAAAAGGAGTAATATATATTTGAATATAATCAACTCAACCAATTTTAAAGTTATTATTCAAATAGTTCATGAAAGCAGTATTGAAGTTATTAAGGAAAAACCTGCTTAAATTGCAACACACTAATAGAAATGAGCTATGAATGCAAGGTTTGCTACGACAAAGTTTTCCGTAATTTCAAAAGCGTATCCTTCTTTGAATTAACCAGAATGAAAATTCTACTTGATTATCTCAGCCTTTCAGAAGTTAATATTTTAATTAAGTACGGCATATTTGTAAATGTTTCAAAGATTAGGTACAAATTTGTGTGTATGTATCCATGTTTTCCCGCTACGACGTAGGAGATATTTCGTTCAGAAAATGAGACATGTTTTAATAATCCGACATACCATTCAATCAAATTATGTTTGCCTGTATAGCGCTTTATGCTTCACGAATGATATTACATGCACTGTCATACTGCATTAAACATAAAATTATGAGGTGGGCTGATCATAAATTAAAATGCAAAACCATTTTAATCAAATATTATTGATTATAAACGCTAGAACTGATTTTAAATATTTAATCATTTCCAAGCTGGCTCTACATTTCATCGGAGCTTCATTCCGGAACGGAGATTAAAAGTAATGAAAATAGAATCAAATGCTTTTATTGTCTTTTTTCGTATTTACATACTCTATACTTCATTTTTGTAAAAAAAATTATCTTTAATCTTCATTATTAAAGATCACTCCTGTTTTCCTTTAAAAGATAATTAACACTTTTCTTGGTAATACTTGATAATTATTTAGCAAAGAAAAGTACTACGTTTTAAATTCTGAAAGTATGAAAAATAAATAAAATTAACTACTCTCCTCCATTTTTTGTATAAAATGACCTTTATACCTATTTTAGGATTTACATTAGATGCTTACAGGATGGAATAAGATAATACGTAGATGCTTTGAATGTGATTTAATTTATTTTAAAATGTTTAATTTGAGATAAAATAACAAATAGTAAATTTATGAATTATTCACTGTACGATGATGTTTCTTAATTTATGAAAAGTATTCTTTTTTGATGAAAAAAAATGTCATTTAAATTATTCTATTTTAAAATATTTTATTTCTCTTCTGGTTATGTTTTTTTCAAAAACTGCATTTCTGTTCAAACTCCGATTGTTCCTGGTAATAAACTATTCAATTTCCTTACTGACTTAAAAAGATTCCTTACGTATTATAAAGATTTTGAGAGGTTGTTAAATTCTTTATATAGGATTGTTATATGTGTAATAAAACGGCTTCTCTTAAAATTCTATTGAGATATTTTTCTAAATCATTCTCCCTGTTTCAAAATATTTAAGAGAAACCGTTGGAGTTTTTCTTTCCTTTATACTACTTTCTTCTTCCATGTGGAAAACGACTCTTCAGTTAAAATAACTTCAGCTAGGCTTAGATTTAATATGATTAAGAAGCTAAATGTTCGTATATATTATTGAAAATCATTAAATGTATTTCTTCTGCAGTATGAATTAAGCACATTTAAGGAGGATTAAAGTTATTTTATCCAAAATAAATTCCAAAATATTATTTTGGAGCAATTAATAAACTATATTATGTTACATATTTCATTCCATTTAAGTAATTGAGTTTAACATCATATATTAATTTTCAACATAAATTGTTATAATAGTATATATTAAGTCAATAATGTGGCAGTTCGAAAATAAAACTCATAACCAAAACGTAGTATCAGTTTCGTTTTTAAAGACATTAGATTTCACATGTTAATTGAAAAAGTACTTGAATATATATAATTGATCGTATCGTAATAATCATTTTTTGATATTTAGCTGGATAATTCGTGTTATTATTATAATTAATTAGTATATTTCTTTTTTTTTAACTCTTAAATCTTTAAGACTAAATAAATTATAAAAGCATTAAGAGTATATGGATAAACATAATAATTTTAAATTAAATTAGTTCCACTCTCTCCCTTACACATATATTTAACATTTTCTTTCAAATGCTTTAATTAGCATCCAATTTAATTTTAATTTCCTAACGGTTCATTTAAAGCAATTGGTTTGTTAACTTACAGGAAAAGAATTTTAACTCATATTCTTTCTCATGAGGGAATGTATACTTATTTAAATATACATTTGTAAATATTACAATCAAAATACTTCCACTAATAGTAAAGACATAGTTCAAATATTGCGAAAAAAAAATCCCTGAAGCTATTTATAAGTAAATAATGAAACTGATCTTCTATAAAAGTTAGCTTCTGTCTTTCGAGTTAAATCTGGCAATAATAAGAACAAAAGTGCTTAGTACCTGCTGAGGAAGGTAATTCCTATCTAACTCAATCACGTAGAATGTATATTTGCGTATTCACAGACTTGCAGTTCAAAGCTGCTCCAAAGTTAGAAATATCAACAGCCACCTAGAATTTCCAACACTACATTCTATCAATTATCAAAGCAAGCATCGAAGGAGATATTACTATGTATCGAAACTAATTTAATATCTATTTACATAATTTGTGTAACATCATTCTGTGATCTGATGCTTTGTAAGACTTGTCTAAAGGAAAACTGTCTCGGGAAGTATTGAAAGGAGTATATATTTACTAGGAAAAGTTGCATTCACTTGAAGTACATTTAGAGAAAGTGTCCCCTCTGAGAATCAAAGATGGAAGCTGAATTAAGGATAATTCATCATTTTCACATCACAAAAGTATTTTAAGTAGTTATATTCAGAAAATATTAATATTTAAATCGTTTATTTCTCCGAAAAACCCTTACATGATACATATAATATAGAATAACTATATTACATGAAAGCCGTTTTAGAATTTTACGAAAATTGTTGGTGAAAAACCTTGTAATTATGAAGATCATGTTGTGACCAATGTGAAGTCTGAGATGACATTTCACTTTCCTACAGATATCCTTAAACTGACTATGTTTGAGATCAATTTATCATTCAGCGTCCTTTATTATATTATTATTGTAAAATCAGAACAAGTGATGCAACCCTAAGGCTTACAACAATAATTAGACATCCCCTTTAATTTTAAAGCGTTGGTATGAATCACAATTCGGCTCATCTGATGTTAGCAACTAAACTTTTTTTAAAATCCAATACTTAATACTCTTATTAGAGGAACAAATTTAATAAAGAAAGTATTTTTGAAGATAGGAAAGCATTCTAAAGAGCTTATATAAAACCAATAACAAAGACTTACAAAATCAGTAACGTGTTTAAGTTCATAAGTTTTATTTTTATTTATCATTATTATTGTTATAAATATGACGTGATTAGGGTTATCTGGCTCATACGTTTTTTCTCTTTTAATGATAAAAACATCTAACCCTCTGTAAATGAAATGTTCTTCCACCAGCTATTATAGTAGTTTAAAATGAGGCAAAACTGCATTTAATATTTTAAAGTATATTTGGTGTTCTACTAAATATTTAACAAGAGCATACAATACATAATAACCCATATTTTTGTGAAATTTTGCTTATATATTGAAAGAAATAAAATAAATGTTATTTCAAGAATTAAATATTGAAAAAGGATATTATATTTTGTTTTGAATACACATGCTCCCTGTTATATTGAATTAATTAATTTCCCAATTCAAACACCTTTAAATGATTAATTATTGACTTAAGAAAGTAAAGAAATAAAAATGACTTGAAAGACAAATATATTATTTTAGCTTCGTAATATACAAAGAAAATATAATAGATTGAATTTCTTGAATGATAAAATGTTTGTTTGAAGTATAGATAAATAATTACAAAATGCATTAAAAAATATTCAGAAAATTTCGTAAAGTTATTCATGAAATGCTAAAATCAGTGTTTTAAAAAGTAAATAAGATTTTTCTAAGGATTTTACAGTGTGAAATTTCTTATAAAAATGTAAACATATTTAATAAATTAATTTCCTGAAATTGACCATCTTCTAAGTTGTCAGATGTCTTTGTAATGTAAATATATTTATGTGAGCGAGGATCTTTAAAAATATGATGTACATCTCAAACGGCATGACAAACAAATGTGTAGCATTAAATATATAAAAATAAAAGAAAGTCTCAGTTAAACCAAATCATTTTATTCGGCACCTATAGCAAAATCCATACAAATTCTGAAAATAATTTTTGATATTATCTTTATGAACTGTCTATTGTAACGTATGTTTGTGCATTTACTATAATGACAATTATTTGAACAATATATTCATCAAACAATCGAGTTAATCGATGCTTTTTGTAATAATTTTGTTTTAGCTTGACGAATTTAAAATGTAATAAATGCCATAATTAAAATATTAGTAAATAATGTATACTTTAACAATGCACAAATAAATTGCTAACATTTTATTTTACTTTAATATATTAATAATAAAGATATATGATGTAAAATTTATAAAGAACAGGCCACTCTCTATTGCATGATTACAATGATTTTTTTCAAAGAAATTTAATGAATTGTTTTTGGTCAATGGCTATTTCAATCATAAAAATATCTTTTGCCGCAATTAACTAACTTTTATTCTTAAATTGTCTTATTAAGTTCGAAATGAAATCCTTTTAAATTATATTATTATTAAAAAAGAAATGTCGATAACTAAAAATAGGCGCGAAAATTCAATTTCTAGTTTACAGAAAATGTTTTTGACGCATATTCTATGAGAAAGGAAGAAGAAAGGGTGAGAAGAGATAGAGCCTACTTAATATTTTGCATACTCTCAAGATAGCATTTATTGTTTAAATATTTTTTTGTGAAATAAATAGGTAATCAAAATTATATTATAGTTTTGTCAGAAATTATTTGTTATCTAAACCATGCTTTTAAAGTAACAGTTATTTTAATCATGCAACATTTTTTTCCTCCCCACAGCCAATCGTTACGGCAGTATGTCCTAACATAACTAAAGTAATTTCATTTAATATTGTCCACCTTCAATATACCAAGGAAAAGATTAAAGACAAATTCCTAGAGGTGTATAAGGCTTTTAATAAAAATAAATAAATAAATATTTTACAATTTATCACGAGAGAAAAAATAGCGTTTAAGAGAAGTATTTCTCCTTACCGCAAAAACTTATTCCAGCAGATTTACACGGGCCTGTTTGAATTAGACGTCAAATACCAAAAAATTAAGAGTAGGGTGTGGAAAAAGAACCTGATTATTAAATTAATTAATAATTCATGTATGTACTTTAGTCTTCTTTCCTAATTCTCGTACACTATATGTGTGGTAGCTGTTTAATTATTTCAGTGGAAAGGGGAATGTAACAAATCTGCAAGTAAATTGATGTATTTATGACTTTTTCCGAATCTCTATATCTTTTGTTTTAAACTGCTGTTTGTAGAAAATGCAACACCATGAAGGAATCATCAG
>BMAW01020135.1:57796-91578 GCA_019974015.1 Nephila pilipes
TGATGATTCCTTCATGGTGTTGCATTTTCTACAAACAGCAGTTTACAAAACAAGACAAATATATAATTGTAAGAAAATAAAAATCAAATCACAAATAACTACAAATCAACGCTTGAAAATAAAGATAAAAGATAAACTATATACAGTAAATAAGGTATAGCATTTTCAAGTTTAAAATCTCTCTTTTTTACAGATTTGCAGGTTAAATAATGTTTTACAGGTATCTAATTATTCCAACAGGAAAATGTCATAAACCATGAGTGGAAATGTTATAAATTAAAAAAAAAACAAGATTAAAAATAGCTAACTTCAAAAGAAGAAATTAAGAAATACATATTTAGATAAAAAAAAAAATTGCCCTGAAACTGTACATAGTGAAAATACAGGGTGAGCAAAAGTCCGTAAAATCTTTAAAAATTTATAAAACTTGGAAAATTAAACAAAATAAAAAAACGGTTTGCAGTTTTAGTATCGAGAAGTCATTGGATTTTTTTTTAAGATTAGGAAAAAAAATCATAAAATAACAGCTGACAGATGACGCTGGTTCAAACGACTTAGTTGGTAATATGCAAATGAGACAAGCGATTATTAATATTGATGCTCTTGACCCAGTTCCAGTTCTCCGTTGCATGCCAACAAGGGAACAAAGATGCTCAGTGGGAAAGACAAAGCTTTGTCGTTGAAGCTTTTTTTATATGAACGAGGAATCAGCGACAGTAATTCCGACTGCGTATATTTCGACTTCAGAAAAATTTGAAGACTGGAAAAGGGCCTTTAACATTGGCAGGCAGGCCTCACAAAGCTTTTTCAGTGATTTGAGGAAACAGGATCACTCGAGGATCGTGTAAGTTCCGAACGACCAAATATGAGGCAGACACGTTCGGGGAGTGTTGCAGAAGAATGAGAAACATTAGCATCATATTCTGTTGCAGGGACTGGCAATGCACTAGAAGATGGCAGACGCTTGGGCTTACCAACATCTTCGATATACTACATTCTTCATGAAGCTCTTAATCTGTATCTATACAAATTAACGTCTTGGCATGAACTTTTACCGTCGGATACCTTAGAGAGAGAAGCATTTGCGAGGTGGGCTCTCTCCAAATTTGAACAAGATTCCTCTCGGGCCTTTAACGTCTTGTGGGTAGATGTGGCTCACCTTTGATCCAAGGTGACGTTAATACTCATGACTGTTCTATCTGGGTGAGGTCAAATCCAATAGTGTACACAAAGAAACCACAGCAATCCCCCAAAGTCTCAGTGTGGTGTGGGTTCACTGGTTCCTTCATCACAGGACCCCCCTTCTTTGAAATACAGTGTCCAGTAAATGGGTGGAAAAATATGATAGTGAATGCTAAGTGTTATTTAATGCTTCTGCGCAAAAAGGTTGTTCCATGTTTGAGTGAAAAAGATGTTACGTTTATGTAAGAGGGAGATCTAGTCAAACTGCTAATTTAGTCAAGGAATTCTTGATGCATATGTTCGGGGAAAAAAGAATCATTAGCAAACTTTGGAAGTTTCCATGGCTTCCTCGGTCCCCAGAACTGGCACCAGGAGACTTTTCGCTGTAGAGATATTTAAAATCTCGGATGTATCGTTCCCGTCCAACCAATCTATCGGAATTGAAAGATGCAATCTGCCGAGAGCTGTCATGCATTTACAGTACATTGGAGAGCTATTTACAGTACATTGGAAAATACATTAAATTCTTTCATAATTAGCTGGAAAATCCTACATATATAAATTCTTTGTCCTTCATCTCACAGTAGAAAGCTTTGTTGTTTTAAGCAGAAAATTAGATTTTTTTTTTCAGTTACCTTTTGCACGATTGAAAAACGTATCAGAATATTCTACTCAACAAAATTTTATAATCATGAAGATATTCTTAATATTAGATTTAAACGTAGAAATACTAGTGCATTGAAATGAAGCTCTTATGCTGATTAGTTTCAAAACCTCAAGCTTTTTACAACAAATTATTTTAATATTTTTATTATTTTAATTATTTTCAAAATTACTAATTATTTTAAAATTCTTTTTGTTTTTGTTTCTTTGCACTTTGCCATTTTTCACATCTATGAACCTTAGTTTTTTTTATTGTTAACACATTTATTTTTACTATTATTAACATTTTTTAGAAAAAATCTTTATTTACATTTCTGTTTGATACTTTTGAAACATTTCTATTAAATACAATATATTAAGTCTTTATTTATAAGACGTATATAGTGATTTTCCAGAAAAAGTCTTTTATTTTGTTTTTAGTTTCCTTTTTTATTATAAAGATTTCAACATTTTGAATTTTATGTAGATAAAATAGCTTATCTCCATTTTACGGTTATTTAAATAGCTTATTAATTTTGAATTGGTTTTAAAATTTCAATTTTACGGTCTATCTGTAGTTATTTAAACTATTATACTTAGTGTATTAAATATATGTTATTTCATTATTATGTGTACATTATTAAAATTTCAAACAACATATATATTGATATTTTTTACTATTTAATAAACATATACAATCAAATGTTCTACAAAAAAGAAATATAGAATTAGAATTATATTATTCTTTATTTGTCTTAATGCTTGTTTTACGTCTTTTATTATCGCATTTTTATAACTTAATTTAATACTTTTATTTATATTATTATTAAAGAAAAACCTGTATAATCTCTCTCTCTCTCTTTATTTATATATATATATATATATATATATATATATATACAGGGGGTGGACAAAAATATGGAAACACCTTGTAAAATGCATGTTTGAAAAGAAAGATTGATTTTAATGAAATATGTAGGTGGCGCTGGCGTTTTTGACTACTAACGCCACCTATACAACTTCGTAAATGTGCTAAACAGTTCAGTTGTTGTCGGAGTACTGTTATGTGAGGTTGTCATTGCATTATGTCAGAGTTAACAGACATCGAACGTGGGCAAATTGTTGGAGCACGTATGGTAGGTGCTTCCGTAAGCAAGGTGGCCGAGGTGTTTAGTGTTTCAAGAGGTACTGTATCGAAGATTTATTCCGCATATTTGAAAAGCGGAAAAACATCATCTGCTAAATCACAGCGCGGACGAAAGTGTGTGCTGAGTGATCGTGACAGACGATCATTAAGGGCAATTGTGACGAAAAATAAGAAGACCACAGCTGCAAAAGTTACTGCTGAAATGAATGTTGTGTTACAGAACCCTGTGAGTACCAAAACAATTAGAAGGGAGCTTCATAAACAGGGAATTTCTGGCCGTGCTGCAATTGAGAAGCCACTCATCAGTGATGCTAATGCCCGTAACAGGAAAAGGTGGTGTTTAAGTCATAAAGCCTGGACTATAGGGCCGTGGAAGCGTGTAATATGGTCTGACGAGTCTTCTTTCACATTGTTTCCCACTTCTGGCCGAGTTTACGTCTGGAGAATGCCATCTCAAGCCTATAATACAGACTGCTTGTTGCCAAGAGTGAAACATGGCGGGGGTTCTGTTATGGTTTGGGCAGCCATATCGTGGTTCTCTGCTGGCCCCATGATAACTGTGTCAGGGCACATGACTGCCAAGACTTATGTGAACATTTTGGCAGATCAAGTTCATCCCATGGTACAAACTTTGTTCCCCGATGGTGATGGTGTCTTCCAAGACGACAAAGCCCCTGTTCACACAGCTCACATTGTTCAGGACTGGTTTTCTGAGCACGAGGAGGATTTGTCCCATCTCCCCTGGCCACCACAGTCACCAGACCTGAATATTATCGAACCTTTGTGGTCTACATTGGAACGGAAAGTGCGTTCTCGTTATCCACCGCCAACATCGTTATCTGAACTTGCCACCGTTTTGCAGGAAGAATAGTATAATATTCCCTTGGCACACATACAGGAACTGTATTTATCCATTCCGAGAAGACTGCAAGCTGTTTTGGATGCCAACGGGTTTCCTACACCATATTAAGCAAAGAAACATGTTTTTTAAAAGGTGTTTCCATATTTTTGTCCAACCCCTGTATATATATATATATATATATATATATATATATATATATATATATTATACAATTACATAATATACATTATAACTACATACAACCATTTTTATCACTCTTATTTATGTTTCTTTCTTTTTTGTTCTGAGCTTTTGTGAATTATCCCTACTATTTAAATCATGAAGGTATATACATTCGGATCACTGAATATTTTTTAGATTCGTATCGACTTAATCTGTTGTTAATATAGTTTTACATATTGTTTTAGGTTTTGAAGGTTATCGGTTTAATTCTGACTAATTAAAAAAATTTAGATGAATGAACAGGAATTAATTGATGGTAGTACAAATCTTAACTTCAATTAGGTGTAAAACGTTACCTTCCTGTATGCAGCTGTTCTTGTTTTTCAATATGGGAAACAAGAAAGAAATGTATGTGTATATCAATGTTGAGAAAATAAGAATTTTTCAATATATTTTAAATTACAATTATATCGTGTCCCTTAAAAATGGGAAATTAACAGTTTTAATTTTCGAAACAAAGGAATAAATATATATTACTACATTCAGTTACAATTAGAATCCAGTGTTTCAATCAATATATTTTCACAATGAGTAGAAAATTAATTATTCATATTTATTTTAAACAGTTCACTAAGATAACTTTTTTGTGTAAATTAAGGTAAGTTTTTAAAACCAATGAAATAAGTTTTGCTCAAGATTTCCTTGATTTGTTTACATTTCCTAAAAATAATTTGGGTTAGTATATACTTCATTCTTATGCACAAAAAGATGCAATTTTAAACTCATTGTTATATTCGTTTGAAAATCAAATAATCTGGGAAAACATTCATATAGCTAAAAAGGCCCGCGTGGCCAAAGATTGATATTTAGAAATTAAAAGGAAATATTCATAAAGCGGCAAAAAAAAAAAAAACTATTCAAATGACACTTGAAACGATAAGGAAAGTAAATTGGGATTTTTTTTTTTTTAGTGTTTTAAATATATGAAGTATCAAAATATATCTTTTATCATAAACTAAGTCTTTTATAATTACATATAAGGTTTATTTCTTCCTAATGATGACATATTTCTCAAATTGTTCATATTACTAAAACTTCGAAAATCCAATGTACGTGCATATATCCATAGATGCGTATATTTTATACCTATGATATATCCATAGATGCGTATATTTTATACCCGATATCCAAACATCCATTTTTATAAAAGGTTTTGAAAAGTAAAGAGCAAAAAGATTTATTTCGTTCAAATGCTTTAAAAACTCTCTTGTTTTACCGTTAGATAATATATTTTTAAAACTAACTAAAATTGATCACTTCTGATCTGAATTTTACAAACTTAGAATTCAACAAATTTTAAGACGAAAACTCGTTTAGATAAAAAAAAAAATTGAAAAAGATGTGCTTTAACGTGAAATTTTTTCATGATTTTTAGAAACACGTTGCTTATTTTAATAATTAAACTCCTAAAATTGTAATACACTTTCGTTGAATTAAGCTTAAAAAATCACATATTTGAATAGAAACACGAGTATAATATGGAAAATTAAGAAATGTCTTTCTTTAATGAATGTAAATGTGTATATGTGTGTAAATTTCTGTGTGTGGCGATTGAAATTTCTTAAATTAATGAAAATAAATTCATGTTATTAATTTTTTATTAATTTTTCAAACTATTATGTGTTTCTAATTTTTTTTTTAAATTAAATCATTGCCTATTTATTTCACATTTTTTAAAAGCTCTTATAAATACATTTTCTGAAAATATTCTGAAGCATCTTAATGTTGGTAAAAAGTAGAATACTTTCCCTTATATACATAAGCAATAACTCAATTGCATCATTTTTCTAGTACAGTAATATTTATGTATATAATTAGATTCAATTATTCAAATTTTATTTCATTCCTGAAATTTTTGGTCAATAGGGATCAATTGTAATTCACTCTACACTACCTTATTGTTCTGGAGAACATTTTTGAAATAAAAGAATAAGCACTGAACTGAGCAAAACAAATTAATCTATAGAAAAATCAATGATCGGTTGACATTGTGGAAAGCATTTTCTACTTTCTTCCGCCGCAAGGGATTTCCTCAACGAGAGCAATTACTTGTTTGGAAACAACCGAAAGAAAAATATTCTTTTGCTTGTCCATTTTCCAGAATCAAAATTCTATTTTTATTACGTCTTTATCATTAGATTTAAAAACAGGACAAGACAAAAGAAAAAAAATATTCCGAATAATATTTTTCTTTCCCCCTGTTGCTTTTATAGTGCAATCTGAGAAGAAAAAATTCCCTGTCATTCTTATTACTTTGGTTCGCATCTGTTTATTTATTTCACATGCCTTGTTGTTTTCTTCTGTGCGTGAATAAAAAAGAATCACAAGTGAATTCACAAAATCTTTTTGCTCTTTATTTTTCAAAACCTTTCATAAAAACGGATATATGGATATCCATCGGTATAAAATATACGCATCTATGGATATATGCAAGTACATTGGATTTTCTAAATTTTTGTAATATGAACAATTTACATGAATGAGAAATATGAATGAAGAAATATTAATCAGTTTTTGTATTTGATACACATTATTAAAAGGAGAGTGACGATAAAGATAAAAGCCTAGTAAATTACATATATTTTCTATTAAGGACAACTAAAGCTCTTTCCAGAAACAAATAGCAGTAAGCTGATCCAGAATAAACATAAAGTTCTTTAACTAAAAAACTACGAACAAAAAAAATATTCAAAAATTCATGATAAAAAGACTGTGCGTAAAAAATTGATGCCAAAAATTAGAAAAAGATTCGAGATTTTTAAGAAAATATTATAAATTTTAGAAAGCTTTAAAAAATAAAAAAAAAACTCTTCGGGAACAGAAAATCTAAAAAGGAAATATTTGTAAAATTTTCTTTGTTTAAAGATTTTTTTCTTAATTTCCAATGTCCAGGTAGATGCAATTATAAAAACAAGAACGCATAAAAGAAGTGACCGAAGTCATTGCCTCCAAAACTCTAGCACATTAGCAAAATGATTACCTCAAAATTTCTCTAATATGCCAGTAAAGCACTGTTTCTGATTTGTCATGAAGTGATACACATTGAAGGAAGTTGTCTTTATTCATTAGATTTGCCGAATCAAAGAGAGAGTAACGAGGGTTTCTGAAGATTCTAACATGATGGAGAGGCTTTCCAGAGTAGTCATGACTCTTTAGTAAACGAAATTGAGAGACTGCTTGCTGTCTGTGACTTGCAGAGAATCATCAAGATAATTTCAGCTCTTAAATGCTCTTTAATTTTATTACATCTTGAATTTAAATTTTTTAATTTTTTTCCATTAATTGCTTGGTATATAACCTTACAGAATGGAATGAAAGTGCCGGAAATATCATTTGAAGTAGCATCGATCCTATTTTTATGTGAACATTGTCTTTTCGTCTCCAAAAATACGACAGTGAACGGATTCATTAAAGTACCACACGTTTCATCCTTAAAAGTAGTTCCCTTATTTATTAATATGCTATTATTAATAAAATATGCTATTTTTTTCTATTCCTAGGATCAATAAATCAATTTATATCTAAGGAATTGTTATGTAAATTACATGAATGAGAAAGAAATAATTATTTTTTCTTGGTCAGAACCTAAGTAAATAACTATATATATTTTAGAATTTTTTAATTAATTGCAATTTAGTTATAAATAGAAAAATCGAATTTCGGTGAAAATACTGATATGTAATTATCATTAAAATTCTTATGGGTACATTTTTCACAATGATGTGTATAGTATTCGAACTATTAAATATTGTTTAATTGAAATTAGTAAAAAATTTTAAAAAGGGAAATTAAGAAACAATATTGAAAATTATTATTCAAATCATTATTATTCGTATTTACGAATGTTAATAGCACATTATATTTATTTTATGTCATTTGCAAAAAGTATTCAATTTATTTCCAAATATGCGTTTTGGTAGGATTGTGCGTGTACCTAATTTGTGAAGAGAAGTTTGTATTAATACAATTTTGAAATATATTCCTTTGCCTTTATGCATAAAATACATTCTAAAACTAATAATAATAGAAACTTTTCATTCCCAAATAGCATTGAACTACCTCTTTACTTCTTAATTACATAAAAAAATTGAAAAAAATTATATTCATGAAAACAATTTATTATTTAACGTTTTCCTCGAATTAGAATTGAATCTTTACGTAAAATGTTTTTATTGGTACAAACGAAATTTGTAAAATAACTCTGATTATAAAAAGAAATTTAAATTAGCAATTAAAAAATTAAATGTTGACCTGCCAGAAACTTCCTATCATTTTAATTACATATCAAGGAATACCCTTTATTTATTGGTAAAGTAATTATAATACACATTTCAAAAATATAGCATCATATACTATAGTTTGGAATTATAAATTATGTTTTGTTTCATTCTTTATGCGAGGTTATTAAGTAAACTTTGCTTCAACAATTACACATTAAAATTACATATAATATCCAAATTTTAAGATTTATTATTTTACAAATTTGGTTTTCCTCTAAGTATATCAGTTATTTATTTATTTTTACTTGTTTCAACGTTTGTTACAAATAACCCGTAATGTAAGATTTATTTTGAAAATTTCATTTACAGAATTCTGTATTTCTACATTTAAATATTGTAATTTTATCAAAAAAATAATCGAATAATTCAATATAATTACCAAATATAAAGAAATATTATTTGCTATAATGTAAGAACTGAGACCAATTTCAAGTGCTGTATAAAATTTCTGAAGGGAATTTCAGTTTCTTAAATTAGGTGAATGAAATGTATAACAAGAAATGATTATAGTTGCAAAAGAAATTAAATCAGTTGCATTGTCAACTTTTTATGACGTTAATAACTTTAAATTTTCTTTTTAGAAATCAGTTTTAAAAAAATCTTCTTTACATACCTCGATTTTCATTTTTTTTAATTTTAACATTTCCTCTAGTATTTCTTTTGGTTTTAATTCAGTTACCAAACAATTTTACATTTAAAAGCTTGATTTCATACCTTAGTTTGTAAAGGTGTGACTATTTCTGCACTAAAGCATTTTGAAGATGATATATTGATAGCGTAATGTTTCTTATTTACTACCATAAAGAGAAAATGAAACAACTCAAGACTACAGTTTTCTGGTAAACATAATCACAGAACAAAACTAATGTTGACACTAACTTTTTTAAACTTGGTAAAATTTGCAGGAATTTGTTTTTTTTTTTCTATTTAAAAGAACCTTTGATTAAATCTCTGAGCACTTTAGTCGTGCAGTTGGTTCAGTAACTCTTGGTTGACTAGTATCAATATCTTTGATAACTCTTAATACTTTATATGTTTATTATAATATATTATTATTGAATTATTCACTGTATTTTCTATTTTTGAGATAATGGAAGAATAAAAATCCTTAACTAAACAAAAATAGAAAATACAGTGAATAATTCAATAATAATATATTATAATAAACATATAAAGTATTAAGAGTTATCAAAGATATTGATACTAGTCAACCAAGAGTTACTGAACCAACTGCACGACTAAAGTGCTCAGAGATTTAATCAAAGGTTCTTTTAAATAGAAAAAAAAATATTTCTATAACGTATCATGTATTAATTGATAATAACATTAAAAACTTATGAAAGTAAATATAATATTAAAACTAGTAAAATTATATATAAAAAGTCGATTAATAACTAAATTAAAGTTTCAAACTACAGTAAAATAAGAATCTTTTCTAGAGATCATAGTCAAATAATAAATATATAGAAATGAACGATTTTCGAAAGCGTCTTGACTTAACACCGTGTCTGATATAATTTCAATCACGTTCCTACAACTAAATTTATTATTCTTTGAAATATATATCTACAATGTTATTAATATACGTGATTTCTTAGGGAAGAAATTTTACTAAGCAATTAATTTGGGGAATATTTTCTGTGTCAATATTTCCTTCTAGAATTGAGATATCTAGCAGTAAATTTATATTTTCATTCATCAAGTTAATGATCTAAAAAAGTCAAAAATGTTATAATATTTTTTCAATATATATTATTTAGTTAAAGATTATTTTATTATATTTTTATTTTTTAAATCTTCAGTTATTGTTTTTGAGGATTCAACAAAAGGAAAATAGTATTTTGGCATTCTTTCATATATTACATAACAAATAAAAAAATGCATATCTGCATTGAAGGCGAAACAATTGAAATTGAAGCAATGTAAGTCGGTACTTCTACATGATATATTGCTATTGTACCTTAGAAAATCTGCGTGTAGCACTTCATAAACTATCTAATTATGGAATGTATTATCATTTTTAATTAACTTGAATACGGTAAACATTATTACTCTGGACAGTTATGAACGTAAAACAGAAACAAATTTTATTACATCTCGAGGTTTTTTAAGGAAATATTTATTGATATAAATAAACACAACTGGAGATAAACTTATTTAGACATAAAATTAATATGTAATTCCTTATTACAAAATACAATATTTTAAACAATGCATTTACGAGATAATGTTAATGAAAGAAGTAAGATACTTAATGTATAAATGTAACCCTCGCTTAACTGTCAGAAACCTGCAACTGATTTTCAACAATAAGTTTATATTTATATATATATATATATATATATATATATATATATATATATTTACACATGACAATAATATTTCAAAAGTTTTAGATAACCTTTATATGTATTTTTTAAGTATATAAGAAGCTGCATTTTATTCCAAGATTAAATTTTGATTAATTGTTCAATTTTTTTTGTGAAATATTTATTGTTTTTAATGAATCTTATATTCTGCAAGGCAATGTTTTTGTGTCTTACAAAGAAATGCAATTAGAGATGCATTTATTGCTAAAGTACTTAATATTCGTAAAATGTTATACTGATAGATAAATAAAATTGCAAGTATTGATATTAATAATTAAGTTAATAGTTCGCAAGCACTCAGAATTTCAAAATTACATGAACATTTTTACTTGAGTTAAATGAATAATTAACTGTATACATTTAATCACAATTTGAACAAAAAGGAATTTTGTAATGCTGCGTGATTATATTTTAAAGCATTGAACTTAATTCTACCAAATTTATTTTACATTATACAGATTTTTTCTTATCTTTGATTTATATTAAATAATATTTTCAAGTTTATTATTAGGATTTTAAATATTAAATGAGAAGAATGATGTGCTGTTCTTAAAATCTTATTTCTCAAGAAAGCATTTACAGAAAAAAGAACAGAAATTCTTAATTCCCTTTAAGCTGATTTTAGATTAATTATAAGTTTCTGAAACGAAATTTAAGAATGTAGATGATATTGAACTAAATTATAAAAATAATTTTAAGAGTAATAGACACTCCTTTCATTATGTAAACTGTGTTTTTATTTCAGATATAAGTACAATTTTTGATGTCATTTTGAATTATCTTTAAAAAGAAGGAAACGTAACATAATAAATGTCGATGCATTAAACACTAGGTAAGCAATTAGTGAAAATCTTCTTTAAGACAATCTCTAATTCCCTTCTATTTTCAAGCATATGCTAGAAATAAGACAGTTGATTTAATTTTAAAGCTTATTGATGAAGAGAATGTTGTATTCATTTTTTTTTAAATTTAAACTTAAAACAAGTACTAAGCCAAGACTTAAGATAAGAATTTTAAGTAAGTAATTCAATTATTTTAATTTGCTGGAATGCATTCCAATGAAATTTCTATGCAAGTGTTTGAATTTCTACTTATCTTTTCGAATCAGTGAAATTATTTTCCATAAAATACGTTTCCTTTATATTTGGTATACAAATCTACGTGCTACTCCTTTATTTAGGTAGGATCTCCAAATTTTTAAATGTCTTATATTGCTTTTCTATCAGCATAAAATGATATAATCCTTGTTTTTGAAAAGTTTATATTATTATTCTTAAAACAATAATGAAGAGCTCTGAAGGAAGACTTATCGACATTTATAGTAATCCTTAGATAGAATATTGAGCTAGTTACTACACATATATTGGCGAGCGATGAAGATAGTTGCTAGGCCCAGGAAAGCTCCATCTCTTCCATGTTAAATTCGAAAAATTTCTGTACATTTTTCTCAGAAATGGTGCAAGATAGGATTATGAATTTTTTTTGTAGGAGTGCTGATAACTCATAATTTCTTTTCCTAATAAAAGGGAAAATATACGCAATACTTAATATATCTTAAATTACTGGTTGGAGCACCATTTTGCTGCCTAAAATAAATAATTCTCAAGAAAACATCAAATCTCTGATTTAAAGTATGCCATGTGATATATAAAATATAATTGTAATTAAAAATTTGAATTCTTAAGTCTCATAGATATTGAGAAAAAGGAACCATGAACCTAAAAAATCCATTTTTTGAGAAAATCACGCTTCAAGATTTTATTGGAAAATTTTATTGCTAATTGTTGAGAAAAATAGAATAGTGCCATTTTTGGTATGAAGAATTGTCACTTTCTGTCTCATAAGAATCTTCAAGTTTAATTTTTGTTTTTTTATTTCTAATTTTTTATCATTTTTTATATTTGGATAGTTTCGGATCTATGTCAAACATATTCATTTATTCATCTAATTCCTCCATATCTTTAATGTGATGACCTGAATGAATTTCAATCCTGCAAAAAGCATGGGACTTATTCTAAGGGTAATCATATTTTTCTTCCTTTTCTTAGGAACTATGAAATACACACCAAATTCCAGATCTGACTGCACAGATTCCTAAATTTTAATTTCATTACTCAACAGCAAATAAAAATATTTCTCATAAATATTTTCTACATTTATTGATGGAACCAACATTTCCAAAAATCTGTGATTCTACCGCAGTCTAATTTATTTCAATTTACACAGATATACTCCTATTACAGTGCTTGCAAAAGCAGTAAATTTATAACCGAAAAATACATCAAATCAAGTAATGAAATAATTTCGTTTTCAGAATCTCTATTTTCATCATATTCACTATACTAAAGGAAAAAATTGCTAAACACGGCTGTTTCAGCACAAATATTATTATTTGATTCAATATAAACCTCAGTATGATCTATAATTACTTTCCAAAATATTTATATATAAACATAAATAATTAATTAAGCTTTATATATACTTAATAACGTAATTAATATAATTTATTATATCTTTCTTTCCTTAATATAATCATCTAGTTAAATATACTTTAAAGTTGATATAAGCAGCTATAAATGAAACTATGTATATGTATGTATGTATAACCAACAACATAACTCTTAATATATATATGTATATGTATATTTATGCTGTATATATATATTTACTATATATATAATATAGCAATATGTATGTTGTATATATGTATATATGTTTATATATGTATATATAATAATAATATGTATATATGTAATATTGATGTTGTTTATATGTATGTATATATGTATATGTATATATATGTAATATATACATATTGATGACAGTAGGTGGTAATGCATTTTATATGTATGTAGTGTATGTAACCATGTATATGTAATATTGATGATGATGTGTTTGCTGTATATGTAACCAGTGTTGGTGATATGTTGCTCCCAATATGTATAATATGTATGTTGTTTGCATATCTCACTATATCAGCACTATTTTAAATAATGGCAATACTCTCCAATTTATCCATAATATTTTGCATATTTTTTTGTAATTTTGATACGAAGAGTTATGTATATATATATATATATATATATATATGTATGTATATTCAAATGGCTTATAACTTCTTGTTTAAACTTTAAAAAAAATCGCACCAAATTTTAACTGAATAAAAATTGAAACTACATTTTATATAAAATGCTATAATTTAATGGAAATATGGAGCAGTTCTATGTCTACTTAAAAAGAAATGTACACTGCAAATGTGCTTAGTTTAACACATTTTAAGAGTAATTTAAAACTCACCTTTCCCTTAAACCTTCAATAAATATAGTTTTATTAAGTAATACTAAATTTAGTTTATGTCATACGCAATTCCTATTAGAAATCAGAAAAAAATTATATAACAAGGTTTATGTAAATAATCGAAAACAATTTGTATTAATTTACCGAAGTAAATTTCTATAAATGAAGTGGAGTTAATATTTTCCTAAGTCTTTCTTATCTAAAGGAACGCCTAATAATATGTTTACTTGTTCTTCAAGCAAAAAAAAAAATTAAAAACCTTTTTTTCAATTTCTATCAATGAAAATAGTAATACTGGGTTTTTAATCACTTTTATAACGTTTTAAAGTGGTAAAGTAGTTTCAGAAGTGAAATTATATTCGATTTTTTAAAAAAAATAGTTTTATGTAACCATTAATACTAGGTATATATATATATATATATATATATATATATATATATGGGGGTATGTGTGGTGTGTGTGTTTATCCTGTAATGATCGGAAAAATCCTGTCATGATCGAGTATTCAAATATTCCTTATACTAAAGATGTTCTGCTCTAGTGAAATAAAGATTCATTGAAGATAAAATCTGATTTATCTAAGAAAACTCATGAAATGGTATGCACAATGTGTTTTTCTAATAAAACATGATGTTGTTTTCGTGATGGAACCTGCCTCTCGTTCTCGTATTAAGATGGTTCCTAACTCAATGTACCAATAATGTTATAGTAACCACATTACAAGACTCCTGCTCACGGCATTTGGCGGAGAACAAACTGTTGCCATACCCTTTCATATAAAATTAGTTTCTGAAGAAATGTTGTTACCAAGGTAGAAGATTATTCAATAAAATCATATTTTATTAAATAATCTTCTACTTCTAATAAATTCGATGTTAACGACTTTTGAGTAATTGTTAATACTAAAATGGTCGTATAGTGTGAGAGTATATACTCCGATTATAAATGAAAACCAAAATCGAATTAATTATAAATTACTGAGTGAGAAAACAGTATTCTTGAAGAATGTAGAGCATTCTTTAACCTTTTGAGGGCGGCAGACCAGTCTACAGACAAAGGAATATACCCTTAAAAAAGCCGGCGTTAAATGCGATGTAGCAGCCAAACCGTACTTTCCTATAAAGCAACTTTTCGAATCAACATGAGGCCTATTATAGCTTGAACATCATTTGTGACCGGTTTCTTTGTATTCAGAAGGGAGGTGGGTAGAGTTTCCTCTTTCACCCTTATCTAAAATCCCTCTTTTTCCTTCGCCTCAAATTACTCACTAGCAGTGTATTACTATTTTTTTGTAGAGTGATTTTTTGTCATCTCGAACTTAATCATTTTCATTTTAAATTAATTTGATATTTTAAAAAAATGCCTAAACGTAAAAGAGGACTTACCACTGAAGAGATTCAGTTTTAGCTGATTTAGAAGACGAAAATTTTGATGATTCGGATTCTGATTGTGGATTGAAAATGAGGAAGATGATTTAGATCAATCTTTAAATTTGAATCTAGAGGTTGAAGATGAGGTTGTCTCCGAAGAACAAAATGAAATAATCTGGAACGACCACAAATATCACATAAAGCGACAATTTTACCTTTTACGGGAAATAGTATGTGATAAGGCCGCTGTACCGTGTGTCACAGAAAGTGATTTTTTAATATATTTAAAAACTCTGTAGTAAAAAAAATTACAGAAGAGACAAACATATATGCAACTCGAGTTTTACAATCTGCTAACACCATCAAGTTTGAGGAAACTTATAATCCTGGATGGACTGAAACAACGAAATAGAGATTGTAAAATTTCTTACATGTCGCTTCTGATGGGTCATATGAAAAGGACAATACCAAAAGGAATATTGGTCTTGGATCAATACTGGATACACACCTTTTTTTTGGGAAAATTATAATGAGGACAGATTTTTAAATCTGCTTCAGTACTTACACTTCGAAAATAATGATAATGCTCCGGATAAACATCTGGATTACGATAGACTTTGGAAACTAAGAAATGTTTTTAACTCCTTAAATAATTCTTTCAAAAGAAGTATATTGTCCATCTGAAGAGTTAGCAATTGATGAAGTAATTGAAAATATATATGCTTTTAAGGGACGCATAATATTTAAACAATATATTCCGAAAAAAAAGGAAAAGATTTGGTATCAAAGTATATACAAAATTGTGGATAAAAAAGGCTATACTTTCAACATGAAAGTATACTTGGGATCGAATAGGAGTAAGACTGAAAAGTGGTTTAAAATAAAACCTACTCATGCAACAGTTTTGGAATTGGCCGAAAGTATGAAATAAAGAACTCAAATTGTTCATGGACAATTTTTTTCATCCCAAATTGTTCAGCAATTGTATAAGAATACAGCTTTTGCCGTGCCATACTTTAAAGGCTGCCGTACAGCCGTAGGCCGCTTTTCGCTACCGCCGCTGCTGCCAAGCAAAGCACCGCCCGCCGCCGCAGCCAACACTTTACAGCCGCCAACATTTTGCCGCTGGCAAGGCGCTTAGCGGCGCCGCCAGCGCGTAAAGGCGGCGGCCGTAAAACTGCAGCTTCATTATAAATTGTGTAATGTAGGATTATTATTAAATTGTTTCGAAGAATATCATGTAAATAATATATCTATATATGGTGAATTTAAATAGATTCTTGATTTGCAGGATCTCATTTCCAGTTTAAATATTTTTTTAAAAAAAATTTGTATTATATCCAAGAACAGTATTATAATTCTTGTATGGTTTTAGTGCACTGAAATGTCATAGAATTTTGAAAGAGTATTTGTGAATTTTGTATATTTCTTATTTTATGTGTTAGAAAACTAATGAGATAGATAACAACTTCCTTCAACAAATTTGAGTCTTTCATAACCGAAAATAATTAAATCATTGTTTTCAAAAGTCCCACACTAATTAAAATTGTTATAGTACATTAAATATTTCCCCAAATTTATTCCTTTTACTTCAATTAGATAATTTTTATTATTTTTGATATGCTTACATTCATTACTGAAAAGAACTCTAAAAAATCACAAAATCATTACACTAATACACATTTTGCAGCTTTTTTTAAAATGAATTTTGCTTATAATACATAGCTTTATTCCCTTTTTGTAATAAATAAATTCTGTAATCTCAATTTTTATTGTGTAAAATTTCCGCCCTAGAACAAAATTTATTTTGTTGTTAAAATATGAAATTATTGGATTAATATGTTGAACTTAAACAATATTTAACTATTTGGAAATAAGTTGCAATTTCTAATATCTGCTCCACTTTGCTTTATTATCAAATAATAATATATATAAGTATTGATAAGAATGTATGTTACATAAAAATTTTATTTTTTCAATGTTATTCAAAAAAAAGTATAACTTTAACTGGTGATTTTTTTTATGATTTTTATTTTTATTTTTTCACACTAAAAATATAATTACATATTTCGTAATGAATGTTTTTTTTACCTAATACAGAATTGTTACTATGCATTTTTCAGTTTAAAATACCTCAGTTTTACATTTTTTATTAGCACACGCCTGTAAAACTTCTTAAATATATTTGTGGAGATTTGGAAGCAATTTTGCATTCAGTTTAGAAAAAAATTGTGCATAATTACACAATATGTTGCTGTACAGAGCATGTTTTACTGTTATCTTAAGTTATGCTTATTGAAAAACATTCAGGTACATAATAAAACATCAAAAAAAAAAACTACTTTTTTGAATCATGTATAAACAATAAAAGAAAAATACTTGCAATAATAAAAAAAAAAAAAAAAAAAAAATTACAGAAATCATTGTTATAGATTTTTTTAAAACTGTACATTGTGATCTTTCAGATTTATAAAGCAAGAAACTGATTCGAAACTTGTTTTTATTATGACAATTGATGTATAAAAGTTGAGTCTTCAAAACAAAACTATTAATTCAATATTTTTTCTTTCAAATTTGTAGACGTATATTAGATTCTTTAGCATAAGAAAAATCCCCAATTTATTCAAAACCTTAGAAGCAAGAGATTAAAATTTTTACTTTGTTATATATTGTGCACAAAGTTCTAAAGATAAATTTGAATTCCTGATTTTCAGAAATTTAAAAGTTTTTTTTAAAAAAAAAATTATAATAAGTTTAATGATAATTACGAAAAACACGCAAAATGTCTAAAATATATTTGAAAAATAAATATAATCAGAATCTAACAGATAGTTACGTAGAGCCAAAAAAAAATGTGTTCGTTTCTTTTTTTCTCGCCTATTTATTCATGAGTCACACTTTTATATGTACGATGGTACAAAGAATGTTCAGGTGCGTTCTGAGCGCCCAACCGTTAAAACTCTGAATAGAGGGTAAGCTCTTGTAAAGGCATGAAAACAAGTTACAAAACTCATAGGCAAAATTAGCTACTCCCTCTTGATTTTTTGTTGATTCTTTCAAGTTTGGTCATTATTGATTATCATGCCTTTTGGAGTAATAAAACCTGAAATGCACATCTGCTATCTTAGCAAATCTGAAGGTTGCTTTCATGCAGCCGGAAAAGCTATTCTTCCGTGGTTCTTCCTCCTATTTACCGTAATAAAGCTTTTAGAAAATGCATTTCCTTTTCCTGTTACATTGTCAAACACTATATGATAAATAGAAACTATGCCCTCCAACTTAAAAGAAGGACCCTTCTACTTTTGCGAACATTATCCGGAAAATGAAAATAATCGTTTAGAAGGTGATATTGTGTTGAATTTTGAAATAATGTAAGAGACTGATCATAGGGACTGTCCAGAGCAAGTGGGGAGGAAAAAATAATATTTGAAACTAAAGTTTTCCTTCATTTTTTTGAAGAAAGTAAGAAAAAATTGTTGTCAGTTATTTCTAAATAGAGCTGAGGAGTCTGTGCGTTGAGAAGGAAGGTTTTTTATGAGTATTTTCAATGTTGATCCGAAGAGTTGGCTTCGTAGGAATGTATTGGACTTTGGCTCTATCATATGCACAAAATCGCATAAAAAATCAGTTTATTGTATCGCACAAAATCGACAGTAATCTTAGAATTCAAAACAGTATTATGCAATTCTTTTGAAATTTTAAATAAAAAAAGTAAAGTTATCAAGGTTAAGAATATATAACTTTTTTGCTGAATAGTGAAAAAGGTAAAGAGCTCAGTATGTTGTCATTACTTGCAAAAGAAACTATTAAGTACAAGTAAAGAATGTATATTCCTTTTATATAAACAAAATTACCGAGATACGTGAAGCTCCACGGCAGCAAAATGTTTGCAGTCATAATATTTTTGTCTTCGATATCAGCTTTATTGTTTGCGTTTTTAGAAATATTCTAAAATTCAAAACTATTTCCTCTTTTTTACTAATAGAAAACATTTATTACTATTGGAAAAATATATTTACCAAATTTCTTATGTGCATTTAAAGAATTTATTTTTTGGAACACGTAGGTAAACTGATAAATTATTAATATTTCATTTTACACAAGTAACATAAAGGGAATTAAATTAATAAGACGGACCCTCGTAATTTAAATGACAAACAAGTAACGAGAACCATAGCGGAAGCTAGACCGTCCCTTCTAATTTCCACACCGCAGCAGCAGCAAGTTTTGAGATTTAATGCGTATCAGCTGTACACACGTTGGAGCACCTAATCGTCACCTTTTTTTTTCGATAAAACATGTGGACAATACAATGTAGCACTATTTAACAAAAGGCCAACATTTATAGCCTTAGAAGTCTTTCACATTTTAGAGCATAATGCGAAATACCTTTTTTTTTTAATGGTTTTGCTATTTATTCATCTCATTTAGCTGCCATAGTGAATATTTTATCATAGTTTTTCAGCATATATAAGAAGGAATTAGATCAAGAAAAAATAAAGTTTTCATTTTTGAAAAATGCTTGTTAATAAAATTTAGACTTAATCTTGGATTCATTCCAATATTATGAATATTAATGTATCACAATATAATGGATTATGGAACAATAAAAATGACAATTATACATCAAATCTATCATTCCTTCATGGAAGATATATAAGAAAAATTCTTAAGAGGGTATAAATTTTTAAAGATTTTTCTGGCATGTTCTAAAGAGAAAAACAATTATAAATTAAGTAATAATGAGTTTAAAAAAAAAAGCATAGTTTATTTATGATGATATGTTTTATTGTCATACAAATGCTGTGAATACTTATAGAGCTTTTTTAAACTTACTTCATTATCGATTTGAGAGTCTGAATTTTACATTATAATATCAAGAGATAGGATCAACTGTTTGCTTTTTATTTTATTTTGTATTACTGATTATAATTACGTGTAATTTATGAAGTATCAGAAAAAAAAAGAATTCTTTACTTCTTATTTCTAATATATGATTATTTCAAGTTTTAACTACCAGGTGTGTATCAAAAAATTCCTGCATTTAAAAAAGAAAATAAATTTAAAATATTTTATATCTATTTTAATAAATTTACTGAAAATCAAAACATAAATAAATTTTACTTGAATAATATCAATTAAATTTGGTTAGTTTATTGTGTGTACCTTTGTCTACAATGAACTAAGCGTTTCATTTTATGCAATGTTTTATATTATCATGTTGTTTTGTGCTATTTCTCTCTCAATGCTCTTAATAATATTGAAAAAAGGAAATCTAGGTGAAAACAGCTTAAATTGTTAAGGAAATAATTTCTTTTTTAAAAAAAAGAAACAAATAAATAAATTTCTCAAATTTTCTTGAACTGAAATCGTAATTACTACATTGGAGTTCTCAAGAAAATATGTTTCCCTAAAGAAAGGGAGACTCTTTGTATTTAGGGACTTTCCTAAATACGAACATCCCCATTCACTGCTGACCCTAACCAGTTATCTTGCTTCTTTTGTATGCTATGTATGGTGCCATCAATGAGCGATAAAAGGGAGTAAAACATCGCCTAAAGCGCCGTCTTTAAGGGCCTTTTCTCAAAACCCACCCGCCGTCTTCAAAGGTTAAGCTATTAAGAGACTTTGATTTACTCTCAACTATAATATAACTGAAATTGACATACCTGACATATGGTATGTGGTCTATGCTAGATATACATAGTACATTGGGCAGCGTTATATGTTTGTGGTGTCTGTAATAATATGTAAGTCTAAAATTTTCTTGACTGTGAGTCGCGATTGGTAACCGTCTCCACAAAAAAATGTACACTGGTGTGTAAGTTTCGTTCAAATCGTGGTGGTCAACCTTTGAAGACGGTTGGTTTTGTGAGGAAGGCCCTTAAAGACGGCCCTTAAAGGCGGCGCTTTAAGGCGATGTTCGCCCTTTTTTTATCGCTGATTATTGACACCATACATAGGCGTACAAAGAAGCAGAATTAATTGCTGGAGTGGGGATATTCGCGGCTTAGAAGATCCCTAAATACAAAAGAGTCTCCTTTCTTGGGGAAACATATTCTCTTGGAGAACTCAACAGTAATTTCAATTTCAGTTAAAAAATTTGAGAAATTTATTTATTTTATTTTTTTTAAAAAGAAATTATTTCTTAACAATTTAAACTGCTTTTCACCTAAGATTTCCTCTTCAATATTATTAAGAGCATTGAAGAGAAATAGCACAAAACAATGATGATAATATAAAGTATTGCATAAAAAATGTAAACAAGATACATTTCATTGTAGACAAAGGTAAACACAATGAACTAAACCAAATTTAATTGATATTATTCAAAATAAAATTTATTTATATTTTGATTTTCAGTAAATTCATTAAAAGGAAAATAGATATAAAAAATATTTTAAGTTATTTTAATTCTTTTTTAAATGCAGGAATTTGATACACACCTGGTGTTAAAACAAAATAATCAAATTAGAAATAAAGTAAATAATACGATACTTCATAAATTGCATGTTATAATCAGTAATACAAAATAAAATAAAAGCAAAATTGCTGATTCTGTCTCTTGAAGTTATAATGTAAAATTCAAGACTTTTCTCAAATCGATAATGAAATAAGTTTAAAGCTCTTATAAGTATTCACAGCATTTGTATAACAATGAGACATATCATCATAATAAATAAACTGCTCTTTTGGAAATTTCATTATTGCTTAATTTATAATTGTTTTTTCTCTTTTTAGAACATGAAATCTTAAAATTTAAACACTCTTAAATTTTCTTATATATCTTCCATGAAAGAATGATACATTGATGTATAATTGTCATTTTTTTATTGTTCCATAATCCATTATATTGTGATACATTAAATTCATAATACTGAATGAGTCACAAGATTAAGTCCTAAATTTTATTAACAAAGCATTTTCAAAAAATGAAAACTTTTATTTTTCTTTGATCTAATTTTTCCTATATATGTTGAAAATTATGATAAAATATTCACTATGGCAAATAAATGAGATGAATAAATATGAAAACCATTAAAAAAAAGGTATTTCGCATTATGCTCTAAAATGTGAGTATCCTAAGGCTATAAATGTTGGCCTTTGTTAAATAGTGCCACATTGTGGTTTCCACATGTTTTGACGGTAGGTCAAACAAAGGTGACGATTAGGTGTTCAACGTGTAGAAGGAGGCTGATACGCATTAAATCAAATCCTTACGTTGCCGCTGATTGTGGAAATTAGAAATTGGACGCTCCTAGCTCGGCTATCGTTCTCGTTACTTTTTTAAATTACGAGGTCCGTCGCGTACTGTCTATGTTACTTGTAAAATGAAATATTAATAATTTATCAGTTTACCTACGTGTTCCTGAAAATAAATTCTTTAAATACATAAGAAATTTAAAATATATTTTTCAATAATAAATGTTTCAATTAGTAAAAAAAGAGGAAATGCTTTGAATTTTATAGAATACTTCTGAAGTAAAACGCAAACAATAGCTGATATCGAAGACAAAATATTATGACTTCTGTATTTTTAAGTTGCTAGAACTTCACATCTCGGTAAATCTTGTTTATATAAAAGGAATATATGATTCTAATTTGTACTTAATTGTTTCTTTGCAAGTAATGACAACATGCAGACTTCTTACCTTTTTCACTTTTCGTACAAAAGTTATATTCTTAACCTTTGGATAATTCTTACGTTTTTATTTAAAATTTCAAAAGAATTGCATAATATTGTTTAATTCTAAGATTGCTGCTCTGATTTTGTGCGATAATAAACTGATTTTGTGTGTGATTTTGTTGCATATTATGGGGAGCCAAGCAATACATTCATTCTACGAAGCCAACTCTTCGATCAACAATCAAAATAATTACAACCTTTCCTTCTCAACGCACAGACTCCTCAATCGGTTTGAAAAAACTGACAACAATTTTCTTTACTATACTTCAAAACGAAGGAAAACTTTGGCTTCAAATATCATTTTTTCTCCCCCACTTCGTCTGGATTGTCCCTAAGTGACTGGGTCTTTTTTACATTATCTCTCAATCTAACATATCAGTTCTCTGAACGGTTATTTTCAGTTTCAGATAACATTCTACCATAAAGGTAGAGGCCTTCTTTTAAGTTGGATTTGGCATAATTTCTATTTATCCTATGTCCGACAATGTAACAGAAAAGAAATCACTTTCTAAAGCTTTATTACAGCAATAAGAGGAAGAACCACGGAAGAATAGTTTTTCCGGCTACATAGAAAGCAACCTTGAAGATTTGCAAGAGGCAGATATTGCCATTTTCTACTTTATTACACCAAAAAAAAGACGCTATGATGTCAGCCAGCCAGGCCAAAACCTGAAATAGTAGCAATAATCAAGAGAAGCATTCTTTGTCGATATGAAAGCTTTTACAACTTGTTTTCATGCTCATTTACAGAGCATTTGATTCTCTATTCAGAGTTTCAAACGTTCAGATTATTAGAACGCACCCAGAAACATTCCTTTCTTTACTATCGTACATAAAGTGTGACTCATGAATAAATAGGCGAGAAAAAAAAGAAAACGAACACATTTTTTTTATTTCAATGTAACTATCTATTTATATTCTATTTATGTTATTTTTTCAAATATATTTTAGGTATTTTACCAAATTTTATCGTAATTATTATTATAAAGAAACTTATTATATTTTTTAAAAAAACTTCTTTTAAGTTTCGAAAAATCAGAAATCAACACGGTAGAACTTTTAAGTATAATATATAACAAAAGAAATAAAAATTTTATTCTTGCTTCAGGTTTTACAGCATAAATCGAGAATTTTTTGTATGCTTCAAAAATTCGTAATATTCGTCTCCTACTGGAATTTGAAAGAAAAATATCAGGTTAATAGTTTTGTTTCAAGACTCAACTTTTATACATCAATTGTCATGAAAAATGTCGATTAGTTTCTTGCTTTTTATAAATTCAGAAAGACTACAATGTACGGTTTTAAAATCTATAACAAATATTTCTGTAATTTTTTTTGTTGCAAATCTATTTTCTTCTTTTTTTTTGTTGTTTATACGATTTAAAAAGGTTTTTTTTTTTTTTTGATGTTTCGATATAAAATTCTTTAAAACTGTTTTTTCAATAAAGCATAACTTAAGATAACAATAAATACCTTCTGTAGAGCAATACATTGTGTAATTATGCACAAATTTTCATCAAAAACAAGTGCAAAAGTGCTTCAAATTCTCCACAAATATATTTAAAGTAGTTTTACAGATATAAAGTTAAGCAAGAAAATGTACAACTGGGGTATTTTAAATCTGCAAAATGCATAGCAATACATTATTAGTGAAAAAAATTCATTATGAAAATATGTAATTATATTCTTTAGTATGAAAAAATAAAATAAAATCATAAAAAAAATCATACACTTAAAGTTATAACACTTTTTTGAATAAACTTTGGAAATAAAATTTTTAGTAACATATATTTCTTATTAATATTTATATATATTATTATTTGAATAATAAAGTAAGTGGAACTCTTTAATAATAAAGTGGAACTAGAAATTAAAATTTATTCCAAATATTTAAATATTGTTTTTAAGTTCAACATATTAATCAATAATTTCATTACAGCGGCTCGTTTTACATTATTTCCTGTAAAAGGCAAAATTGTCGCTTTATGGGTTATTTGTGGGTCGTTCCAATTATTTTTTATTTTGTTCTTCAGAACAACCTCATCTTCAACCTCTGGACTCAAGTTGGGATTGATCTAAATCATCTTTACTCATTTTCTAACTCACAATCAAGAATCAAGTCATCAAAAATTTCGTCTCTAAATCAGCTAAAATATTCTGAATCTCTTCCGTGGTAAGTTCTCTTTTACGTTTAGGCATTTTTTAAAAAAAATCAAATTAATTTAAATAAATGATTAATTAAATCGAGATGACAAAATCACTTACAAAAATAACTATACTTTCACCGCTAGTGAGAATTTGAGTATGAAGGAAAAAGAGGGATTTTTTTAGATAAAAGGGTGAAAAGAGAAACTCCTACCACCTCCTTCTGGTACAAAAGAAACCGAGTCAAGCAGATGATGTTCCGGGGCATAATAGACTACATGTTGATTCGAAAGCTGTTTGTGGAAAGCACGGCTTGTACGTCATCAGTCGCTGCCGGTAAGAGTATATTCGCCCTGTAGATCCGGCCGTGCAACCCAGGTTAAAATTGAAGTGCAGTCAGTCAAGAGATAGGATTCCACAAAGAGGAAGAAAGCATTGTTCTGCTCAAAAGAATCTATTGCATTCATGACGTAATGTGCCCTGACCTACAATGTTTTTCACACGTAAACAACGTATTTAGAGAAACATTTCAAATAAATCCTCCACAAATGATTATGGAGGTCAATATCACATGCCGCTAAACACAGGGCCTTCACATTATGCTAGAAATATTAGTAGGATTTATATCATATATAGGTACTGTCACCATTATGAATATAAAGTATATATATAGTAGTATATAATATATATGTATGTATGTATGGTATATAAATACACATCACACACACAACGTAGGCATAATAATATCCAAATGGCACAGCACACCACACACACGAGCATATATAATCACTCGATCAAATACCCGGACTACATTAGAAACAACTTTTTTTAAATTTTTTTGTTCAAATCGCATAACACCTTTTTGTTAATCCGCGCTAGGGGATACAATCGTTCAACGCTTTCCAAATCTTTTCCCAAAATTTCTTTTCACTTTGCGAAATCTTTTTGTTAGCTAGTAAATATGCGATAAAACAGCTTTCTGAATCATCGACTCGTTGCTGTTTTTGTTCCATCGAGACAATCGATGGCACCCACTTGAAAAACTGCATTTCCATGCTCAGTTTTCATGAGGATAGTAACAATACCTTCCATAAGATAATCTGTGTCATCATAGCAAGTCTACGGAGACTTCGCAGATCTTTCATCGTATAATTCTTTGTCACCTTCAATCTCCACATTTTCCGTGTAACGCTTCCACAGGTCTGCACCGGCGGGTTCCGCGTCATTTGTGTCAGGACTGACCACGTCTCGGCAAACCACCGACAAATCAGTTGCTTTTGATGGGACAAGACCGTAACATTTTTCAATCCTTGTTTCGGTTTTTCACTCACTTTAAAAACAATGTTTTATCGGACTGAAACTCGGTTTTTCCATTTTTAAACAAACACTACAAACGACTTCTCAACCTCGATAATCAACTGTTTCACTGGTCCGATCGATTCTTAAAATTTGTGACACGTTTCAAGCAAAGGTTGGTACTCAGAAAGACTGGATTTGGCTAGTTTACGAGCGCCATTCTGTGTTAGTCTAGGGAGTTATTGAGATGTATATTGTTCATATATACGTACAACAAAGAAACACGATTGCACTAAGAGGAGTTGTCCAATGAAGCAAAATTGGGATAGGAAAATTATGTCACAATAGAAAGCAGTGATTAAAATTTCAGAAAAAATAAAATTTTTATTTTCAGATTTTATTTCACACAAAACTATACGACTTGATAATTTTATTCCATCTCTAGTCTACATGCAGGCTGCACGATGACTTGCAAAGAGTGATGAAAAGATCCCTGATGATTTCTTGCCAAATTCTCCAATTGCATGACTAGTTATCAACATTCCGGATAGTGCGTCCTTTCCAACATATCCAGACATGCCCGATTGGAGATATCTGACTGCTCCAATGAAGTGTTTGGCAAGCTGTATGACAGTTCATATACAACACGTGTCGTACAGCAATTGGCGTTACGTTGCTGAAAAATAAGAACAGGCGTACATAGGAACGAGTAGTAAATTAGGTCTCCGGATGTCGTCGAGATAGCCCCAGGCTATAAGTTGTGCCCTGCAATAAAGCGACTCTTCGATTTTGTCAACCTTCCTTTCAACTAATATAGACTTCTTTCAAACTCTAACAGTTTCTCATAATAAGCTCAAATCCGACGGAGAGGTATTTTTCGTCGGTGAAGCGATATCCAAATCGAATGCAAACAGAAAGATTTGACAAATCAGATTGAGAGCGCTATGTATATACACGACTTGTCGCTTCACATGCGCTGCATGGCTCGCTAATTGTTTATGCATCATCATTTGAATCATTTAATGTTAATAAATGTTTGCATATGAATTTACTTACAATCAACTCTTTTGCTGAACGTAGTTCTTTCTTGAGTACATGATAGGCATATATGTATATATATAGTGTATATAGTAATATTAGCTTATGTATTAATATGACTAATATATAGTTATATATGCTCTTAATATATGTATATGTATATATGTATATGTATATGCTGTATATGTATAGTTATATATGTATATATATATATATAGTTATATGTATCAACCAACCTTAATATAGTTATGTATGTAATATGTATGTATAAGTTATATATGTATATGTAATATAGTTATATATATGTATGTATGTATGTATATATGTATATATAAGTTAACCAATGTAACCAATATGTATGTATGATTGTATATATAATAATAATAATAATATGAACCAACTATGTATATGTATATATATATATATATATAGTTATATATATATATATAGTTATATATATATATATATATATATATATATATATATATATATAGTTATATATATATATTTGTGTCAACTATGTATGTGTGTGTGTACGTATGTATGTATGTATGTATTTTACTTAACATCAACTGAAAGAATAATTACAAGAAGTTCCCTCTAATTTCTATTACATGAATGATTAGGTGAATCAAGGAATATATGTAATGTACTGTTAAGATATAATTATTATTATAAAAATAAAGCAAAAAAATTTAATATTGCTTTGTAAATATTGTGAATGTAAAACGTATAAATCATTGTTAATGCAATGTTAGTAATAATAGTAGAATAAAAATTTCTTAAACTTTTATGCTGCTTAAAATGTATTGGTGTATAATGGATTATCTTAAAGGTATTATAAGCTTACGAGTTCCCCGAATACGATTTCGAACTGGAAAGTAAAGTAAGTTACTGCAAACTCTTCGTAGGAGAAGTTAAGTTAATTTATCCTTGAACAAAATCAGAGGTGACATGTCAGTTTGTCGCCGTCATTGCAAAAGTACGAAACACACATTACAGGTAAATTAAATTTCCTTTCGAGATCTTTTACTTTACGATATCCTTTTTTTCTGTGTGAAAGAAGTTCTAACTTCCTTTGTCATCGTTCGAGATAAGAAAATTTACTGTATTAAAGGGAACAATACACAGTAGATATAACAAGATAAAATAGCTCATACTTTAGAAAATGTTCAAAAGTCTTGACTAATATACAACATCTTCTTTGACACAAAACCTTCTTGAAAGAAATGGTATAAAATAAACACACTGGCACCAAAAAAATGCTTTTCAACTTTCAAAAGTAGTCTTCAATTTAAACATCAGATTACTAAAATGGAATAGTTTTCAGAGGGAATATTTTCTGTGGAAACAAGGCACCTCTTGAATTTTTTTAAGACAGTCGTTATTCCATACTTTATTTTAATAGGCATTAAAAACTTATTTCTCAACGTTCCATTGCTACGTCAGGTGCTGCTGCTCAACCTTCCACCGAAATTTATTTTTAACTTGAGAGTGTGGTAAGAAAGAAGAGAAAAAGATGTATAAACAATATAACATCTAACATGGGTCATGTCTAAATACGTTTAAGAAATAAAGATATAGTAAAATAATAATATGAGCTCTCCTAATTGGATAGAGTTATTTCAAATTATGTCATCAAGAAATTACTCAATTATAGTACTTTTAGACTATTAGAGATCACAAAACACAGGGTCATCAATGCTTTTTCAAATAACTTTATATTATTTTATACCGTACTTTTTTAAATTATTTCAAAATTTAAAAAAAAAAAAAAAATCTTCCTAATTTCTACAAATTTCAAATGAAATGTTTAGTTATTTTAAGGAAATTCTAATTAGTAAGTGAATGAATTCGAATATATTACTTTTAACCAACTTCGTTTGTTTTAATATCTATGAATAACTACAAAAATAGCTTTGATAATTTCGCAATTAACTAAATAATAATTCTTCATTTTGAAATCTAAATTCCATGCAAAACACGAAGACTCAAAATTTAAGAAATAAATTCAAATATTTTACTGTCTTTAAAATGAATGAATGAACCGAAATATAATTGTTTTACTAAATATGCTATTATTCAAGTTGTTTTAGGTATATGGAAAGCAAAATCTATAGTAATTTTTATGCAATAGGAAATGAATTAGTAGAAAGCAAATTAATTAGAAAAGGATAATACCGGCTCATAAATGTATTATCAACACTTTTTGGATATTTTGAAATAAATAAATTTTCCAAGTTTACGTTCATGTTAACTGCATCTATAAATGTCTAAGGTTACCAGGATATGAGAGGAAAATTAAAGTACAGAATTTAAGACTATCTTCTTGTGACATTTATTTTAAAAACCTTTCGTACAGCTTAGAAATTTGATGTGCCTAATAATGACATTTTTATAATTTCATTGAACTATAAAAACATTTTTTGTTCATAAATTTTTTCTTTCTTTTTCATGTGAACATGGATATGATTTTTCAGTTACATTTGCATTTAAGTACCATTTTTAAAAATAATATTCCATTAAATACAAAATATTTCACTCTCATCATACAGAAAACAATTTACAAAATACAGTGAACCTAATTTTTTGTTATTACTGTACATATTCTTTGAAAAAATGATAGAGTTCATAATTTTGAAAATTTTAATTTTTGTCCCCTTTTTCATGTAAAAAATTATTTCTTCAAAATTATATATTACTTGAAAAAAATATTTTTTTAGGTGTAGTACAGGCATAAGTATCTTATATAAAAACGTAAGATATTTGGAACCATATTGTGTGATAGTTTTGTGAAATGGTACCCGAAGGCAAATATATGTCACAAAAAATGTCCTTATTCAAATGAGAAAGAAATAAATTCTTACGACGAAAAAATTACTTTTAAAATTTTATAAAAATATTGAAAATATCTTTATGAGGCACACAAGAAATCTGAGCTATGCTAATAATTTGAAGAGAAACATATCACAAAAAAGGGGTCTGATATATGAAATTCCAAAATTTCCAGCATGTCCTGGTACCTTTAAAACACCTGTGATTAATAACTGATTTCGTGCTTCTTAATTAAGAAAGAAGAAATTATTATTGTTTTGGTGAGTTCGTCTTTCATATTCTTTTAATGTTAAGCAATTCTTTTGAAGCCAACAGTGAAAGATAACTATTATTTTGGCCAAATGAGTCTCATTCAAATGTATTTTCAATTGCTTTTATATAGATCCCTTAATGGAACTTCGCGAATCTGAGCTGCCTTGTGAAAACATTCGAAATCAACATCAGCAGGGTATTTAAAATTCTGTAGTTCAGTTCTATTGTTACGTGATTAAAAAAGTATAAATAGGTTCGTCCATGGTTTTTACATCATCCGTAATTGATGTAGTAGCTTTTTTATATTAAAATATAAATTTTTAATTTGTCCCACCTTCAGATTAACTTGCCATCTACTTCTTAAAGCCTTTTAAGCCTCTATTTCCTTAAATATTTACATGAAGCTTTTCAAAGATTCTTGTTCTGCCAAAGGTTTTTTTTATTTCTTGATTTTGATGTCGAAATCAAGAATTTACTTTCGATTTAAAATCTGATAGGCTTTTGCGTCACGGTTTGATAACAACGTCGTATAACGAAATTATTCCTTGCAAATCGCTATCATAATTTACAGATCAGGATTATATTTAATTACATCTTTTGAACCTAATGAGTATTTTCTAGAACATGAAGGCTCAGTTCATACCGAATTTAAGTATAAAAGATTACAAATCATCAACTCCGTAAATAAATATAAAGGACTTTGCAAAAATTTAAATAATAACATCTGCCGAAAGCTTCAAACTCTCAATTTCCCTTTACAATATAACATAGAGCAATTTAAATTACTTGCTGAATATTATGGTTACAAGTATTAAGTATCATTGCCTGCATCTAAAATATGATTGACTTCTAATTAACGCGATTCTGGTATAACATATATCTATAAGAATCACGTGGTAAGTACAGATTTAGGATTCTTTCAATTTAAAAATATTTTATCGGTAACTAAACTATGTGTGTGATAATTTATTGTACAAAACGATTCTTTAGGAAAAAAAGAAGGAAACAAATATTTGGGAAATATTAGGAAACTTCACAATTCCTAGAGACTAAACATATGTCATTGTTTTTATTTTAAAAGATATTCGTGATTATTTAACTTTTAGGATATATAGCACAATTGAAACAGTGAATTTATCTAAGCAGAAAATGTACCTTTATGCAGTGAATAAATCAGAATCTAGTTTTAAATACTGTTATACATTTAAAACCTGGTTCTATTATGTATGACTATTTTATTCGAAATTAATTATTTAAAATGTTCGAAAAAACTAAATTTTCCCGTCATTTTCCTTATAAAATAAAATTTAATTGATATAAAAATTAACTAATACAGAAATTCTATAAATACATTTGAGTATTTTATTTCGATCTGCAAGAACAATTATCAAAAAAGCATAGAAATTTAAACAAATTTTATGTTTAATTAAAATAATCGTCATGCTAGCGTAGAAGATAATAACAGCCATATTCTTATGAAAGTTACATATGTAACACAATTTAGTATTTAAAACTGATTTCAAGGATTCAATTCATTTCAAAGGATTTAAATTTAAAAACATTACAATATTATTTTTGGAAAATAATAGAGTGTGTATGAAGATGTTGATTTTTGCAAAAAAAAATATTGAAGTTAATGTACAGCAGAGTATATGGAAAAAAAACTATTTTTGGAAACTTCAAGTTTATAATTCTTTGAATTGTTAGCCAAAGAAAGAAAATAATATATATATTACCCTAGAATGTTACTTTTAGTATGTCTTAAAAGAAAAAGCAATTCAGTAAATTTTAAATTTTCAAACCAATAAAAATATTCTAGGTAAACATGTATAAGAACAGAAAAAAATACAACGTTCCTTATTAACATTTCGGTATTTTACACAATTCCTAAACATTTAGTATATTTTGAAAAATTTGTAAAATAGTTGAATTTTACGAACATTTTTTTTAATGTTCAAGTTATAAAATCGCTTTCATAAAAGCAACCCTCAACACTAAATCCAACGGGATGCATCCTACAAATTATATATCCCTACAAAATATAATAATTTTTGAATATTATTTTTTAAACTTTGGAAATATATAAATATAAATATATATATATATATATATATATATATATGTAATATTCAAAATTTATTTACATTTCGAAAACACCTCCAACATTCTATATCATATTATTTTAACAAAATAAAGGCGGATTAATTTCAAGGTTCAGCTGAATCTGTTACTATCGTACTGCTCTTCTCCAAGAAATGTTTGGAGTCATTTTTTTGTAATTTCTTTAATGATTCGATCTACTGCTTCCGAGTGTGAAATAGAATAGCGAACTCTTTCCTCATGATTCTGCCTGTTGCAACATTTGCATTGAAATCCTTAGTGTTAATCTTTGAAATGAGGGATGGTTGCCTTATACTGGTTGATTACCAGTTAATGAGACGTTTCAAATTTCCTTATGTCAATTGAAATATAATAAAAACACAATGGTTAGTTATCCTAAACTGATGATTTTTCTACTGAATGTAATATTAATTAATCAAAAAAAAAAAAAAGATTCATCGGTACATGTCCTTGTTAATTTTCCAAGTTAACAATTTGCTAGTAAAAATTCTGATCATAAATTTTAAATTCAAATATTTTGGTTACAGCATTTTTTACTAAAAATAACAATTAATTATGCTCATTTTTCCTAACAATATAAAGTATTTTTTCTTCCTAAATTAGGTACTTTAAAATGAAAGCACTGTTTCATTACGCAGATGAGCGAGTTTACATTCATTTATCAAACTCTAATTGAAAAATAAATCATAACATGCCGACATGATCATAAAAATACTAATTAATTTTTTAATAACACTTTGTCCTATATGCTGATAATTCATTTTTTAAATTACAGTTTACACCAAAATAACTTTTTCTTATTTATTGAGGTGTTCCAGTCAGATCAAATAGACTCTACATCTATCCTTTCATATCTAGAACAAGGAAAATTTAATTATTTTGTCTTGGCTTATGAGTTAACAATAAACAAAGCATTTTACTTCAGAGTTTTCTTATTAGAGTATTTAAACTATTTGCATTTTTAATATTAATTGCAGGCCAAAATAAAAGTTATATTTATCAAATATCATGAAAGTCTTTTGAATAGAACAGAAAG
>BMAW01020135.1:93989-116284 GCA_019974015.1 Nephila pilipes
TTTTTTTTTTTTTTACTTAGCAAATTATTTAATTTAACTTGGAAAATTAACAAGGTTGTCTTATGATGAATAATAGAATGTTTTTATAATAGCGGTAAATACATGTATTAAAAAAAGTGAGGCGGAAATTCATTATCAAAGAATAAAAATAAAAGTCACTGATATGTAATGATTGCACCCACATACCCTTCATAAAAAAGTTTTTAAAACGTCGAACAATTATCAACGTTAAACTTTTTCCCTTAATTTTTCTCTATTAAATGTTTTGAAATGTGAATTTTTTGTTTACAAATAATTAATGTTCAAATTATTTTTTCTTTCATTTAGCGTAATTTTATCCCTGAAGCGTGATGTTTTATAAGTACAAATATGACAAAGAAACGTTTAGTGCATTTGTATTTATTAATAGAGGGAATTAACTAAATACCTAAAAATTGCTACATTCAAGATTTACTCTATTTTAGTCTTTATAAAATATAAGTCCAAGCAATTCTTACCTGAAAATTAAGTGCTAGTAATTGTATCAGAATAAAATTTCATAAAGAAGTATCGTAAAATAATCACAAAATTTTAATAATATAATTATTTCCTTTATTGTGTCATTTACAGTAATTTATGCTCAAAATTCTTATGATAGAGTAAAAGAGAAAATGAATTGAACTTATTGAAATATACTATTTTATAGCATAAATTTCTCAATAAAGAGTTCAAGCACATTTAAAGCGGAAAATATATTTCTTTGTAATTTAAAACAAGATAGGTCTCCTGGAATATTAACTTTCTATGGTATCAATTTTTTTTTAATTCCATAAGAATTAAGAGATACTTAAGAAATTTTTAATTTTAGAATTATTAATATTAACAAAAATTCTTCTAAAATTTAAGGAATAAATGAAAACATAAATAAATGTAAAAAATACTGAATTTTTTAAGTAATAAATTATATTTTCTGAATGGGAATGGGTTGTATAGAAGCGACTAAAATTATATTGGCTGAATTATTGAATTATTACTAATAGATCTATTTCATTCTTTTCGTTCATTAATGAAGATAGTTTTTTTTTCTCAAAAAAGCTATAAAATGTTTTAAATAAAAATGGTTTAATAAGAAATTAAGAGATGAAATAAAATAAGTTAATATTCTATTTGATATCAACGTAAACGAAATCTATTACACTTTGCCTTTTACAGTATTTGAAAGCTTTCTAAACACTTCGCATTTACTTTCTATGTTTTGGAGATATTATCTTATAATTTATTTGTTATATAACGTAATGAAAATTTATTAGATAAATACTCTAGATTGAATTTTAAAAATAATTTCAAAAATTTCCAGAGTATCTATTTTTATTCAAGTCAGCTTTAACATTTTCAAAAATTCTATAAATGAAAATATTTTTTGTTAGCTATAATATATTTCAAAATGGAATATGTAACTATCGCAAGTAATATCTTCAAATTTAAAATAAAGGAACGAAGTGTAAGAATATCTATTTGCGATAATGTCTTATGTCAAAATAGAAATATAATAACAGAGCTGATTATTGGGAATTTTTCACGCTTAGCAAAATTTTCTATTCACTTGAAAGAAAAAAATAGTTACAGTTTTTTTTTCTTTAATTGTACTTCCGTTTCGTGACTAGATTAGAAATGTTTCCGTGTAAATAGTTATTTTGTTCTTGTTAACTTTCCATAGGAAATGAGCTTAAAAGGAACTAAATCAATGAATTGAAGGGGAGAAATAGATGACGACACGCAAAAAGCAGATTTCTGTTGAAAAATATATATTTTAGTGACAAATCTTCACATCAAATATTGAGTTAATGTTAAAAATGTAACTGTTAAAAAAGGTGACATTTTTTAAATAAGAATTGTCACTTTTTATCGTGCTCATCGTTCTAACATGAACCAAATAACAGAACTCTTAGAAACTAAGCAATATATATGTTGAAGGTCAGATAAATTTTAAAGAAAAGTGATTTCTGTTTCACTTAATGAAATAGAATATTAAAAGTTGTTTGTTAACGATGCACTTAGAAGATATAAGAAGGCTATTGGCATAGGTACTACGTAATTTCGAATCTTAGTTAAGTTACGAGGCTAACGAGAGAGATTGTAACCCCTCTGTGAACTCTCTCACCATGTCAGTGCGATGACTTGGAAGCCTCAAGAACCTTAACGAGCTAACGAGCTTTAATCTTGCTACGGAACGGAACTTGAACCCCGACCCAATAGAAATAACTCAAGCCTCGAGCTCACGACCATGACAGATACAAAAATTTTAAATGAATATTAAGGTATATTTCAATTATTAAATTGGTTTATTAAATTTGCGTTGTATTAATTTTTCTTAAATCTCTCTAAAGAAAAAAATTAGTACATGGAAATGAAACAAAAAACTTTTCAGAGTATTAGGCAACAATGCCAATCTTTTATTGATAACCCAGCAAACTATTTTTTTTAGGACTGCAGCATGTACATGCATATGACTTTGCTTTATTTTCATGTTTTTGTTTAAATATTGGCCAATTCTCCTGTGGGAGACATGTTGTTTATTTAAACTTTTACTAATATTTCATAAATAAATTGCTTGTGTGTTAGACACAGTAGCTTTTAGTCATCCATATACATGCAACCGGAAATACTCGAAAGACAAGGAAGTGCCTCCAGAGTTAGGTCTTAGAACCATGGATTCATTCTCTTGTGTGATCTTTCGCCATATGTATAATAATATAACTGGGCAAAAATTTCAGGAAACCAATCTGTGGCTATTACAATATTTTAACGCTTAATATATTTAATCAAGTACTATAAGAAAAATAAAACTCTTCAGTTCATTTTAACAAAGTCTTAACAATTCAAATTGAATTTAAAATTAATTTTTATATCATTCATAATATTTGTATTGTATGTACAAAACTTAATTACGTATTAATAATACATTTTGGTTTATTTTATAACGGAGAAGTAATGCTAATAATGGAGTATATTTTTATTTTTGTTACGAAAACATTACAGTCAATGTAATTACCCATACACATTTTCTCGTTACTGACAAAGTTATTTTTATAAAAAGTTATATATTTTACCATATTAAATAGACAGCGAAATATGCATTAATTCAATTTTTTAATTTATTACGGTTATATTTGAAGCTTATTTTGCTGATCTATATTTTCAATTTACCTCAATTCCTATTACTGATAACATCATTACTTTACGCCCTTTCAGGAACACCACCTCTATCGTCATATATCACCACTAATTGAAAGCAGATACAACCAAATTACGATCATTGGCTCGTATCCAACAGATTTGTTGACTCTTAACTGCAAAAGTGGAGTATGTACTGGAGCACAACGATATTCATGAGGCTGTGGAGTAGATCTTAGAAGAGTTGAAACTACGCGTCGGTTGCTGTCTCGCATGGAAATGAATAGCTATTCGTGTATGGATTAATTAAGTTCAGATATGTTAGCTTAGCTAGAATATGGTAGTTTCTGTTATATAATCTAGAAGCAAGCAACAAATGTTGTAATTTACCTATAAAAAAAGGCTTTATATATATATATATATATATATATATATATATTAATGACTTATATATATATTAATTATATTAAAATGACTGAATGTAATGGAAAGAGATAGAAATTAAATTTAGCGCAATCAAATGAACATCTTGCTGTTATTAACGTCTTGTACAACAACACTATGGTCTACTAATGACAGACTTCGCACTGATACCTCTGATAGAGACTGATACCTCTTTAACTATTTTATTGGTAAATTGAAAGTTTTAGTAACAAAATGCTAACTGCAATTTTACTTTGCTTTTGTTCGAATGTAATTCAGTAAATTATATACAAAAAAACCTTTAACATATTTTTCTTTTACATCCGGAAATACTTTACCATGAAAGAGAAGTCACGTATTCATCAAATAAAAAAACAGATTTTAACATAATAATCCAACTCGGCAATGAAAGTAAAAAAACAAACATCAATAAAACCATTAAAATAACTAGCGTATTTTCAACTAGAAAATATAAAGTAGAAAAGATCTCAAATCGCATACTATTCTTTAATAATTGTTAAATCAACAAATGGGTATTTTTCAAAGAAAGGATTACTTGTACAAAAAATTAGATCTGAACAACTGAACTGATCACGCTGAAAAACATTAAACTGTGTAACGTTGAGCTAATCGCGGTTTTCTCTTCACAAACCTTGGGAATTCCTAATTAGATTGATTGCCTGATTGTTATAAATAAGCAACTTCTTCCCAACCAAAAATGAACATTGAGCATTTAAATTAGAGGCTGGTAGAAATTAAGTGAAGCGAGGTCAATAGGAAGTATATAAGCTAGGCTTGAGACACACGATAAAGATCGAGTGCCTCTAGCGTTTAACAGTTGTTCTTTAGTCAAAGACGGGGTTGAGAATTGATACAAATTATCGGCGGCATAGTGTAGCCTCAGTCCTAGTGACCTAGAAGTCAAGACAGCCTCAACTCCAATCCGTAGGTAAGACTGCGTTAGTTTGATATTAGTGGAACAAGTGAATATATCTAAGGCTATATTTTGGGAGAGTAGGTATATATTTGTCGTTATAGTACTAATTTGTGAAATAAATACAGTAGGTAAGATCTGTCTTATGAATCTTTGAGTGACTTATTGACTCTAAGTGTTAGTATATTTAGTTTAGCTATGGCACAGAGGCTAACAAGAATATAATTTCGTCACAACTGTTGATCAGTTAAGTTTGTTACGTGATTATTTTTAAGTCTGTTGAAAAATGTACTATGCATTTAATTATGTAATTTATAAATGTCTTTATTAAGGAAAATTATTTATGATTAAGTATTACTTATAATTTGTGGAACTTTATTTGTAATATTTATGCTCAGAATACAATTTTATATCATGTAATTTTGTTAGTACAAAAACTTTCTTATTATGAATTTTTATTTATATGCACGACAGAAAGAATAAACGTAAATTTACCAATAATCAATATTGCAAAAAATGTCACCGAACTACACTCTATAAAAAAACCGATGCACCAAGAAGGAGTTACCCGATTGTAATGAAATTTTGTATGCAAACACATTTGGAATGAACATGCAAATAATTAAAATTTAGTGTCCAATAAATGAATAAAGGGAGCTACAGAGCATCGGGAATGCGCACTCATATATATATATATATATATATATATATATATATATATATATATATATATATATATATATATATGCATATGACTGTCAAATTTTCTGATGCATTCTGATTTAGGATATCTTTCTACAACTGAAAAAATGCCTCGATGTAGAAATCTCATTACGAGCAGCTTTCCGAGTTTGAAAGATGCCGTATGCTTAGATTAAAAGAGTCAGTTGGATAAATCCGAGAATCGTTCGTCATATGGGTTGAAGCGATGCGGCGATTAGAAGGTACTGACAAGAATGAATGGACAATGTCGGATTTCAGCATTATGATGTTAGCGGTCGACCTATGGTCACAGTAGATAGGGAGGATAGATTGATTGTCAGATCAGCTGTCACAGTGCCTTATTAATCGTTATCAACCATCAGGCATGCTACCCGCATACGAGAGTCCACCATGACCATTCACAGAAAGCTGATAGAGCGAAATCTACGCTCGTACCGATCTCTACGCCACCTGCCACTCACAACTGTTCACTGTCAAACCAGATTACAATGCTGCTTGGCTCGATAAGGTTAGAATGATGCTGAATGGAGACGTATAGTGTTAAGTGACGATTCCCGCTTCCAATTGTGCCCTGTCGATGATCGAAGACGTGTCTAGAGACACCCAGGGCAGCGCACCGATTCTACTTTCACTATTGCATGCCACACAGTCCTTCAATCAGGAGTTAAGGTCTGGGAAGCCATTTCCGTTGATAACCGGACCCCTTTGGTCGTCATTAGAGGCACAATAACACCACTGAGGTACGTCAACTATATTCTAGACCTGTTTTGCTACTGTTCCTTTTGCAGTATTCTGGCCTTATTTTTCTGCAAGATAATGCCAGACCACATGCGGCAAGTGTTGCTATGATCTATCTTCCAGCTTGTAAAATACTTCATGGGCCAGCCAGACTGTCTGGAATTGAGCATGTCTGAGATATGATGGGAAGACCACTGGATCTACCAGGGAATGTTGATGACCTAGTTCGACAAATGGAGCAAATTTGGGAAGAAATGCCGCAGGAGACCCTCAGGGAGCTTTTTCACTCAATACTACGTCATGGGGCAGCTTGCATCCAGGCTAGAGTGGGGGGAAGGGTCAAAACCTCATTGAACTCGTTTACTTGTAAGGATGTATCTTTGAAATAAATCATTGAATTTTTCTGAAATTTTAATCATTTTCTATTCTGTACATAATTTTCCTATCTACCAATTTTTGTTTCCATTGGACAAATCTTTCTTGATGAGTCTTTTTTTTTTGTTATTGAGCGCAGTTACAGTAGAAAAGGTCGATAAATTGATAGACAGACTGAAAGTTTGTTAGTTTTGATAGTGTATTTAAGTTAAATGCTTAATCCTACCTTAAATATTCTAAGAAGCGGTCAAAGTATTTTTGGTGAGTTAAGGATGGTTTTCAATAATCCAGCTCTTACTTTCTGTTAATCTACTCTTTCGAATCCGAATGAATCAAAAAGAAAAATAATTAGATTATCATTACAAGCATTCATTAAGATGCGTGTTCCAAAAGTAGTTTTAGATAGAGAATAAGTTGTGTTTAGAATATAAAATATTAAATGTTGAAAAAAAATATTTGATTTACTTCATTTGGCTTCATTCTTATTTTACTGCATATTTTAACATTTATATTATAATACTCATTACACAGAAGAGGAATTAAATAATAATCAGCGGTAGTATATATATATATATATATATATATATATATATATATATATATATATATATATATATATATATATATATATACTGCTGTTTGTAGAAAATGCAACACCATGAAAGAATCATCAGAATCAAATGAAATTTAATGCAGAAACGACTTGTACTGATACAAATAAATGATGAAATTTTCAAAACAAAAGAAACAAATTAAGCGTCCGAAATCAGTATTTGGTGCAGCCACCATGCGCTGCAATAAGTGCTGCTATACGACGTGGCATGGAGTCAAACAGATGTTGAATATCTGCTTGAGGAAGAGAATTCCATATCGCTTGTATGCGCAACCAAAGTTCGTTTTTGGAAACTGCAGGACGCGGATCACGAGCGAGACGCCGACCAACCATATCCCACACGTGCTCAATAGGCGACATATCCGGTGAATAAGCAGGCCAAGGAAGAAGTTGCATGCGTTGTGCTGAACAGAAGTCTCGAACAGTCCGCGCAACATGTGGGCGTGCATTATCCTGCTGAAAGATAGCTCCAGGGATGCCTTGAAGGAAAGGAACGACTTCGGGCTGTAGCACTTCACGGACGTACCTGTTGCTATTGAGATTACCCTCAATTCGTATCAAATTGGATCGTCCATGATACGAAATCGCACCCCAGACCATAACTCCGGGTGTTCGACCACTATGTCGTTCAATAATACACTCAGGAAGGCAGCGTTGACCGGCATAACGTCTAACACGAACACGGCCATCATGGGTCCACAAATTGAAGCGTGATTCATCTGAAAAGACAACTTGGTGCCAATCAGCTCGCCTGTCTCTGTGCTCAAGAGCCCACTGCCGACGCAGCCGTCGATGATTCGCCGTGAGGGGAATACTGTATAAAGGCACCCTTGCACGCAATCCACGGCGCAGCAGACGACGACGAATTGACGAAGCCGACAATTGTACACCTGTAGCAGTAGACCAACGTGCTGCCAGCTGCCTGGAGGAAGCTGTGCGATCATTCACCGCCATGCGGAGCAGGTGTCGATCATCGCGCTCTGACGTCACCTTCTGTCGTCCAGTGCCTGTTTTTCGAGTTGTTCGGTGCTCGTCGGTCCACTGCTTCCAAACTCGCATCACTGTGGAACTGTTCCGCTGCATACGAGCTGCTATTGCGCGATAGGAAAATCCTCCTTCTCGAAGGCCGATTATCCTCCCTCGTTCAAACTCCGTAAGTTGCTTGAATTTCTTATTCTTCCGTCGTGGAGGCATACTCAGGTCTCACTAAACGTTTGCCACTAACAAATAATCATAGACTTTTTTCAACGTCCCGCTACAGCACTTTATTTATACGCTTTCAGCATCAATTCAGAGGGCGCTGCGCGCGCCGCGCACGCGCGATGGCTCTGAAACTTTATTAATTTGCATAATATCCTATAATTGACATTTGCTGCGAATTTCATTTGATTCTGATGATTCCTTCATGGTGTTGCATTTTCTACAAACAGCAGTTTATATATATATGTGTGTGTTTGTGTGTGTGTGTTTGTGTGTGTGTGTGTGTGTGTGTGTATGTGTGTGTGTGTGGCAAGATATATACATATATAGGGAACTAGAAATCAGTCTTCTGGCATAAACTTATATTCCTTCACTCTCCGCATGCTATTAAATGTTCCATAAGTTGCATTCTACTTTTGTCTACTGTGTTTTAGAGTTGAATTATCTTAATTAAATCTCCTTTTATGATGCTTACCTTTATTTTTCCTCTTCTTAAAAATTAATAAAATTTCTTAATTTTTCTCTAAATATTATGATTAAAATAATGCCCTTTGTTTAAAAAAACATTTTAGGATGGAAAAAAATGATTGAAATGTTTAAAATGCTTTATATGTTTCCTATATCGACTAGATTTCAAATTTATACAAAAACTACTTTGCTGTAATAAAAAAAAATAGACTTAAAATTTCCAAGTCTGCTAAGAAAATTTTATATGTATATTTTTTTTTCGTAAGCTGAAAATATTTTTATGAAACATTCATGATTCCCTAAATAATTGAAATATATATATATATATATATATATATATACAATTTGACTACGAAATTCACATCAACTAACCAACAGAATAACTTTATCTTCAAACGTCATGTTATTTGTTGTGGGACCAATCATAAGTGTTATTCGTTATGAATACATGCTAAATTCCTTTTATTAAATTAATAACATTATTTTAGATTCTTATCAAAACTGCCTATTTGTTTGATTATTAATTGATAAAACAACCCTAAATAAGTATTGTTTTATTAATTTTTTACCGCAACTGATGTTATAAGTCAAATCTATAGGATAGTATTACCAAAAATACTTAGAATTCATATACCCTTAAATTTAATATTAGATATTGACTGAAAACATATTAGAAACGACTTCATATAACGTCGATGTTATTTATTTGGCTGTCTCTCCTTGAAGAACTATTCATTACAGTAACTGCACAGTCTATATTTTGCATTTTTGTAAGAGTCAAATAGGTAATCCGTATTTCACACATAGGTCTGAGTAACCATCTGTTTACTGAAATATGGCACACTAAAATGTAAGGACAAATGTGACATATTGAAAATGAGACATAATTTATGATATGACAAGTATTCCAATGGAACAAATTTGGTTCATCTTGCCAAATTATATCATTTCCTATTTCCCTAACCAATCGCACGTATTGTCATATCATATTAAACTGGCAACTCTGAGGAAGACCTGATCATGAAGCGGAACACCATTGTAATCAACTATGGTACGAAAACGGACAGAATTGATCTAGAATACCTAATCATTTCTGAACCTGCCTCCTCTCTATCAATCAATAATCATTATCCAAACATACTACGTCAAGATGCAGGAGTTCCTGATGATTTGATAATAATTTGCATACCATATGTGACATCATTCTGCAACTCGCTATCGCTCACAGCTTGTTCGAAGAAAATTAACGAATTTGAATTAGGATGTATTTAAAACTGTAGTTAGGTCATATCCTTTTAAAAGATTAATTTCTAGAGTAATATTTTTTTTTTGAAATAAGAAGGAGCCTTCTTAAAAAGAAAGCATTGTTTTCTATTGGTATTCAAACTCAGTTCTTAAATAACAAATTGATTCCATTATATTTAAAGAAAATCAGCTTGCATTTAATTCTTGCCACTTATAAAATATTTGTGTTTGGTTTTGCAATTTTTCAATGAAAAAATTATAATGAATAAAATAATTCGCTTTGTATTAAGTTAAAAATTCACAAAAGGGTAATATAGAAATAATATTAATAAAATTTTACATGATGCTTATGCTATGTGTACGATACTTAAACGAATGTTTAGAGTACTTCTAACGTAAATTGTATTATCATGTATTTATACATTTTGATTATATTTACATTTGAGCTCTAAAATTCAATTTCTACTTGATCATATTTCAGCAGGTTTAAAATATTGATGAAATGCATTAATGTCATGAAAATTCAACAACCCTTACGAAAATCTTAGTTTTTATAATAAGTGCAATGGTAGTTCAAACATTACTTTTTTTGCGAAAAAATTGCGTTCTTAAATAGTTATTGTTATTGTATTATTTAATGATTATTTATATTGTATTATTTAATATCGTATTATTTAATTATTGATATTGTATTATTTAATGATGTTAAACTTCTTAAACATTTTTTTATTATGTGTTTGTTTATGATATGGATCTCGTTACATGATTCAAGATATGTTTAGAGAGTGACAATGTAACTGAAATTTGCAAATAGCTTACGTTTTGCTTGTGATAATTGCAGTTTTATTATTTGAATATTGCACTTAGTATTATAATTATTGTTCATTTTAGAACCAATTTCTTGGTTATTTGGGGAGATGGAGGCAGAATGTTGAAACTGGAAAATAATAGACAGCACTACGCACCATGCAACACTCTCCCTATATAAAAGTTCGCCTTCCTCGATGATTGAGATAGGAAAAAGTTTAAAATGAAACAGCAAAAATATGATATTGTACTGTGTTGATTGTTTTGTAACATCTTAAAATATCCTAAATAGAGATATGAAACATGTCTGTCAGCGGTTTTTGGATTTATTCAAGAACCAATGATGAAAGCCTTCTTTTTGACAAGTGAGCAACATTTCCCTACTTTTGAAATGTGAATTCCAGTTCATACATGAATTAAATGCACAGGTGAAGCCCCCAAAAAATGGAATCTGATGAAATAGGTAAATACAAATATAATCCTTCTTGCCAAAAAAATATTGTTAAATAAGGAGGAAAAAAACATTATTGAAGAACATTACTTAAAGAATAATTTTAAGATAAAACTTGTATATCGATTATCAATTTTCAGTTTATAACTATTAGTCCTTTTTTGTTAATGACACAATTACTATCAGAGATAATAAATAATATTCTCTCATATATCATACATTGTAGTGGTGAATAAATTATTATATGACCGCTATAAAGTAATGACATATATGTATAATAATATAGAATTCCAATTAAATGGAGAGTGATATAAAGAGATTTGATAAAGAAAAAAAAATTGTATAAATGTTCCTATAATTTCTCATCATTAATTACCTTATGTATAATAATATTTTAAAATAACCTACAGTACGGAAATCGGGGGGGGGGGAGAATTAAAGCTTGTCAGTGAAATAATCATGTAATATGGCAAGCACGTGATATCTATACTACGGTTTCCACGCACGAGTCAAACATCATCTTTTGTATGTTAAAACTAAATTTGTTAATATTACACAGTTTCAGAGTATCCAAAAAGCCTTAATACTTATGTTTGTACGAATGAAAAAGATAAAGATAACCTTAAAATAAAATGAGTTCTTCAGTTTTCAATTAAAAATTAATTAATGAGAGGAGAGAATTATCAACCATATTCTTCCTTTAAATATGATCACTTCTAAGATAGTTGTCTCAACTACTAACTATTCACAAATCTGCTTGTAAAACCCAGGGCCTATAGATATTTAAATTAGGCATTTTCTAAAAAAAATTACGTAGAGATGTAAGCCAACAACAACGCAAGTATTTAAAAGGAAATATTTTTCCTTCACTGTAAATATTTTAGTGAAAATATGCAGAAAGAGAGAAGATAATGGCAGAATATGTTAACTAACTCAAGTTTGATATCCTCAAAATTAGATTGGATCCGATTGCTGAAAAAAAGTGTTATTACATTAGATATTTAGTGTCTTCAAATTAATGTTAAAATAGAAATTTGTCTCTCTCTCTCTATATATATCTATATATATATTGATGATTTGTTTACTCTACAGCAAAAGTATGCAGTTTTATCCTCGGCTCCTTGTTTGCATAAATGTATTATTTTCCTATGTTTTAGTCACTTGTTTTAATAAATCTAAAATCCTGTTATTTGTGATATTTACAGACATAAGTAGGTCTGTTTAAATTATTTATAAGAACTAAACAATAAGTGACATAAAATAGTATTATAAATAACATGAATTAACGAGTATTGTTCATATGAATAAAAAATTAATAAAGAAATTTTAAATTTTAATGTTAAGACCTACAGGAGAGCTTCTACCGCAACCGGACAGGATTATAAGATTTTTTAAAGCTATTATATTATCAGGTAATCAAAGATGAATTTTTTTTAAAAAAAGCAAAGTTGACTGATACCTAAGAAACATAAGGAATTATTTTATTTATTAAATTCTGGACCCATATTGTCAATGCACTTTTGCTATTTAAGCAGCAGGTTGTTCAGGATGGTGGTTTAAAATATTTGCGGACGAAAGTCATTTAATTCCTGGAAGGCCATTTTCCCATCATTGTCAGAATTAAATTGTTTTCTTATTAAAACGTTGTCTAAATTGGGGAAGAAGTAGTAGTTAGAGGGGGCTAGATCTAGTGAATATGGATGATGATGAAGTCCCAACTGTAATTCTATAGTTTTGCCACAGGCATTTGTGTAGTGTGTTGTCCTGCATTATCATGCAATAAGATAGGAGTTGATCTGTTGGCCAATCTAGACAGTTTTATTTTAAGTAATTGCATCATTTTGTGCAGTCGTTGGCAATATATTTCTATTGTGATCAATGAGTCAAGTTTCATGAAATCATAATAGATCATACCTGAGCTAAACTACCAAACACTCACTATCGAATTCTTTGGTTGAATTTTACAATTTGGAGTGTGCTTTGGTGATTCGTCCTTGTCCAAGTAATGTGCCTAACCCCTGTGATTGTCTTATCGGATTCATTTTTCATCAAAAGTGACAATTGAATTCAAAAATAGATCAGGTTGTGGCGAGAAAGTAACATCAAGCAAGCTTCTAAAAGCTTTTAATTCTGTTTTTCATTCAGTTATTGAACCCGCGTATCCAACTTTTTCACTTCATCTATTTGAGCTAAATGAATTAATATTGCTTATTTGCTAACACCACATTTCATGGATAATTCATAGGAACTCTGAGATAGCTCAGACTCAACTGTGGCCTTTAGTTAGTCCTTGTTGACCTTTGATTCTGGACTATCGCGAGCTCATTTTTGAGGTGTAAGTGACCTATACCTTGGTGAACTAATTCGATTTTCTCTTCTACGTAGTAACACTGGAGCTAAATACACTATTAATTCTTCACACGGTCTGTGACACCATAGTTCTTCTTATGCTCCATAATAGCGTAAATTTCAGATCGATTCTTTTTCACAAAATTATTTTTTTTTTTAGAAAAGGTTTTAATTTCTTAGATCTTCAATAGATTTTTTAAACAAATGAGATATATAATTTTCCAATAAAAGGGAAAAGAAAGCAGTAAAATGTTAAACAAATGTCAAATAATAAGTTTCTTAATGTTGGCAATATCATTAACACTTAAACATTTTCAAGAATGTCTAATATTTAGTTTTAAAATTAGTAACGTTATTACAAATTTTCTTCTTGTTAACCTCATAATTCTTTCAAAAACAGTTCCGTATAAAAATTATAAAATTATTTTCATTCTAGAGAAATAGATCCCATATATTAAATTAAGTGTGACGCACCAATTATGTTTCATTGTCCTATTTTGGTGAAGACAATGATAGCATATTAATTACTATTAATATTACCAATGTTTCATGATAATTGAAACCATTCTACCCTAAAAAGTTATAAGATTATAGGCCTCTGCTTTTTGACTGTATCTTCTCCTTTTGACTTATCTTGTTCTGTTCCCTTGTTTTGTTATTGTTACATGTTATATCGGCTCTAAAATATTACTTTTACTACATTTACAGAGTAGTTAAGTAACGAAGCTAATTTTGTATTTAATTATATAAAATTGTAAAAAAAAAATCTGATTTAAATTGTTATATACATAAACGAGTATAAAGGGTGCCCACTAAAGACCATTTCCTTCCTCTAAATTTTTAAATGGATACAGCTATAGTTATAAAAGTGTATGTCTGGATATAATAAAATTGTTATTCACTACTATATGAGGTCGCTCACAGCACCACCTCGTAGAAAACTGTAGAGTTAACTTTTCTGTGTCAAAAATGGTTCGAGATAAGGAAGAAAAATAAATAACAAATGCGTTGAACTTCCTCTATTTAGTACTAAAATACATATTGTAGACATTAAAGTTAAGAACAGAATGCTTGAAACGCACATTTGATGGTTCACAATTTTTTATTCAGGGACGTGGCAAAAGGATTTTAAAAAGACAGTAAACAATTAGTTACCACCAGATTCCTTTATTTTTCATGTTCAAACTTCTCTCCGTCAGCTACAATGCATATGTGGACCCTTGCTTGAACTTAATTTTATATTCATATGCGTACAGCAGTTGGTACGCTGGCCAAAGCATCCATAATGCGCTGTTGAAAGTCCCTCAAAATTCGCGAAGGTGTTATATAAAACCTGCTGCCTCCAGAATCTAATAATGGGTATTCTGCTTATGAATATTTCATTCCTTGAAATTGTATACCACATTCATTCACACTGTATCAGCCAAGAATGATTTCTGCACCTCTACGTGATCCATGATAATGTAGAATCATGTGTAATGTCTCTCGATATTCCTTTCTGGTAATGCTTAATGTGGTGCTGTCTGGTATGATTGAGCATCTAATTTATTTAGTATTTCTCAAACGCATATTTTTCTGAGGACACAAATTTCACATACCTCTCTTATTCGTGTTGGTCGGAAATGTGAGGGCTTATGGTAATATATAATCTTGTTGTACTTGCCGTCCTACCTTAACTGACTTCCTGGTTCGAAATAGGCGAGTCACACACAATCCGAAACGTTTTATATCCTTTAGGATGATTTTTCGTGAAGGGTAGGGGCCTTTTGCGAAAAGTTGCCAAATAAACCTCGCTGAAGTCTCTTGTCTTGCACCCATATTTATCTTAAAGCAGAACAATCTCACAATATTCATTTTCGTAAATTCACTTCATGACCTTGAGATCCATTATACAATCCGGAGGAGAGATTTTTTTATAGATGTCTGAGGTAAGCAGATGTGCCGTTTTATACGTATTTACATAATGCACAAATTCAACGCATTAAGCGCAAGTTGCGTTGAGTCGATGAGTTTTGCAACAGGACTCAACAATCGGAATATTAGCTTCTCTGTTTGTTAAGACAATATAAGGATGTAAACTTGCAGGTTTGCAACCACATACATCTTTTTTAGGAATTCACGTGATAACACTGTGTCATAATGCGGGTTATTTTTTCGTCCGCAAAATAATCTTTTCTACTTTCTTTCAAGTTTCATGACGTTTTAATTTCAGAAACCAGGAATAAACATGTACGATACAAACAAACGTTTCTTAAGTAACATGGTTACAATTTTAATGCAAATTAGACCCTTATTTTGAAACCAATATATTCGTGGCATAATCTAGCATTTATATATTTTTGGTATAAGGCACAGTATACAAACAGTAATATATTTATACTTAATTCACTAAAATATGAAACAATTACGGATTTTCACTATAGGAAAGTTGAATAAAATGAAGCAAAGACTTTCTTATTAACTAGCCCTTTGATACGCAATATGTATAACAGTTTATAAAAAATTAAATCATTCACATTCTTAACAGAGTTCTATGTTAAATATTTGCTCTTCAATAAACTTTGTAAGATGATTTAGGTACAATTAATAAAATGTTTGCACTACATATTTAAGTAACAATTAATAAGAATGCAAACGTATATATTTGCAACAGACCGAATCCTCCTCAATAAGACAAACACAAATGTATTAAGTATCTTAAATCTAATTTAATCTTTAAAGCTGTATGAGTAGTTATCCTCAATAATGCAGTTTAAAATCATTCTTTAAAAAGAAAAACATTTAAATTATGAATAGAAGAAAATCATATACATTTTTATTTTAAAAATAATCGTGGTTATTATTAATTTAAGTTTTGGTAAACTTGGATGTTACTCATGCAGACATAATTACAATTTCTGCGTTTTATTTTAAATTAGGACATATAAGAAAAAACTTCGTATTGTATAAAAATAATGTACTTTATATTATGTATATTATGTAAGAAAAAGAAAAAAAATTAAAATTTGGGAAAAATCCTAATGCTTGCACATCTTTTATAATTAAACCTAAAATTGGATATGGAATTTACACATTCTAATTTCCTTGCTTCTAACTATTCCTACATTTACTTAAATGACACTGATTCTCTTCCCTTGCAACATTATAATTAACTTGTGATTAAATTGTATTATTTTTGTGAAAGTAAAAAAAAAGTATAACTCAAAATACAAAATTATAAAAATTTAAATCATAAAACGAACTGATACAACATAGTAATACCTCTTTATTAACTCAGAAAATAGTTTAGTCCAAATTTATATCCAATGTTACGTTATTATTATTATTTTAAAACCAATATGTGATAAATAAAAGTGTTTTTACACATTAAAAATGCTATCTTTCAAAATACTTGACAACAATTTACTATTCACGCTTGTTTTTTAGTTAACTTAGATTCATTACTGTATTAGAATAAGCGTAAATACTAGTATTTTTAATATGTTTGAGTAAATTGAAGTTTTAATGATAAGTTTAATCCTTGGGTAAGTTTAATCAAAACATTAATAATCATTAATAATTTAAAATGTATCTTATTTAAAGCAGAAATAATTTACTTACTTACTTTATAAGTATACATACCAATGTTGAAATGAACTAAGAGGTTTAGAGTAATAAACTTTAACAACACAAATAAAATAGAAAAAAAACAAAATTTACATAAAATAGGATTACTTGATGCCAAAATATATATAATGGAATAATTTTATGTATTTAAAATTTTCTAATATTAAATATACTTGTTATAGAGAAAGTTAAGAATATTACTACCATAGTAATAAAGATATTACGTACTACAGCGTTGTACATGATCCTTACCTAGCGATGCCAGTTTCACAATTCAATACTTAAGCATATCTTTTACCAAAACTGGAAGTAAAAACTTTCTTTTTATGTTTAAGTTAGAGCAAAATATATAATAAATATGTAAAACATGATATAAAAACAAACATTGTTCAGAAGTCATTTTTGTATAGCATTTATTTGTGACATACCCAATTTATTTCAATTAATATTGAAGAAAATAATCAATTTAAAAAATGAAACTTTTAAATAAAATTAAGCCATTAAAATCCCAATAAATAAACTAAAAAACTTATTTTTGCTATAAAAAAGGAATTTGACTGAAACAATTCTATTAAATAGATCCCGTTTTCGATTACAATTAAGCCCTAACGTTTTGAATTTAAATATTTTGCCTTGCTATTCAAACTTCGCTTAATAAATTCAACATAATGCATTATCTGCAAGTAGCTACTACTTTTGTCCTTTTGTTGTAGACTTACTTAAATGTGAGCTCATTTTATGATAAGTGAAAATGCAATGCAATTTCTTCGCAGAAAATGCATCCTGCTGTTTCTTTTTAGCTCTTGAGACCTTATTACTGCCTTCAAAAGATTGTTTTCTCTAAGAAAAGCACTTGGATTTTCCGAATTCTTTTGTCGTATAGTTGTCGAAATGACGCGGATGTTGTTATTTTAAACGTACTGTCAGTTTATTTATACATAAAAGAATGCTAGACAATAAAGCTTTCAACGTTGGCATTCTCATCTTTTTATTTAACGGAACAACTGAAAGCAATCAAAGAAAAATCAGAAAAGACGTAACATCGGAATATATTAAAAGATCATCTGGAAACAAGTAAACAACCAACAATAGAACAAGGCCAACCAAATTTAGATATTCCTATTTATTCCACCAAATATTATTTGTACAGTTACAGCATATTAAATATTATTTTATATTCAAAACTCTTAAAGCAAGTTCAATTTTTATTTTTACTACAGATTCGAAGTGTTATTTAATGAAAAAAACTAAATTTATTAAAACATTACAAAAATAAATTTTAATAAAAATCATGTCAATATTTATTCTTGAGAAATTGATTTTCTTTAAATCCATTCATACGAACAATTTACATTACTCATTTAGTACATTAGAAAAGTGAAAACAAATAATCTAATCGCAGATATTTTTATGGGACTTGTGTCTTAATATCTTAAATTTAAGTATACAAAAGTCACATTCTGATGAATACACATAATTTAATTTTTTAAGTTGATTAAATATTCTATTCAATTTAAATTTGTTGAATTTGATTCCCCACACACTGATAGACAATTTCATAATTATTCATCATAATTGATGAATTATTTTGTAATTTTAATTTACTTTAATACTGTTTTATAAGCGTACTGAAACAAAATTTCAAAATAATCACTGATTGAACTAATTTAAGATATAAAAATAATTTTTTTCTTTAGAGTGCCTCTCCTCCCAGTTAAAGATACAGCTCAAAAATGAGAACTTGCACTGAAATATTAAAATGTGAAAATTTAACTTAAATTGTTCATCCGTTCATTATATTATGTCTTTAAAACTTAGATAAATTTCATAAGTAAACAATTTTTATTTTTAACATTTCTAAGTTACAACCTATTTTACACTATGGCATAAGAGACGAAATACTAGTTATTAAAAATTAAATATTTTATCTGGAAGAAAAACATTCAATCATAAAGAAATTATATGCATAATAAAATGGAACGGTTTTTTAGGACAACCAATTCAAAACGAAACAATAGGTCATTAACATTGTTCGTGTATGAAAAAAGTAATCTTAGCATGGGTACAATTTTTTTATCATCACATCGAAAGAAAATTAATAGAATTCAAATAAACTTAATGAAATTTGGTTTCAATAAATTTATTTCTTTACATATATATATATATATATTTGAGTGTGTATTATGTGAGAGAGAGTGTGTGTGTAAGTATTTACGATGGTGTTCAAATAAAAGAAACTTTGCATATTTTGTTGAATTTCATGAAAAGAATTGAAAAAAAAAAAATGTAAAAATACTGTTTCGAAACAAAGATGCGAATCTTGTACGTCGAATACGTAAGTGTGTATGTGTTTGAGGACATAACTAGTCAAAAAACAGGGTTTATATGCGCGCTTGCAAAAATCCTCTTTTCGTCATCTGGCACATTTCGCCGAATTTCTTAGTATTTACTTGCAGCAATCGCTTAAATTAAAATTCATACAGTAAAAGTGAGTAACTACTAACGCTTAGATCATGGGATGAAGTTGTGAATTTTGGGAAGGTTAGAAGCAGGCCAGTCTAAAATCTAGATTTGCAGTGAATTCCATTTAAAGCCCAGCGTCATGTCCAAATCTAAAAAAGTTTAAGGAAACCGGATCCGTTGAGAGAAAAACTGGGCAAGGTCATCCAAGACCCATGACGGGCAGAAAAGATCACCATTTGTCCATTACAGCGGAGCGTAACAGGGATGCTACAGCTTCTCAGGTCTTTCATGAGTTGTATGCAGCCACAATAATTCGTGTTTCAAGAGTGACTGTTTCCAAGAAGACTTAATGAGAGAGAGCTGTTTGCAAGCAGATCTGTTGTTTGCGTCCCACTGAGTTCTGCGAAAAGGAGAGTTTACTTAAAATGGTGCAGAGATCCTACAGATTGGAGCATGAATAAATGGGTGACTGTTCTCTTCACTGATGAGAACGGTCAAAACAGTCAAAGAGGGAACTATACCCCCTATTAACCATTTTTTTGTTCTATTCAAGTGCTGTTTTTTACTATGTGACTCCGATGATTGTTACTCACGATCCTGCGTGTGTATTATAACTGTAGAATGGTTATTTTTTGTATTATATCAACTCCATGAACAAACCAAATTTCATTAAACTCTGTCTAGTAGTTCTAGAGATAATCGAACAAATCGAAAATGTATCTTAATTTTGAACACCAATGTATATATATATATATATATATATATTGTAAAATGATACTAAAATTACAAATTATAAAATAGTACTAAAAACTAAAATTCAAATAAAATTATACGACCAAAAAATATATTATATTATTGAATTAATTTAAGCAAATATATAAAAAAATGTCTTTAAAGGAACTGAATCCTTCGTGTTACAAAGATAAGACTTGCAAAATAATACAATGTAAAAAGGCCATAAATTTAGTAAGAAAGAACACAAAATAATTCAAGATTGAATATCATATGCAATAATTGTCATTTAAAATAAAATAAAACTCAAAATATTTTATACCGAAGGAAATACACAAACATAAGCTTAATAGAAGAAAACTATGATCAATCTAATCAAATACGAGTAAAACAGAATTTTAATATAATCAAAAATAGATATAATGTTAATAAATACTATCCCAGTCTTTAGGCTAAGGATTTCTTGTTAAACGAGATTCATTAATCCAACCATCACAACTTCAGTAATTACATTATAAATAATTGCATTGACCAAGAAGAACGAAAGGTTTTAAACCTAAGCAATAATTTCATCTCAAAAAAATAAAGTAGTAGCGAATTCCTTTAAACTATAGTATATAAACATTAATACTAAAATTAATCTAAAAGTGTATAGGGACATTAAAATTTTTTTTATCTAGAAATGTTACAACCTTTGATTACACAAATTAAGCACATGAACAGTTACTAATAATCTGTACAAAATCATTTCAATACTACGCAACATTACTATGTTTTCAACCACCAAACTATAATGATTGATCAGCTGACTTTAGAAACTAAATAAAGAATACACTGCATAATACTTATCCTCAAATTTAAAAGTTATTTTAAAAAAATATAACAAGAAAACTAAACTAATCATTAAAATTTTTACAGTAAAAGAATCTACTTAGAGTATTAATTCTAAACAACATTTATAAAAAAAAAAGAACTGCAAGTTCAAAGATGTATGTCACCATCTGGAAATTAAAAATTTACATCAATTAAAAATTTTCAAGCAAGTTTAAAATATGCCATATATATATATATATATATATATAATTTTTTAATTCTTTTGATTATTGATTTTATTTGAATTCATTTCCCCTTTTTTTCAATATATTTTCTTCTTTTATTATGTTTTAATTTTGAATTTATTTATTTATTTTCAATTTTTATTTCAATTTATAGATTCTTGGTTAATTTTTTTTTTAATTTTTTTTAATTTTTGTATTGGCCTATTATTGTTTAGTAGCTAGTTCTAGAATGTAGAGTTAGTAATCTGGAAAAATTTAAAAACGTTTTTCTTTAGAGTTTGATATCCGCATTCTATCTACTTTTAATCCTTGTGCGAAGATTTATTAGTGTTGTTTGATGACTGATGGTGTTTAGTTAAGTTGCATTTGCATATTTTTGATTTATTTTTTAATCCTTTCAAGTATTTTCGTGACTTGTATTGACTGCATTAATGAGTGTTTTAAGTGAGTAATAATTTTTTCAAAATATGAATCTTTTTTGTTTTACAAATTTTAAAATTTGTTTGCATTTCTTTGTATTACTGTTTGTAATATTATTACGCGCGGTGTGGTAAACTTAGAAATTCTTGGTAGGCCTCTTAAATATTTTTAGTTTTTAATTTTTGATTTAATCTATAAGTTATATTAAATATTTTTTTTTCACTTTTTGGTGTTTTTCATTATAATCCTTTCATTTTCAGTTTTTGATTTTTTTTATTGGTTTTTTTAAATATCTTTTTTAATTTTTTTTTTGTATTTAAATTTTTATAATTTTTTCAGCAGACCTTTCTTGTGTTATAAATGTTTTTCATAATATATTTTGTTGATAGGGATACTTCGGCCTATAATTTGGAATAAACCAGCTGAACAGGCTAACGCCTTTGAGAACATTAAATGTATTACACTTCCTTTTATATTTTCCAATATATTTTTTCTTCAGATATCTATTTATAAATCTCTCTCTCTCTCTCTCTCTCT
>BMAW01020135.1:116294-126843 GCA_019974015.1 Nephila pilipes
TATATATATATATATATATATATATATATATATATATACATATGTATATAAACACACACTTATATATATACATGTTATATATATATATATATATATATATATAATATTATGTAGCAGTGAAAATACAAAAAATGAGTAAATACTCAGAAAAATGTGTATATTTTAAACTATACATAGTGCTCCGATGTTGAAAACTACGTTGCATTCTGGACAGGTGAAACAGGATATAAGGGAGGAACAGAATCTGCAGAATCAACAATATTTATGTTTTTCTGCCTGCTGAAAAAATCTAACACTCGTGGATTGATGTGTCTTCAGACTTGTAGTGGAGACTTTGCAGACCACTTCCTTCAAAAACTTTTAACTAATGTAGAATACTTTTAATATTAACATATCTAACAGCATCATTATTCGTCAATCGTTATCTGGGGGCCTACAATTATTGCGTACGTTAAGAAAGCTGATATTATGTCAAAAGCCCATGTGCCTCCGTTTGAGAAATTGTCGTAATAAAGCCACGGGGACTTCAGAGTGAAATGATGTAGTGCTTTCAGATAAGTCATGATTTTGTTTAAGCAACAACAGCAACCGAGTAGGAGTCTGGTGGAGACCTCACGACCGGCCAAATCTCCTAGTTTGCTAAAATGTGTTATTTTTATGTATAATATTATTTTCTCTATGAACAATATTAATTGAAGATTTAAATTTATCATATGCAATATGTGTGAATTCAACAAAATTGCAATCTTAATAAGTAATTAGCAGTTCCTTAACAAGATCATTTATGTCTGCCGAATTAAAGAGATCTTCAAATTTATAACCCAGAATATTGAATAAATATTTGTCTTTTATTGTTTTAGTAATATCTAAACTATTCAAATGATGCCAGTTTTTGGGGAGTTACTCATACTATCTCATAATATTTTTATAACAATTTACTAACTGTTATAATAATTATTTTAACCATTTGTGACATATCTAAATTTTAAAGTGTTTTTATAAAATTTTCAAGTAATAAATTCTGATAAAATTTTATTTCACTTACTTATAATCCTATTTTACCAACGTGTAATGTAATTTAGGAGCTTTGAAGCTAAATGTTTAGAGATTTGGTATCATTCAAGATTACCTAATTATTTTTCTCAAAAAGGAATATTAACATTAAATGACCGATTAATGGAAATAGTTGCTAAAACTTCATTCTTATATAAAACGGTAATAGTCTATTATACACAAATAGCATTCCTACACTTCAGTATCTTGCAACACAGTTTTGCAGTAACACGATAGGGTAAATTGTGAAAATTCTCGAATGGCACAGCAAACTTTAACACTGTTTTCCTCTTATACGTTAAGGAAATGGTGAAACCTTTTGTATAAAATTATACTTTTCAAACATAGATAATTTGGCGACGGAAAATCTCATTATATTGGTAAATTAGCATAAGGGTGACCCTTCCACCTTTCACAATATAGACTTTTGGTATTTTTTTTCGAAAGGTTATTTTCCATCCTTCTTGGAGATTTCTCAGCTCGTCTTTTTGACGTGAGTTTGTTTCCTACATTACATTATTTGTTTGATATTTAACATCTAGATTCAGCTCTTGTGCCATTTCGTAATTTGCTTAATTTGGACTTCATAAGCAAAACTTTTATTGCAGTGCCCTCACTAATTCTGATTTCTGCTCAAACGTTTTATCGTGGGACATTGTTGTCTCCACTGACCTTTGCATATCATTGTTCTGGGAATAGATTCTTAGCACCAGCCCCACACTCTCGCTACACATTCTCATTCTTCAGATTTTGCGATAGACTGATCTGCTTTAGCTCTTGAGGCATGAAACAGAATCAATCTCTTGAGCTGGGCTTTTGGATCTAGCATTAGTACTCAACGTAGCCTCTATTTTTATTTGGCATTGTGCTGTACTCTTGAAAATTCTACCTTATTCTTCTTACGAACGAAAACTCTAGACACCTATCGCTCCTCTAGTTACTTTTTTCAAGAAGACTTCAGAAGCACCTATAGCTATCATCCACATCATAGCTCATCAAACTATTTCTGCAGCATTATGCTGAATGATCCACCATAAACATTTTCGTCCACAGCTTGTTTGGGTGTTCCAAGACTCAATTTGGACTTTTCAAGGCTCTTTTTGAACGTGCTAAATCTCACTTTGGACGTGTCAACTCACTTTGGGCGTACCAAAAGCCACTTTCTGAGGCAATGCTTCAGAAACCACCTTTCATCATCCTAAAGACAACTCACCCAACCTTTTGAAGCCAGCTCATCTGTTCACAGACGCTGTCAACAAGGAAATATCTTCTGCTTCTTCTGATGCTAATTATATCTAGATTGGTCGACATTCCCGTCCAGTTGTTTGTGATTGCAGGGGGAGTACTGTGACGACTGCTGATCGCCATTAGCATATTGCTATTCTACCACTGTTACAACGAGCTGGCTATTATGGCAAGGCAAGCATGGGCAAATTATATTAAAATGGAGCGAACTGCAGTCCTTCTGCTACCGCTATTTAAGGTAGTACTGAAAGCAAAGCAATCAACATTAATGAAAGAAGAACCGCATTCTTGTTTCACGGTTATCTCTTCTGTTTGTCGCTAGACTAAATCCTTTCAAATGTTTTTAATAAATTATCATTATTATTGGTATGACTGTGTTCAATCTTTCTTGTGTGATATTTCTCATTTTCTGAGTTGGAATCACAGAACTGATGTCAGGGTTGATTGCCAGGGTTTACCATTGATTGCAAAACTTATAAAGTTGCAATAATCACATGAATTTTGTTTAACACAACATATATAATATTTATAATATTTTCAAATTATACAGTTTGTCTTCGGGAGCCAATAATGGAGAATATGGAAAAAGGCAATCATCTTTTGAATTGATGATTCCTGTCAAAAAAAATTCATTGGAAAGTAATATAAGTATACAAAAAAGACTAAATTTCCAAGTATTTGAAAGAAGACAAATAATCATCAGCCCATATTTTGTGGCATATAACAGTTGCTTTGAAAATTTCAAAAGTCGTTTTTATTCATAGTATTAGAAATCAAGGTGAATCTGCGTTGGCCGATTATAAGTCGCCTAGATGCATCCAGAAGAAATGCAAAACATCATACAGCAGCAAGTATATACAATAGATCAGATTTTTTTAATGCCGACGATACTGGGGTTGGAGGAGAAAAAGGAATAGAAGAAACTTTATACCGAAAAAACAAAAAGGTGTTCCCCGGATATAAAACACCTGAAGATTAAATATTATTACTTTCGTGCAGTAATACGTAGGAGAACTTTATGACAAAACATTCGTTTTTTATTCATCCTTCAATCCTAGAGCACTTAAGAACGTTAAAAGACAACTTACCTGTATATTGGAATGTAAATCTAAGAGTTGAGATAACTGAAAATATATTTCAAGATTGGATTTTAAATTATTTTGTGTTAAACGTTGTGAAAATTATGTAAGTTGAAGATTTTAATCTTCAAAGTGCTGTTCTTTTTAACAATGCTCCTATCACCTACATGATTTGAGTCATTTCAACGTCAAAATGGTGTTTCTGCCGTCTAACACTATTTTTTGCTCCAACCACTGAATCAAGATATTATATGCCTTTAAAACATGTTACATAAGAAGAACATTATAGCGAGTTTTATAAATAACCGATTCAAAATCAGTTAATGCTACAAAAGATTGGAAGCAATTTTCAGTTATGCAACACATCGACATTATACCATTGTTTCTGAAAAACTAAAATCACCAATATTGAATGCATGTTAAAAGAATTAGACCCTGCTGAGTTGAAGTAGATAACATTATTTATTCTTCAGAAAATGAATTTGGTGGCTTATTAGAATTTACTAAATCGATAGGAAGTGATATTTTTGTGGATGTGTCTATTTAAGACGTTCAAGATCTATTAATGTACGAAGCGGATTTTTATGGAAAATACATCCGAATTATTAAATCAAATCATTTATAATTGCAATTGTACTGATGAAAAATGATAAATTAAAATTAAATACTAAAAAATTAAAAGAAATCTTAAACCTATTTAAAAATTTTAAGTCATTTTTCTTGAATGTAGACTCTTCATTTTAAGTAAGCCAAACCTTCAAATGAGGGCAGCGAAATTTTCTATATCTATATCATGAAAACTTCAAATGACCTTGTAAGAAGCTGTCAAAAGACCAAAATTTAAGATTTTTAAATGTGCAAAGAAGGTTCAAATATCTGAAGGAAGAAAACGGTCATGAAAGTGAAGATGATATCATTCAACCGAAACAATATTAACGTTTAATTGTACTGATTAATAATGAGGAAGGAATATATTAAATTATAGTCAATTTAAATGAAAATAGTAGGTTTATTTCTTTTTGTTCTGTGTTGTACATATTCTTACATTTATAACAAAAATTATGGTAACTTACATGGGATTAAAAGAGAATTTTTTAATAAGTTTTCGGAAAGTAACGCCCTTTTTTCACAGACTCTGGGTCTCAGTTTCACACTAAATGGCATTTTCTAGGAACCCAAATACCATGTTATTTTAGTAATCCCTATACATTATCACAAACAATTGTTTGTGCGCATTTTTTATTCACATATGAATATTTTTAAAGACATACATCTTTTTTTGTCATCAGAACTCACCAATTTTGAAATTAAAATATGTTTCAAAGGAAAAAATACCTATTCTATCCATGCAGAATGTTTAACCTCCTGACAAACTTTCATTATAAGAAGTAAGCAAAAACAATGCAAGGATTGCGAGTGAAATTATAAAAATAGCCGGAAGCAAAGGCCAAAAAACAGAAATTCTTAATGCTGCGAATCAACCATGAAGGAGAAGATGATGAATTTTTTCGATTAAAAATAGCTTCACACTTTTTGTCATAAAACAAAAACACATTAACAGGAATTAATGTTTTTGAGAAAGACAGGGAGAAATTGATTTCTGCGTCACTGGTACTTAGTCCAGTGGAAACTTTGTACCCATTCAAGTAGACAGAACTTTTAAAATTATCCATTGTATTGAATAAATTTAAAACAAAATACTGAAAAGTCTAAATTGAAAATTTGCTATGTAAAAAAGAAAATAATGAGACCGTTAAGAAATTAAATTATATGTACTGTATTGTTAATATTGCAAAATAAAATAACGTAAATGAGGCAAGTAAAATTTAAGTACATTGATAAAAGTAAAATTAAATAAAATTATTAGATACGGATGTATCTATACAATGTTATTCTTAAGAATTTGTCTATTATGAATATTAATAATGTTACAAATAGTGTAATAATAGGAAAAGTTAAATAATGAATATGATAAAAATTACATAAATTACTCATTTTTATAAAAACAATGACTAAATATATTATTAAATAATCCGCATTCTGTTAACAAAAGCTTTAATATTTGTATTGTATTGTTTTTAAGTATTACCTCGATCACAGTGCTTAAAATCAATTTCATTTCGTTAGAATTGTATGTTTCAATTACGAATAATTTTTCATAGACTTTTGATTTTGGTATTCCCTATAATGACGCATATTTTTGAGGTTTCAGTTAATTCATAATCGCTTAACTCATTTCACTGCTAATTATTTTTGTTAAAATATATTCTAAGTATAATAAGATGCGAATTATTGTCATATGATTCACTTATCAACGTTTTGAGATACCTAACTTTTGTACATACCAAAAACCGAATGATAAATTTAAAGTGTAATTATCTGCCACTTCTTCATGTATAATAAATATCTCCTTTTATTATAGATTAATATTTATTTAAAATATTTCATTCAAAATGTAATCATACAAAAAGTAAACTTTAAATGTTTTTTTGCGAAAATCATTTCAGAAAAGATTATGTTTCTTTACCGTGCGTGAAAGCAACTTTATCAAATAATCTTTGTTAATCTTAATGAGACACTTAACTTTTGTAATCTGCTTGCTTCACAAAATAATAAATGCGAAAATGAATTTCTCAAGACCTACCCTTTGGTAGAAGAAATCAATACTGAGCTCTAATGAGGAAAGAGTTGAGGTACATGCTACGGCCTTTAGCAATTACGATATGTATTGAGAGTTAGTGTCGACCGTGTCGAGACATCGTATTACTGTCAATTACTTTGTCAGTCAACGGAAGGGCGCTGGAAATGTTATTAGGGAGCATAGGAATAATACACTGGACATCACTATAAATAGAATATATATTGAAGACTTGTATTTCATGCTTCGCATTAATCTGAGTTTCATGCATTATGAAACAATCTTTCTCTGCCTTCTTCAATATTTATTTATCAAATTATTAGCATCTATTAAATACATACATGTGCTTTTAGAGTGCAAGTACTTTGCAATATACTATCTGTCTTAATATAATCTCGAACAAGGATAGGATTGAAAAGGATAGTTTGATAACAACCAGATTCAAATCTAAGTTCCCTTGAAAGATACTAGGACTTAGATTGTGTAGTTTTTATTTCTACCATTTTGTGAAGAAGGTAGGTAAAAATGTTTGTTATTAAGAACCTTTAAAATTTGATTTCCATCAATTCAATAATCACAGTTTACAACTTAATCACAGTTACGCAGTTAAACAAATCACATTTTCTTCTAAAATATAATCAATAAATATTTGCTAAATAAATCTATCGAAATAAGTCTATAATAAAGCTGAAAAATAAAATTCAATTTCTTTTTCTTAATTATTGCTCTAACAAGCAAATGAAACAGTTTTTCAAATAATTTATTGCTGATATAAATCAAAATTTCAGAATAATTGAAATAGTGATATTTAAACCTCGTGGTTTAATTAATTGATGATTAATTAACTACGAGTTAAGTTAATTTAATTAATTAACGTGTACTTAATTGATGATTCCCTATAATATTTAATTTTATAACCAGATAAATTTATTTCCCAAAAGACTGAAACTATTTAATTTTAATAAGTAAGAAAAATAACATATTTCTTACAATGAACTTTCAAAATATTTCATGCATTTATAATAAATTTTTCTTGGCGTATTCAGAAAAATGTGATTAATTAGATAGCACTGAAATTATTATATATAAAAAGAACAATCAAAGGTAAGGCATTTTGTAAGTGCCGAAACTTGGAGATATCCTACCTTTAAATCACTCGGGATTTAAACATTTATGTCTGCTTCCTAGCAGTTAAATATGGCGTATTGTATGCATTTTGTTTCCAATTAATTCCTTTAATTTTCAAAAGTATGATTTTATTCATTTTTGAAGAGTTGCTCAAATTATTAATAAAAGACTACGCACATTGTGTATTTTTTCCTTCAAAAATCATAAATTCCTTTGTTGTAAACGTTACATTGTTAATTAAATTTCCCCCTAATCAAATAAGTGAATATTATTGCTATTAACTTATTTGATTGCATTAAAAATTCATTATTCTGTCTAATTAGTGCAATATAAATTTATTAGAGCAGAATAATTTCTAAATTTATACTCAGAGTGAAAACATATATTTTAATAATTTAAACATAGTTAAATTATTATACATTTAATAACTTAATAATTTTACAAATAGGTTTAATCATATCTGTTGGAAATATTTTACAGGATATTTTATTTAATTATTGTTTAATCCTGATTGTATATATCTTCTTTAGGGAATTGTGAGCTGTAAGCGGGAGCTGCATCGAAGCTAGTTAAGTGGACTTGTGAAAAACCAGTGTATAAAACATGTATTTCAGTTTGTGTACCAATGTCTATATGGAGAGTGGCTAAGCAATCATGTTCTCCAATTCATCTTGTATTAATTACAAATAACACATAGTCAATTTCCTGGTATTGATTCATTTATGCAAATTCTTGAATGTGAAAAAGACAGCAACAATTCAATTAGTATGGATATGCTATAGTGACCACTGGATAAAAGTAAATTACATCATTCGTAATTTAGAGCTCATGTATTTCCTCTTTAAATGTTCATTTTTAAGAAAAAATTGAGATCATAATAGTATGTAGATTATTCGTTTACAAATACATAATATAATTCAAAAATAATCACTTCATGGTAAGTGTTTTAAAGTAAATATTTCTTCCTGGTAGTAAGTAACAAATCCCTCAAAAATTAATTTTTCTTAGTGGGAATTAATCTTCTTAAGAAGTCATAATTCATATAATAGAAATATTTTATAAACTTAAAGGACTTATAAATATCAATTAAGTTGAATTAAATTTTTAAATGAGGAAGTTGATTAAAAGTAACATATTCCAAGAAATATAAAACATATCTTTTCACGAAATATATATCAAGATATATATAGAGATCTTAGATTATCGAATATTCTTCATCTTTATGATGGTACACAATCTTCTTTTAATTCAAAAAGAGGGCTTAGTGACATTTAGAAATTTAATGTATTCATTCTAGTTATATTTCACAACATATAAAATGTAAAACATTGAATTTCAAGCAATAATATGTTGTCCCTTTTTCTGAAAGGTCTTAGTGAATAATTCATATGTGTTTTAAATTTCATTCTCAGAAATACTCATGTTAAAGTTAAATAGTAGTAAAAAGGAGTAATTCGACACAAAAGATGTTCTTAACCTCAAACTCGGCATAAATGTAGTAACCACGGCAGCCAAATGGTCATGGTCTCAAACTCGTGTCCAGCGTTGTTTTTGTCGGGTCGAGGGCTCGAGCCCTGCAGTCACTTAAGAATTACCATACAGTTACGCTGATTACATTAAATTTGTTGTGAACCCAAAGCCTCTCATGGCATGATGTGGAAGTTTCAGAGAGAAGTGACAGCTCAAGTTTTATCCTCGTCACTTGACCGAAGTTCAGAATTACGAGGTTAGTCACCAATATATTTTATGTTGCTTTGAAATGCGACGTTAATAAGCAATCAACAGGAATAAATACTCATCATACTAGAAACGGAATAAAGGGTTAATGATGCAATGCAATTATAATTATAATTTGATAATGGTATTATACTGTATTTCACATCTCATTCACCAAGTTTCCACTCGTTTCCTCTAAGTGACCGAAAAATTATGTCCTATTGGCGGGATCAATTTTAGGCATGGGGATCTTTGGAGGAATTAGGGTTCAAACAAATGATTCAACCAGTAATGAAATTCCATATTTACCCATAAATCTATAGCAATCTCCTTTGGATGTAAACGCATAATGATATACCACTTCTGGGAATAATGTTACAATAAATAGAGTAATCCAGTTAAATAAAGCTATTAATCCCTGCTTTAAATAAAGCTAATAATTCCTGTTTCAAATAAAGCTACATGAATCCCATACATGTTATAAAAAAAGTTACGTAGATGTTTTATATATATTATGTCATTTAAAGATGGTAAAATAAAAAGCTGTTACTTAAAATGACGCTTATAAGTCTTCAGATACGCATGATTATGCTAGTAGATTCAGTAACATGCCCCAATTGGTAATAATGATTTCCGAAGAAATGTGATTCAAAATTTTCCTTCAAGAAGTAGTTTTAACGAATATTTTTGCTTTATTTAAACGGAAAATATTATTATTGTAGAGTAAATGACTCAAGTAAAATTATAACTATAACAATACTCTGATACCGTAATTCCGCAATAAAATGTAGTTACTGAGAATCATAAGAATCTCCCCCTACAAGTTGAAACATGTTTTCTGACATTTTTTTACGACTAAATTTGCAATGGAGCTATATATTGAACAATTTAGTCTAGATATCTTAATTCAGACTGATGACCGTATGAGGTAGCTAACATCTGGTCTGATAACCTTTATCCGTATCTTCCAAAACATCGCATGTGAGAATTTCGAGATTTTGATGCATTTAAATTTAGCTATTAATGATAAATATTTAAAAAAAAATTAGAGACTGTCTGTAATAGTTGTATTTTAACATGTGCTATTTTCTTCTTCTTTTTCTGTACAGTTCTCGAAAAAGAAGAATTATTCAAAATAAATTTTAGTATGCAGCGTACTGCCAACGTACTTCAAAGCCCCGTGCCCCATAAAAGAAATCACCATCAAAAAATACCATCTCCAAATTCTTAATTTATTTTTATTCTATCAAAAAAGAAAACTTTCCGAAGTACAAATACATAAAGAATAAAATCAGACTATTCTGCCATAAAAATCAATTATTAAATTAAATAGCACAATAAGAGCAAACGATAAATTATTAAAGTAGACAATAATATTATATTCAGATATTAAAATTAAAAGAGGACGATAAAATGTTAAATAAAATATATCTTAGTAAAATAAATATACTTAAAAGCAAACTAAATGTAACTATTATAATCATAATATATAATAATGTCAATATTTTTGAGCCTAACACAGCGTATCATTCTTTATGCTCATTTATTTTCGCTGACTCTTTTTTCACAACGCAACATTTTGTTAAAAGATATTTAAAAAAAAACATGATCAATAACAAAAGTACTCTTGGTAATTTGTAGAAAAACTGCTTATAAATTATTTACATGCTAACTTTTTTTTTAAAAAAAA
>BMAW01020135.1:126853-161327 GCA_019974015.1 Nephila pilipes
AAAAAAAAACATGATCAATAACAAAAGTACTCTTGGTAATTTGTAGAAAAACTGCTTATAAATTATTTACATGCTAACTTTTTTTTTAAAAAAAACCCATTTGATCCTAATTTAAAATTTTATCATAATTCAATATTACCAATTCACCCTTATTCACCACCTTTGAAATTTTTCTGTCATTTTCATGATGTTTTTCATGTATCGAGAATTACATGAAATGCATTTGTAATATGCATATTATTCATTAAAGAAAAATATGCTTGTAATTAGTCTTTAGTTTAATTTTAATTTCGGTAGAATACTACATTCAAATTTTTAACAATTACTCTCTTTAATATTTTTTTCGATTTAATCATTAGTCTATAGCAAAATAGTTGGTAAAATAACTGTTAAAGAAGGACACCTCTCTAATTTTATATTATTGTTTATCTAGAAAAAAAATACAAAATGACAATTTAAAAATAATTTTCAATTCCAATTAGAGAATTCCAAACATTCTTTTCAAAATTTTTTTAGGATAATTTTAATAAAAAATGAAGATAAGATGCAATAATGAAAACAAGCAGTAAAATATTTTAAAAACAAGTATGCCGGAAAGTGTTTAAAAATGTCAACATGTCAAAAACTACTTCCTACAGAAAAAAAAGAGCTATATATCACGGTTTTCGAAAATATTGCTTTAATCCTTTCCTTTATCTTATTTTAAAAAGTGAAAAGAGGCAGTTATTCTACTACGAAAATGTAAAATTTCCATGAGATAACACAATTTGGAAAAAGTTTTTGAAGTTCAAATTTCACATTAATATGCGAAAGTCATTTTTTGCTGAGAATTTGCAGCTATATATATATATATATATGTTTACAGCTGCAAAATAATTTTTAAAAAAATAATACAAAAATTACGAGTTTAAGATATGAGCCATCAATTACAAAATTCCGTTGGATTAAGTCAAATAAATTACGAAATGACAGGGAAAAAAACTGGTGCAATCAACGAACTTCTAATTATATTTCCAAATAAGACATGTGAGCAAATTGTTTTTTAATGCAGAAAAACGTACTTTAACATTGTTTATAATTAAAATTTTTACTTCCAGTTATAAAAAACATTATTAATATTTAATAATACATTTTTGAAACTATTTTTTATTATAAATGGAGGAAAGAGAATGTTATTTGAAAGAGTTGTAATTCGTGTTTGCTTATATTTGTATCAGTTTTTGAAGCTATGTTTTATTTGCTTAAATAGACATTTTTACTTTTGTAAGCTATTTTTTAAATTATAGGATGCATTTCATTTACATTACTTAATCAATCATATTCGTTTGAAATGTTAATATTTACGGAACATTGAAATGAAACAAAGCTGCCCTAAATGACCCTATACAAATAAAGTTTAAAGAATAATATTTATTTGTTCTAACATTCATTTTATTAATTATATTCAAAAGACATGTGAATGGATATTTTTTTCTGTTTTATAGTACAAAATTGATTTTTATTTATATTGCTGTACATAAAGAAATTCTACCATCATTAAATGTATACCTGAGGTAGAGCACATGCCTTCATGTTTCGATTTTTGCTAAGACGATTCTGCCAAGGAATTTTGCATAAATTTAAAATGTATTTTATTGTAGCTTGTTGTTTAATATTTTCTACTAGATTCTAAAACTTTCTAAAACACTCTAAATAAATATGTAAGTTATTCTTATTCCAGTTTTTATTCTCTATTTTCGAGGCTTGCCAAACGCCATTTTCTAACAAGATAATACAAGACCACATCTTGCATATCGTGTTTTAATCTTTCTTAATACGCAGAGTATTCGATTGTTGCCCTGGAATGCACGATCTTCAGATATGCCCCTCACTTAAAAGAGCTGGTTATTGGCTGCTGAGAGACTGGCCCGCCACCTCTTTTCTGCAAAAACGATTATGAAGTGCGACATAGACTTGAAGCAGTATGGTAGGATTTGTACATTTCTGTCATCCAATGCCAGTTCGACTCCATGTCTAATCGGGTATATACAGTTTTAACTTTCAAGGAGGCAGTAGCTGTTTCTAATTTTGAATTCCTGTAAACCCCCAAACATCTCGCAAAGTTAATCATTTTGACATCATGAAATACTGTTTACACACAACAAATATCTTTTCTATATTTGCTTTCCTTCATAGGGTTGCGATTTCAATGTTCAGTAGTGTATTATAAGGTAAGAACCATAAGAGCTGGAAGCAAATTACACTCTCGTAAATGAACTTCTGCTAAAACCCTTTAAGTTGCTATCTGAAATATTTATTCAATTAACCCTATAGTACGTGGCATGATTCCCACTGGGACCTTTGCCTATTTAGAAGGATGATTCTATCTAATTAATATTACTACTTTTGAAACCAAGGAAAATGCTTAATGATAAAAAGCGTGATAAAAATATATGACCAGGTGATTTTTTTTAAAAAATATATAAATTATTTACAATTTGATGAACTAAAGAAAAAGAATCCATGCTGGTTATTTTCATAGGATATCTATAAATTATCCAATAACAATACAATACAGTTCTGATACTTTATGTAATATCAACTATTCAGTTATTCTTTTCAGAAGACTGCTATCGACACCACATCATAGTCGCTAACGTCTGCAATAGTGCCGGCTTTAGCAATGTACACGACGGAATGGCACAGGTTGGTGTTCTCAATTGATTCATGATTCTGTTTCTCTAATGAGAGTCGCTACATACGAGTGTTGCGTCGACATGGAGACAGGTCCAAGGCAGTAGCAACTGTAGAATGCTCCACCGTGCGACATTGCGGCATTATAGTTTAATGTGCAATTGCAAATTATTCCAGGTCACCTCTAGTTCTTATTCAGGGAACTATGACAGACCAACGATACATGGATGATGTGCTTTGGCAGATGACACTCCCCTATGTTTAAGGAGTGCCCAATGCCTTTCATCAGCAGGATAACGACAGATCGCTCATTGCTTTATCAGCCAACGTGCTCAGCAAAGTGTACAGAAGAGTCCCTAGCCAGTGTTCTCTGCAGATCCCTCACTAATTGAAAATATTTGGGATGTGATTTGACGTTATTTGCTGCCCTGGTCACAGCCGCGATCAGAAGACGAACTGTGGCAAATGGAAATGGAGATCAATTCCTTAGGACGCTATCTGTACTCTCACTGACTCTATACCTAGACGTGTTGCTTCGTCCATAATGCTCCTACAACTGACTGATTCGACGCCGTTCTAGCTCAGTATTATGTATATCGTTTCCAAATAAAGATCACTTATTGTTCTTTGCTGTATCTCTCTGTTTGTCGAGTTTCCTCATATTCTGGCCAATCTTCCTTGGTATTTCTTTTTCAATGTCACGTATTGTATATAGGCAAGTAAAGTTTATTCATTATAGTTCGAATTCCGATTCCTCTGTTCTAATTAATTTGTTTGCTAGATCAGATATGCTTTGTACTATGATTTGCAGAGAATCAGCTTGTGAACCAATCCAATTCTAGTTTAGTTGGTTCTTTAACTTCTACAGGATTCAAAACTCTGATTTCCATAATCATACACATTTCAAATGAGTGCTCCCTACATACAGAATGTCTGACAAAGTGTTTGAAATAAATCCTTTTATTTTTCTAAACATTTATGTACTTATAGGAAATATACATCAGTTGTGCCATTGAAAATGAAAGACGTTAAATACCATAACAGGTACGTTACCTTGTTACTGACTATAAAAAGAGCAAAATTCACAATATTTGAAAATACAATGTTTGAAATTCTTAAAAAATTTGAAGTGCAGAAGTTAGAAATCTTCCTGTGACCAAAGGAAATTTACACACTCTAACTAACATAAGAAATTTTTTAAAAAAATATTTGCTTGAATTGTTTAGATGTGCTTTATTGTGTTCACTTTCAAACTCAGTACAATAAATTAAGTAAATACAGTTCCGGATCTTTCTATAAAAGTAACCTACTATACGTGTTCTAATTACTAAGACATCAATGTGTAATAATATTTTGAAATGTGTGATCAAATGTCAATGATTTGCAAAAAGATAGTATTGTTAGTGTTTCCCTAATTGGAAGCTTTACTTTACAAAACAGCCGAAATCATACATACTTCTGCAAAATAATAAGGACAAAGCAAAAACATCGCTTTTTCTTAGAAAATGATGATTTTATTCATGTTATATATTTACAATACATTTTACAGTATAACCTATGTCCTCCCACAGGAGAAATGACCACTTGCAGAGGTATTGGCATTGACTCCACTAAATCAGTACACATGTTATTGAATTCATTATCATGAATCTATACTTTAATTATATTGTTCATTCATGCGTTCTTTTGTGGTATAATCTATCTTACATAAAAGCCTTTTCACAATATTCCACTAATTCTCAATGGAATATAAGTCTGGTGAATTTCTATGCCAATCAATCCATTTTGTTTGATTTTCTGGCATAAAAAGGATTGATCAATTTTGAATTGTGCCAAGGAGCAAGTCATGTTGAAATGTTCCGTAGTCCATGAATTGTATTTTTTTCCCATGCTAAATATTTTTCTTCATCTTAGGAACTAAAAAATATTTTTTGGTTAGTCTCCTTGACTTACGGTCAGCGTACCGAAGCCTGCGTCGTACAGTTGAGCTAATCATACCAAAACCAGATGTCAATAAATCCCTTTGAAAGTTCAACCTAGTTTTCCTTGGAGTAATTTTGCTATTTCTTATTACAATCTTATCAATTTTTGCAGTAGTTTTTCCTTTATACCTACATTTTCCTTTCATTTTTAGAGAGGCTGATCCTCATTTTTTGAATGAAGTTAAGATTCATAAAACACTTGATTTGCTGGCACCAACTGCAGAAACTAATTCTCTAACTTTCATAGAAGAGTGAACTTTAAGAGTTATAATTTTAGCACACTTCCTTGGGGTTGTATCTATTTTTGAACATGGGAAAGAAAGAGAGAGTAACCGCTAACAACTAGCTGAGTCAGCCAAAGGTTCATAAATGAAGATAGGTAAGTACTTCTACACTAAAGCCAGTTAGATCGATCAGTCATACCCACTCTAAGCAGATAAAATTGTTTTGAAGTGATTTCCTACACATACACCAAAAAAACAACGCTTATCCCAATTAATTTGCACAGTATAGTAGGTATGAAGAAAAGAACTAAAATTCTGATCACACACAGAAAAGTTTAATACATTACTTCTAAACATGGAAATAAAAGTTGGGAAATGAGGATCAGTGGATATTGACGCAAACTACATAGACAAAAACAAAAATGAATACCTAGAAAAAAAATAGTAGATATTAACATCAATCGATAAGATCCCACTTCAAGTATAACACTGACTTATTTTTTATCTCTACAAACTGGTCGTGAATCAGAAGCAAACTGAAATCCCATCTGCTTGTTTCAACTGTAATTCATGGAGCGGATCAAGGGATAGTGATTTTTTGATAGCTATATTCTATAATTCCTTAGGACCAATAGTCATTTTGTTCGATTAGGTAACGACTCATACCAATTTGAATGTATTCATAGTGACCATGTTCATCTAGTATTCCAAGCGATTTTCCCTTGCTTCAGGCTTATAATGCTCCCGTCGATTATAAATGAGATTTTTGAACATAAGGATAAAGTGAAACAGGTGACTCGGTGTTCTGTCACTAGACCTTAACATTATTAAAATTGTATAGAATTATATCTTAGACAACAACTGAGACGACAATACCATCTATCTCCAGGTGGGGATAGATGGTATTATAAAAATACATTTATCCTCTTTGAAATATATATATTTGTCTATTCATTGACAAAAAAATTACTCTCCATAATACTTGTTGCGAATCAACTCTATGCTAACAACAGTTATATTTCAAAATCAAAATCACTCCATTCCATAATTATAATAACCTTATTATTATTATTATTTAAACAACATGCACACAGACGCATAACTTATGTACAAATTGATGAAAAATATGTAAAAGTTATTATTATATATTTGCATATTTTTATTATTTTCATAATTTTCTAATTATAAGCTATTGATATTATACAGTCTACCTAATGAACCTGAAAAAAATAAATATTTTAATCATTTAAAAGGATTGTATAAAGCAATGTGTTACGTTTGATATATTAATGTTTTATTAATTTATTTACTGTTATTGTTGGCTATGACTATACATTTTTATATAAATTATTAATAATATACACATTTTAATCTATAACTATTATAGTTTAAATAGGCATTATTGATACCTGTTCTTTACCATCATCGAGTAATGAATTTTAATTTCGGATGGTCATTCTGAAACTCTTTCATTGGACAATTGAAACAGACATAAAGTATCACAGTACACTTAGTGATCATGAATATTACAAGTATTTTGCGGAAGAGAGAGGAGGATTTCACCCAAAGGATTTAAAATAAGGATTTCACCCAAATTCACACGTACACTCATGCGATTTTAACAGACACTCAGCACACACATTTCACGATACATGTACACCCACACTTAGACATCTTTCTTACATACCTCACAATAGAATAGTGTTAAAAATTAACAAAATTCTCCGATTTGGTCGATTATCTCTAGAACTACTGGACAGAGTTTAATGAAATTTGGTTTGTACATAGAGTTGATATAATACAAAAAATAGCCATTCTACAATTATAATACACACGCAGGATTGTGAGTAACACTCATCTTAATCACAAAGTATAAAACAGCAGTTGCAAGATAGAACAAAAAATGGGGTAATGGGGGTATGGTTCTCCCTTACAGATATACAGCCCTTGCCCCGTGACTTTATGATGGAAATAAGGGAGCTTATGAGTTCATGTGGCAATTGGTCCCACTCGTTTAGCAATGCTGTTTTCAAGTTTTGTATGGGTTTAAGAAGGGGCTTGCGAATTGCAATTGCCCTCTCAAGAACGTCCTAGACATGATCTATAGGATTGTAGTGTGGAGATCTGTCTGGCTAATACACCCGGTGAATATCCTCACTTTCCAGAAATTCGTCGATCAGATGATCTATATGTGGCTTCACGTTGTCCTCCATTAAAAGGAAATCAGATCCAACTGCATCCCTGAAAAGACGAACATAGGAGACCAAGATCTCTTCTCTACACCTCTCAAGAGTCGCAGTGCTTCTTTCGTCATGGAGGTGTGTACGGCCATCCAAAATGGTGCCTGTTCAGATCATTTAGCATCTTCTTCCGTAATGGTTGATTTCTTGGGCATCGAAGGGCAGGTAGAGGATCCCTGGTCCTCCTCATATGAAAATACGGCAAAAATCACTGCTTAGGCTTGCCAGGGACTCATCAATGAAGAGAACGGTCACCCATTGATTCATTCTCCAATCTAAAGGATCTCTGCACCATTTTAAGAGACTCTCCTTTTCGCAGAACTGAGTGGGACGCAAACGACACATCTGTTTGCAAATACCTCTCTCTCTCATTAAGTCTTCTTGGAAACAGTCCCTCTTGAAACTCGAATCATTATGGCTGCTTACAACTCATGAAAGACCTGAGAAGCCGTAGCATCCCTGTTACGCCTCGCCGTAACGGACAAATGGTGATTTTTTTTCTTCCCGTTAAGGCTCTTGGATGACCTTGCCCAGACATTTTCTCGATAGATCCAGTTTCCTTAAGCTGTTTTCATAAATTGGACATGACGCTGGTCTTTAAATGGACTTCTCTGCAAATCTGGATTTGAGAGTGGCCTGCTTCTAGCCTACCCAAAATTCGCAACCTTATTCCATCATCTAAGCGTTGGTAGTTATTCACTTTCACTTTTTGAATTTTAATTTAAGAGATTGCTGCAAAAAAAATACCAAGAAATTCGGCGCAATGTGGTAGCGAACGAAATGAGGATTTTGGCAAGCGTGCATATAAAACCTGTTCTTATGCGCTAAACTAGTTCTGTCCCCATACACGTACACGCTTACGTATTAGACGTACAAGATTCGCATCTTTGTTTCAAAACAGTATTTTTACATTTTGTTCAATTCTTTTCTGGAAATTCAACAAAAAATTCAAATCCTTTTAATTTTGAACACCTTTGTATGTAGCGTAAACTAAAACACAGTATTTGCGTCGGTGTAATATGTGTCACATCTCTGAGGTATGTCAATTTCATTTATATAATCTTTAATTCTATTGGTTTCATTAAGTTTAATGGATGCACTAAATGATCCCATACTAAATGAGAACTTTGTTAATCATTTCTAATCTTAACTATGAAAAGAGTTTCTTATCTTCCACTTTACGATTTATTTGGCCTTTTAATTTATTAAATGCAATTAATATCTAAGGCTTAAGATAAAATAATTAATTCAGAGATAGAAACTCAGGATCAATATTATTAGAGTACATAAGTTCTTGTATCGACATAATCTCCTAAGAGTATAATCTGCAGAAAATTCTAGTGCTGGAAATGTCAATCATTTTATTTAAAAAAATGCTACAAAATTATACTTAATGATACAAATAAAAATTGGTAGAGCGTTGTTTATTTTTACTTAGTAAAATATTTATCTGGAACATCGTTGATTTAAATGCACACTGGAAACAATTGAAAAGTGCTTATCTCGGTGCCTCTTACAAGTTCTCGAGTATATAAGCTTCTGCACATTAAATGAATATGAGTTCAAAGATTAGGCGTTTTAGTAAAAAGTAGGCTTTTCTTAGAAATAATATGACTTGGTGTCATCTCATGTCTTATCCTTGTCTCTTGAAAACATAGCTAAAAATTATGAGATACCACCCCAATAGCCTTTATGTTTAATCTAGAGTGATATTAAAGAGCAAAATGCAATAAATTATTTCTCTTAAAATATGTTTACAAAACTAAAAAAGAGTATTGAAGTTCCTCTATATTTATGAAAATTGTTACTCAATTAGTAATGATTTTAAATTATATGAACAGCAATCTTTAAAATTATTCGTAATCGCTGAGAAAAGACTGTCATAGTTCAAGAGAAAAGACTGTCATGTGAGTTGTTCAATTTAATTTTTTGAAACTATCTATTGAGGAAGAATAACTGCTCATAATTACATACATCTAAAGCAAAACCAAAGATAAAGCTGAATGGTTTAAAAAGGAACACAAATGAAATGTCATTTCTTTTCCTCAACTGATTGAAGTAATCGAAGATGTTCTATTAATCTACAAAATTGATATTTTTTTGTAATTTTATAACAATAACATTTATTTATTTATCAAACGCTGTGTATTGTTTCAAAATTTCTATCTTAATATTCTTCAGAAATAAATCTATGATGACGCGAGAAAATCAAGAAGCAAAAAATTATCTCGTCGCCAAATACTCTTAAATATATAATTGCAAGGGAAATATCATTTCCTTATTTACAATATATAATGTTTTAAGTTTTAACTAAATGAAGAAATATTAATCCTTTTAATGTTGATATTTCAAGATACGGAATATAGTTCATATATCTCAAATTCTATACTTGATATTTCATAATAATATTAAGTAATAGTATTTCAAGTAACCGTAATTTAATCAATGTTTAAAAATTGCTATCTTTTAAAGTAATTCAAAACTATACTTTAGATTTATCTAAATATTTAAAAATATCTAAAATAACATTTATGCATTTTCATAAAAGGGTATGTTTCTCTTTTTTTCTTTCAAAATGAGATTGTTTTTAAACTACAAAAAATATTAGGATAACATTTGGTTAAGAAATCACATATCATCAATTAGAAAAAAAAATCAGTGTAAAATGAATGAATATTCTCTTTCTATCAATTAACAGATTTCCTGCGTTATTTGAAATAGAATTTTTAAAATACATTTAAGCAAAATTAGAAATTTTTGAAATGCTATGTGTTATTAAAACGTTTAAAAGATAGTAAAATTTAATTATATATTGATTTAAAAAACTATAACTGAATATTTTAAATAAAAAAGAATTATTCAAATTTATTATTTTAAACACATCTTATATTATAACAAAAATGTTAATTGAATTATTTTTGGAGTTCATTTTTGTGACGCGATATATGCAAAAACAATTTTCGTCAATTTTTGTGATTTGATTTTCTAAATATGGCTTGTTAAAAAAGGATGTTTGAAAAATACACTGAAATTTATGTAATAATAAAACACAGAAACTGTGAAACCGTTTCAGTTTTTTGAAAGTAATTTTTTTTAATTGTGAAAATTAATGATTTCCTTTAACTGAACAATAATGTGGTGTTTTGATAATCATCTGATAAAAATGTAGTTGGTAAGTAAAAAAGAACTCTAACATACCTTATTTCAAAAATTTGAAATATCTGCAAGGGGCAACAATATATGCAGGTATAGATTTACAAAAACACAGTGATTCATGAAGAGCCATACACGATTTGAAAAAATTCTTCATATACGAGTATTGTTCAAAAGGACTTTAAAAAAAACCTGACAAAATCATTACTATATTCCATTTCTTACACACTCCCTCCCAAAATTAAAAAAAAATTACAAATTCTTAATCACCCATCATAAAACTTGGCTACCAGGTCACAGAAGCACTGACTGCTCTGAGAAGTCACGTAAAAAATAATCTCGTTCTAATGTAAAGTTACTTAACAAATAATACTTAGTGCATTGCTGTAATTTCTCTTATCTTCCTTTAAAAAGTAAGGGTAATGTGTTATTTAGCTTTGAAATCAACAACGGAACCGCAAAGGGGCAACTTTACCTGCTTGAACAATGTTTTGACTCTAATAATTTTGTTTACATTTTTCTAACTGCAGCTTCTGAGTAATTTTGCACGAGCTTCAAGCGGTTGATTATGTAATCGTTTTCTTTACTGTATAGGTTTTGCAATTCATTATCTATTCATATTATTATCTATGTTTTATACAGTTTATGTTACAGAAATGGCAACATTGCCTTTTGTTGTGTTTGGACAAAATATGTTTTAGAATTATTGTAACTTTTTTCTTTCATATTATAAAAGCGGAATTTATGGTCAGTAAATTAGAGTTTTTTTCATTTAGAGTATAAGGTTATTTTAAAGTAATAAATAACTAATGAAAGATAGATAGTAATTTAAGAGTAATAAATAGCTTTTAGAAGAAATAAATTCAGAGAGAATTCTAAATACTGCTCTTACAATAATACACTTAGGCAGCTTATAACAAAAACATTAATTTATTCCTAATGAGCCTTAAACAATTCACAAGCCATAAATATAATATTTAATGTTGTTAAGTGATAATTAAAAAGAATCTAAACTAAATTATTATTTTTGGTTTGATTTATTACCTATGATATTCTGATTATAATTACAAAATATTTCACTACACCCGTACTAGAGTTTTTGAACTTTACAAATAAAAATATATTACATATGCAGTAACAATTTATTCAAATTAATAGGATTTCGGAATGTAATTCTAAACTATTTTATCTCAAATTTTGTAACTAAATTTTTTTAGTTTATATTTTTTGACTTAAAGGACTCATTTAAATTAATAACGTGCTTTGATACATACATACATTCATATATATATATATATATATATATATATATATATATATATATGAAACAATTCTTTCGGCTTAATCTGCAGCCATATACTTACCTCTGAAAACATAAAAAGATAGAAGAGAATCATAAAATGCATCACAGCTACAAAATATCGATCGAAAATTTTTATTTCTTTGGAAACTCTATAATTAACTTCTCATAAGTTTCTGCTGAATTTTTTTCAGTGTGTTTTGAAAGTTTTCGTTGAAGTAAATTTATGTGGAATCACTTGTTTATGCCTAGGATCTAGGAGCATCACTAATGTTTCCTTTATTTTAGATTTTACATTTTAAAGAATTATTTTTTTTCAATAAGCTATCTTTTAATTTATTAATGACTTAAGAAGAGTTTTTCTTAAAAGCTATTATTATGCAAGAAGGTAGAATTTATATACATTTTTGGATATATTAAGAACTGGGGTTTTTACAAAGTATTTTAAATATTTTCCCTTTTAATGAAATTCATTAATTTAATGCATTCTTTAGTGCTTTTTTCTAGTAAAACATTGAAATCGGTAAATAATCTAGTTTATATTCAAAGGAATACATCTATCACATTTAGGTTATATTAGATGAATGAAAAATAATTCGCATTTTTTATTAGTAATAAAAATTAACGTAATGATATTTTTTATTTCAGCTAAAATGCTCAACAAATAAGCCCATTCATTTGTACTAATCCTTATTTAGACTAAACTGTTTTAAATTAAGTACAATACCACCCCTTTTTCATTAATTATTTGTTAAAATAAGCACATACGAAGTATATCAACTGAAATACGATGGATAATATGGTTGAGGTATTTTCTCATTCAATAATATAAAACTGCCTTTCTGCAAAAATGTAAGAAAAGCTACAATAAATGTGTTTTAAGGATGCAAAGAATAACGTAACTGAGGTAAAGAAAATGTTTTTGGGTTTTATTTATCGAAAGGGAAGGTGTCGTAAGAAGAAAATATTGAAGCAGAGATGTGTGTATGAGTGAAATAAGGAGCAGAAGTAGCAACCAATATAATTTTCAACTAAATACTGAATTAAAAATTAGTTAAGAGATTTTTCTAAATGATTATTATTCAAAAATTATGTAAGTAGAGAAAATATAAAATGTAACTTTGCAAGACTGGTAATAACTTGCTATTTAAAACATTTTATTGAATTCTCAGAATGTATTATTATCTTAGTTTTTTTCTGTTTCTAATAATATCAATAAACAGCAACATTTTTTTTGATGTTTATTAGGTAATTTGTTAATCTTGACATTATATTTATATTCAAGAATTAATTTTTTTAAAGAAATACATTTTAGATACAGAAACATAAATTTAAAATTTAACATAGAGTATACGACATAAAAATGTAGAACAAAAGATGTGACATTGGGCTATTCGCGGTTTCTCTTCACTAACCTTGGGGACTTTTCAATTGAGATTGATTGTTTTCGCTAAACAACCTTTGCCCAACCAAAAATGAAACGTGATGAAGAATATAATATGCAAAGCAGTTAGGAATGAAATGAAGCGGTTAAATTAAGGAGTATATAAACTCCATCTGAAGGAGTAGAGAAGAAGAGAGGAGAAGGAGGATCAGAGAGGCGTTGTAACGAGAGGAGGTGAAATCTAAATGCTATAGTATTGGAAAGCTGACTTAAGGATTAGAGTTGAGGTCCGAGTGTAAAACACTCGGATTGAGAATTGTTCTAGTGTTTTCAACAGTTGTTCCAGATTCAGTCTTGCAGTTGGTAAGAAGCTGTTACATTATTATTGGTGGGTTGAATTAAAGTATTAATAAACTTGACCTGGAAAGCTATATTGTTATTGTCTTAGAGGATTTATATTAATAAATGTTGAAAGTGGTTTTGGTGGTTCTGTAATTATTGGTGTCATATTGTTTAATATTAGATATTAGTGATGGCACAAGATAACATCCGAGGTAATCGGATGTTACAAAGATATAAAATTTCTTAAAATAACATTGCGAAAATATTCTGCAAAACATACAAAGAGCTTTATAGTTAACAAAATTTATATCAAAATAGACTTTTGAGAAGTAATGACATTTGAAGTTTATTAATATTTTTTTATTTTTATAATATATTGGAAACATGCAACAGATGAACATAGAGTACAACACATTTTAATATGTTTGAGGACTTTAGAAACAAATTAATATTTATTGTAATTGTCGAGAAATTGAATGAAATGCAAACATATACAGATATCTGTCACAAAAATTCAAATTTTACACTCATTTCTATAAAAGGGAAAAAAAATGTTGTAAAAAATAATTATTTTACTAGTGGTAAATCTAGAGACTACGTATTACACACTAGTTTAAATAATCTTCTAGTTGCAAACAAAATGATGAATGAAAAAGATAAAAATGTTAGATAGAAATTTAAACACACTACTGGCCATCCCAGATGCAACACCAAAACCAACTATAGATAATAAAAAATTCAAGTTATTAGAGAAATAACACACAGAACAAAGTCAAAATTATTGAAAACATAATCTTATGAACGTTGATTAAGACATTAATGTTATAAGTATTGTGTGTTGCTGGCAAAAAAGCTACAAATGCCTCTGCTTCGAATAGAAAAGACTTTGGATATCTTGCTAAGGGTATGGCAACCCATGCTCTCTCCATACGATGTTTTAGTTGATCTGGTATAGCAGCTGATGGTATATGCCGGACTAATCATTCTTCAGACTTTTATCAGGTATGTTCTATTGGTGATAGACTGAGAAAACAGGTAGGTCAAGGCAAATTATAGTAATAACACACAGCTATAAAGCCAATGCTTAAAGAATTTACTTTTTATACCTTTTTGTTAAACAATTCCTCAACATACATACGTGCCTTTTCCTTTTTTCATAAAAATGGGTCGAATAATTCCTGTTGATTGGTTTATTGCTTTTTATATCTAAGATCTTTCTTAAATTTAAAAAAAGAGCGCAAGTTATCGACCAGGTTTTCGTCATCATCACTTCCCTTTTCTAACAGCGTGCCTTTAATGCAAAAACTGTATCTTCTTTTCCTCACTTAGAAACATCTCAGGGAACAATGAGAAATATGAAATAAATAAATAAACAGATACGAACAGACGCCGTGAAAATAAAGAAAATTGGATTCTTCTATTGTTAGATCTCACGATAAACGCAAGGGGCAAAGAACAAAAAAGTATTCTTCAAATTTTTTATTTTATTTTATATCCTTGCTTTTAAGCCTAATGACAGAGAGGTAATAAAGGTAGAATTTCGGTTCAGGGAAAAAACAAAAATAAATGTTTCGGTTGTTTTCAAAGTAGTAATTGCACTCGTCGTGGGAATCCCTTGCGGCATGGAAAAGCAGAAAATGTTCTTCAATAGTATTCCATGATTGTTTCTTTTATGGATTAATTTGCTTTGTTCATTTCTGTACTTAAATTTGTTCGATTGTTCTTACCGAATAACGCTCACAAGAATGTGATTGTTTCGTTAACTAAGTGAGAAATAATTACTACCGACAATAAGGTGAATAAAGGAAAAACAAAACAGCTTGTAGGAAGTTCAAATAAAATTATTTTTCTAACACATTAAATGTGAATAAATAGAATATGTTCATAGTTCATAAAATAAATCTATCTAAAAGTATATTTTTTGTTTAAAATCTCTGAAGCATGTATTAGTGTTAGTTATAAAGTAAAACAGATCAAGGGAAAGCATTTATATAATAGTAAGAAAATTAATGAAACAAACAGATATTTTAAAAGTAAAAAGTAGTATAATTTTATCTTTTTTTAAAGGAAGAGTTAACAGCATAAAGGAATTTTAATATTTGTAAAATATATATGTGGCACTTGAACACGAAGGCCTATCCAAGATTAGCTGAATTTTAATGATTACGTGAGACCTTCATGAAAGATAAATAAAAGACGTACAATCTCAAACATTTTATTTTTAATCCAGATATCGAAAAAACGTCACATTTTAAAACCGTATGCATAGTACTAGTTACGATTGTATTGTAGAAGTTTTACTTTATATTGTTGGACACCTAAAATCCAATACCATATTCGCAGTATGTTCTTTACGCACACTCCTGTGTGCAACACCACGATGGATGAATTAGAGTCTGGAGTCATTACGGAAAGAAGTTGCTTGACTGTTGCATTGCCCCAATGGTTTACTCCCGTATTATAACTTTCAGTAATACTGGATTCCTCTCCTGCTCCCGCTAGTATGTGTTGCTCGAACTATGACCATTTCGTGCTATATGTGCAACGGCTTAGAGCCTGTTATTCTACCTCAAATTCGTAGGTTGCCAGCAACACAATTTTTCCTTTGGACACTTCAGAATTGAGAGAATTATCCGTTTGAGAATTATCTGTTCTTCCAGTTTATCGCCAATTGAACACGTTTGGTACATAATTGGGTAGCAAATGATACGGCATACAACATCCGCTGTTACACCAGACAGAATTTCGTATCATGTGGAGGCAACATTGATTACCATATCCACAACAAGATCTCCATAGTGTTTTTCATTAAATGCCGATTGTTGCCAGACGTTGAGGCATGACTCCTTACTGATAATGTTGCATTACCCACCTTTCTGAAAATTGTGCTTTTATTCATTTCGGCTTTCTACTCTGTATTACTTCTTTAATAAATTATAACTTTTGTTATCTCTATTCCTTCTGCTTTTAAAATTTAAACTTTCGTTGCGTATAGTTAAAAAAATAGATTTTTAAGAAATATATTTATCATTCCAATATTTTTAATACATTTTGTAAAGCTGCGTGAAATAAGCTTATTATATTTAACTTTTTGATGGTTATGAAGGAGCCCAACTAGCATCAAGAAGCTCATCAAAGATAAACATTTCCACAATGCAGGATGACAGAATGCGTTCATTCTCGAATATAATCCAGCACAGGTTACATTATAAATAATAACTACTGACAAAATTCTGTACATATATAACACATCGATCAATAACTCCCGAGTCTAACATTGAAAACAACATTTTTTTTGCAAAATTTTTTTTTATTCATCAACATAACACCTTTTGTTAATCACCTTTTAGGGTGATACAATCGTTCCAACGCTAGCGATAAACAGCTTTCTGAATCATCGACTCGTTGCTGTTTTTGTTCCATCGAAAGCAATCGCGGTACCCACTTGGAAAAAACCTTTTTCACTTCACTTCAAAAAACCTTTTTCAGTAAATACACTTCCATATGATATCTGTGTTATCTCAGCAATCTCACGGAGCTTCACTTTACGATCTTTCATTATAATTTTTGTCACTTCACTCGCATTTTCCGGTGTAATGGCTTCCACAGGTCTACCCGAGCGTTCCGCGTCATTTGTGTCGGTACGACCACGTTTAAACTCGGCAAACCACCGACAAATCGTTGCTTTTGATGGACGGGTAACATTTTTCAATCCATTGTTTCGCTTGCACGGTGTTTTTACCCATTAAAAAACAATGTTTTATCAGAACACGAAACTCGGTTTTTTCCATTTTTTAAACAAACTACAAAACGACTTTACTCCAACCTCGATAATTCAGCTGTTTCTGGTCCGATCGACTTAAAATTTTGACACGTTTCATGCAAAGGTTAGTACTCTAGAAAGACCTGGTTACTGGTTTACTACGAGCGCCATCTCTGGGTTAGTCTCGGGAGTTATTGATTGATGTGTTATGCGACATACACATATATGATAGCATACATATGATAGTACAGGTATCGTAAAAAATTTTACTTCATGAGGGAAAATATAATCGATCTATTTGTTCTCGATGATAAATAAGTTTTATCAGTATATATATATATATATATTGTACTGTATTAAAGACTATTAAAAAAAATGACTTATTTTCAGGACATCACATTTATTTGCGCACATCTTTTCAAACATAAAATAATTTCAATTTTACACAAGCACCACTTTTTTAACGTTCGTCTTTACCTCTTGAAACGAAACTCAATACTCAATTTCATATCCGTTGCCAGTAAATTATCTAAAATCAAAACTATGATCTGGTGTTGCCAAAAAAAAAATCTTAATAAAGAATATTGAAAAAGGAATTACTTTAAGTTTAAATCGTCTGCTTTTAAAAGTAGAATAGGTAATGTCTAAAAAAAGTATCACATTAGATTAAATCGTCTGCCTTTAAAAGTCGAACAGATAAATCTTAAAAAAAAGTATCACATTAAATTAAATCGTCTGCCTTTTTAAGTTGGACACATAATATCTTAAAAAAAGTATCACAATCGTTTGTTTTTAAAAATTGAATATGTCACAATATATGAAAAATTGATAAAAATTATTTAATAGTTGAAAAACGGTCATATTTTAAATGGTTTAAAAGGTGTGAGTATAATGAAATGAAAAATTCTGTATGTATTAGTTTTTACAAAGTTATATTTATGGGATTCCGGATTCTGACTCTGTCGAGAACAGACGTTTTATCCTGAGCGCATTTTTCAACTTTTCGTACAAGGTAGCATTTTTCGCTCACCACTGGTGATTTGAAATTTCTTGCTTCTCAAGGGTTTCTTTTTAAAAAGAAACCATGGATTCGTCCATGGAAGTAGTTTCGCAAGCAGAATTACCGCCGCAAGCAGCTGCTGCTGAAACATCGAATTTGAATTCTGAAGTAGGCTTAGCGACCGCCAACGATACGTTTACTCCACCTCGCCTTGACCCGGATGCTTCATCGGAAGATACCGAAAAGTTCTTCGTGGAACATGCTGAAGGGATAAGAAAACTCATCGAACTTCGGGATTGCTATGCACTTTGGGCAAAGAGACTGAGTGCGGCTTCCCAGAAACCTGATGATTTTGCCAAGGCACACGCCGAACTAGGCATAGCCTACGCACAGCTCACTGCCGTGAAAAGGAAATTAAATGTTCCCCTATTCAAGCTTCCTGCCACCGCTGCTATACTTGCTAAAATTATAGAATCAGCAAAGAAAAAAGCAGAAAAGAGAACAAAAAAGTCTTTGAAGAAAAATGGAAGCCATTCTCCTGCGGTAACGGTAACGGCTAAAATTACGAGGTACCTATTTTAAAAATTAAAAACTTACCCTCTCATCATAATTTATAATTAAAGAGCATAATTAGTTAAAGTTTATCAGAATTGTAAAAAGCTATCATAATTAGGATCAAGGCAACAAACGCCTGGGTGTTCGGCAGAGTGAGGAGCTGCCGAAATAGAGTTGGAAATTAAATTTACGAAAGCGCGCACTGCCATTGGATGCTGTAGCCGTAAGCTAAGAAGCATATATAGCGATGGGCAGGGAGTAGATTAGGGGTGGGACTTCAGTTCGAAGATGAAAGCGACTTCGAGAAAGCTGTTGTCCGCGGGATTTTGAGAGGTTATAAAAGAAAAATTAAACTATTGAATTAAAATGAATTAAACAGAAATGCCGTTCCGAAACCAATTTAAAGGAAAATTTAGCTATTTAAAATTAAGGGAGATTTTAAACGCGATGAGAATGAGTCGAAAAGTAAGAATTGAGCAATTTGGAACTATGCTCTAATAGCGACGCCTGGTGGAGAAAACTGTTATTACCTTAGAAAGATGATGATTTTAGTTGTTTACAATTGGAAAAGTGTTTAAATTTTCAAGTTTTCGAAAAATTAAAAATTTTGAAAGTGATCGACAGTATTACGCGAGGTCCATTTTGACCGTGGGACATTACCACTTATCGATGTGAAGTCCTGAATTTTGAAAATTAAGCAGGATTTCACTAATGAATTGCTTCAATGCGCTCGCAGTCTTTTTAGGACTGGGAAGTGAACATAGGAGTGTCCGAGCGCCGCTCTGGGTCTTTTCTGCGAAGATGCAATGCTTGCATCATACGCAGGGAGCTGTTGAAGTGATTCATTAGGTATTTGAGGGATCCTATTAAAGAAATTAAAAGATTGTTTTTTGATGAACTCTAGATTTGGTTCAATTTTAAGGTCGTTATGCAGGACTTCGTTCCGAACAAACCAGGGAGTATTTAACATTTTCCTAAGGTGGATGTTTTGAAAGACGTGCAGTCGTTTCAGATGGGTGGTCGCCGCAGACGCCTAAATAGGCGACGCGTACAACATGATCGGTCTTAAGATCGACTTGTAGAGCAAAATTTTGTGCCTGATCGCCAGCTTGCTCTTACGAGAAATCAAGCGTGTGAGCAATCTGCTCACACGCTTGGATGTGGATCTGCTCATTCCGAGAAAGCTCCGGTTCAGGGCGGAGCCTCCCGTACGCAGAACCAATTCAAGAAAAGATCTGCTGATGCCGATGAATTTTCTACTAATAATGGCAAGAAAAATTTAAATACTTTGTCCACGGTCCAGACGACCCGTAACTAATTCAACCAAAGGAGATGAGATTTCTGATCTCAGTGAGGAAGAGGACGCTGGGGAACCAGTGAACCCCTCCACTCCTGTTAATCGCCCAAAAATTCCTCCCTTTTTTATCACACCGAAGGGTGATTGGAGGCAACTTCTCTCCTTCGCCAGACTTGAAGCGCCTTCGCTTTACAGCAAGCTTAGCGGACGCTTCCTCCGCCTCACTGTCAACCATGAGACGGAGTACAGGAAATTAGCCAACTTTCTACGTACGGAGGGCGTAGAATTCAAATCATACATGCTAAAATCAGACAGGCCTCTGAAATTAATTCTTCGTGGACTTCCCTCGACCACCGATTTAGAGGAAGTCAAACAAGAGATTGAAAGTGCAGGATTTTCTGTACATAAAATCTCACGCCTCACTAAATTTCAAACAAAGGCGCCCATGCCTTTGATTTACTTCCAAATCCTTAATAAGTTGCAAGCTGAACAAATCTATAATTACACAGATAGGTTTGGAACTGTAATCAGTATTAAGAATTATCGGGGCAACAAGCGCCCTTCTCAATGCTGGAGATGTCAGGGGTTCTTCCACTCCTCTGAGGTTTGCCACCTCCCTATCAAATGCGTTAAATGCGCAGGGGCTCACCGTTCTAGGGATTGCCCCAATGAATTCGATACACCTCTAAGGTGTGCTAACTGTGGCGGGGAACACGCGGCGAATTGGCGCCAATGCCCCCGATTCCCTAAGGCCAAAAACACAAGCCCTAAAATTAATAATAAAAACTCAAATAAAAATTTAAAAAACAAAAACTCGGCCCCTAAACCTAAAATTGTTAACTCTCCCAAGAGCAGCGTCCTCTCGAGAGTTACCGACAGGCCACCCCACAAATATCATATTCACAAATTTTATCCGGACAGACTACGGTTCATCCCGCCCCTGTTCAAAATTCTACGGCTTCCCCCAGCTCCGGAAATTTTGGGGAAATATTCCGAGCTGTTATGGCTATCGCCAGTGACGCGAATGTAGACGAGCAACTTTTTTCTCGGGCATTCCGGGAGTATCTCCCTGCCCTTCGCCAAGTCACAGCGGCTGACGACAAGGCTTGTATTATTTTTGAGGCCTATGTCGCACTTAAGCACGGGCGCGCTTACCGCGCCCCATCCCAACATTAAAATTCAATCGAGACGTGCACGACATTTCTCTTGGGTTCTAGAACGCAAATGGTTTGCGTTCCAAGATTGACGAAGTCAGAGACTTCGTCACAGAGCAAAATTTTGATCTGTTTTTGGTTCAAGAAACAAAGCTCCAACCGGGGCACGAACCCCAGATCGCCAACTATCGTCTCCACAAAGACGATAGAATTACATTAACTCCTCGTATCGACGGAGGCACCGCTATATACTGTGAAAGTAATTATGAACATTGCAGAGTCCTCTTACCGAGGTTACAGTATATCGATGCAACTGCTATCGAAATTAAAATTAATAATTATCCACCTTTGCGAATAATTTCTGCTTATATTCGCAAATACCCCTCTCAATCGATGCCATTTTCCAGAGAAGGATTTTATTAAACTTATAAATTCTAGTCAAAATGTAATTATTGCTGGAAATATGAATGCTCGTCATAAAGATTGGCATGATTCAAGATCAAACACTTTTGGCTTTAAACTCAAAAATATTATAAGCAGAACTACAGGTGCTAGGGTTGTAGCACCGTACACCCCTACGCACATAAACCCTAGGGCCCGGCCGGGGGCTAGGGATTCTATTATTGATCTTGCAATCCTCAAAAATATTCCCTTCAATTATGATATAAGAGTCATTAATGATCTGAGTTCAGATCATTTACCGGTCATTTTGACTCTTAACACTAACTCTGCGTTTTTAAAATTACCAGAGCAACTCTCTACCAATTGGGAGAACTTTAAATTTATTTTAAATTCAAAACCCCTCCCTATTCCAAACACCTCCAGCAATGAAGATATTGAAAATTCAATAGAACAAATTGGTGTAACTATTTCCGAGGCACTTGTGACGGCCTCAAAACCAAAATTTAAACCTCTTCCTCTGAGACTCCCTATAGAAATCAGAACCAAAATTCGTCGCAAAAATTATGTACGGAGAGTCTGGCAAAGATGTAGGAATCCGGCTCTTAAATCTGAACTCCGTGCACTCAGCAATGAGATTAAACGAGAAATCCAACACTTTTCCCAGGAAAGATGGGAAAAACACATTGAAGGCCTCTCGCCTGATACAAACACCCTTTGGAGGGAAACCTCCCGACTCAAAAAGCCTTTTCACACCATTCCGCCCCTGAAGGGCGCCCTAGCAGTGTTGCTGTAGCTCCTATTGAAAAGGCGGAAGTTATAGCTGATAGCCTTCAAAAACAATTCGAACCAAATGAAGGCGAGAATCCCATATTCTCAGCTCATACTACTCGAAAAGTCCAAGGATTTTTGGCCTCCCCCACTTGTCTAGACCTGGAACCAGTCCAGGCTAGCGAAATTTTGGACTACATACACAACACCAAAATTAAGAAGGCTCCAGGATTGGATTTAATTTCTAATCGCATTCTGAAAAATCTCCCTCTTAAATTTATTTTTCTTCTCACGCTGCTCTTTAACTTTTTAATGGAGAACTGCTACTTCCCTAAGGCCTGGAAGATTGCCGTGGTGGTCCCCATTCTCAAGCCCCATTCCGATGATTCAAATCCTCTAAATTATCGCCCCATATCGTTACTCAGTTCGCTGAGCAAAGCATATGAATGTGTTATTTTGAAACGCCTGGACCAGTTCTGCAATTCCAGAAATATTTTTATTCCAGAGCAGCATGGTTTTGTTCCCAAGTGCTCTACAGTAACACAGTTACTTAGAGTTACTGAGACGGTCCAACATGGCTTTTCCAATAACAAAGCCACGGGTATGCTTTTTAGCGATATTGCCAAAGCTTTTGGTAAAATTTGGCATGATGGGCTCATTTCCAAGATGATGCGACATGGAATTTCGGACCAACTTATCAAAATTATACACTCGTTCCTTGACTCTCGCAGTTTCAGAGTTCGAGTCGAAAACGCAGTCTCCTCCCCCCGACCAATCCTTAGTGGAGTCCCCCAGGGATCGATTTTAAGTCCAAGAATTTTTTCTTTGTACGTGAATGACATCCCGAAGGCTGCCAACATTCACTTAGCAATGTATGTTGATGACACTGCTATTATGTCCCAAGACATCTGCAATCGAAAAATTGTTGAAAGATTGCAGAGATACATTTCTCTTTACAGCTCTGGCTCATTGACTGGAAAATTAAAGTTAATGCATCTAAAAGCGCTTGCCTCTTCTTTACGAAACAACGAAATATTGGCAATTCGCCAGCAGTCACCATTTTTGATCAACCCGTCCCCTGGGTCACTGAATATAAGTACCTAGGGTTAATTTTAGACCCCAAATTAAATTTTACCCACCACATCCGAAATGCCCATCAAAAGGCTATCGGAATGAGCAGTTTGCTCACTCGCTTGATTTCTCGAAAGAGCAAGCTGGCGATCAGGCACAAAATCTTGCTCTACAAGTCGATCCTAAGACCGATCATGTTGTACGCATCGCCTATTTGGGCGTCCGCTGCAACCACCCATCTGAAACGACTGCACGCCTTTCAAAACATTCACCTTAGGAAAATGATAAATGCGCCCTGGTTTGTCCGGAATGAAGTCCTGCATAAAGATCTAAAAATTGAACCAATTCTAGAGTTCATTAAAAAGCAATCATTAAACTTCTTCAACAGGATCCCTCAAATACCTAATGCACTGCTTCAACAACTCCCCGCGTATGATGCGTCAATCGCATTTTCGCAAAAAAGGACGAGAGCCGCGCTCGGACATTCATATGTCAATTTCCCAGCCTTAAAAAGGCTGCGAGCGCATTGAAGTAATGCATCAGTGATATCCTGCTTTTTCCAAATTCAGGACTTCCCCTCGATAAGTGGCAATGCCCAATGGTTAAAATGGACCTCGCGTAACACTGTCGAGCACTCTCAAAATTTTTAAAATCTTTTATTCTAGAAAATTAGACACTTTTTAAATTTTAACTGCATTTTCCTAAGATTCATAACTTTTCTCATCACCAGATGTCGCTAATAGCGCTCATTTCGGCTTAATTCTTGTTTTTCAAACTCATCTCCTCGCGTTTTAAATTTTCCCTCAAAATTTCTAATTACATATTTCTTTAAATTGGTTTCGGTACGGCATTTCTTTTTATTTCAAAATAATTTATTAGCTAAATTTTTCTTTTTATAACCTCTCAAAACCCCACGGACAACAGTTTCTCGAAGCCGTTTTTCGTCTTCGAACTGAAGTCCTGCCCCTAACCTAGACCCCGCCCACCGCTATGTATGCTTCTTAGCTTCCCTTGCTACGGCATCCAATAGCAGTGCGTGCCCTCGTAATTTTAATTTCCAACTAGTTTCGGCAGTTGCCTCACTCTGTCGAACACCCAGGTGCTTGTTGCCTTGATCCTAATTATGATAGCAACTTAAATTACGATAAAACTTTAACTAATTATGCTCTTTAAATTTATAAATTATGATGAGAGGGTAAGTTTAATATTTTTAAATAGGAACCTCGTAACTTTAGCCGTTACCGTTACCGTCACAATATATATACGTATATATTATAAGTAATTTTATGATTGAAAGTGTATCACTAAAAAAAGAAGTTTTAGGGGAAAAATTTAAATGTTTCATAAAGTTTAAAATTGAGTGCATTTATTTAGATATTTAGCAAACTAATTATTATCATTCACTGAATTATTTTTAAGAAAGGTCAAATATAACTGTTACACATGTAACATTAATGTATCGCAAGTTATTCTGCAAAAAATACCTTTTAAAATTGAGCGAGCTATCTGTATCAACATCCGAAAATAATGACATTTTCGAACGCAACAAAGGGGAAAACTGATGCCACTTTCAATGACCATTTGATCATAACACTGGGCATATTTATAGAACAAAATATGCTTATTCTAACTATCAAGAAATTTAAAGAACTTAATGGTACCTTAACAAACGCAACCGACTGCTTGTACTCTGGGTAACGTCAAAAATATAACAAAACATATGTTCGCAAATTTGTTTTCTTGTTTGTCTTAAGTTATAGTACTATGATTTACTAAAGCGGATAGTAAAAAAAAGGGATGTAAGGCAAGAAATTATCCAAAAAAACATTTTTACAATGTTTATATTAAAAGAATTTATATGTCTCACAATTTATACAGTTAATAAACACTTTTATGAATGCAGATTACAGAATTAAAACATGATTCTTTCAGAAGCAATAACTATTATATATATATAACATTTATCTATAAATACTACGTTAAAAGTTCGAATTCTTTGGATAAATTTCTATTAATAAAGTTCACTAATAATTGATATCTACTCTTATTAATTATTATTATATAATTAATTATTAACTATTTATTATTGCATATTTTACTATTATTTATTACTAATTATTACTTTTTGCATACTAAAGTGAATATATATATATTTTTTTGAACTTATTTGATTATTATTATTTTACTAAGCATTAACATAATTTGATGCTTAACATGATGTATGAAATGCTGTTATATGTTTTAACCATAGATTTATCTTATTTTGATAATAAAAATCTAAAACAATATTTATAATTAAAGCATTATTTTCAGTATGCATATATACATTTACGTTATCATTACGTTATCATATCAAAGCTTTAAAACTAGATTAAAAATAAACATGACGGTTATAATTACGCAACTTCAATCACTTAAGCTTTACATCCAATTGGATGACGAGCAGTAAATGCGAGAATGAATCTCCTTTATTATTATTTCCTAGATTAATGACACTGATTATCTCATTGAATAGGGATATATAATTTTTGTGTGCTAGAAAAGTATTTTCAAACGCTGGATAATTGTTAATGAAATCATATGTAATGCATACAAGTAACACGTAGTTTAAATCATAAAATAAAATGAAGGCAATAGAATCATATTTTAAACATTAGAAACTAGTGTTTAACTCAATACATGATTAAATACGTACTAAAACAAAAACATTTATTTCAGTTTAGCCTAGATTTAAATTATAGAGTAGTTAGGAAAATTAAATTTTTTAATGTTTATGCATAAAACATTTACTCCAGTATTTCATAGAAATGACCATTTTTAATAAAGCAAAGATTAAACTACAGCAAAAATTCTGTAAAAACTGATATTATACTAATGTTCCAATACAAAATACTGGTAGTTATTCTTAGCCAAATTACCTAGAATAGTCCAAATATGGGCAACAAATGGTCTTGGCCAAGTATTTCCCCCAGTAAATGAGATAATGATAAATATCTCGCTTTATATATGACATGTATCTAGTTCTTCTATGAAAGTAAGATAATGATGATAAATTGTCTTATATTGACGATGTAGCTAACCAAGATGGGCTTCCAGAGATAAGAAAAAGAATAAAAAAAAATGGTTTCTATAAGTTTTTGCCAAAATTGCACTTAATAATGCTAAAAAGAGCTCTAAAGCTTTTACGTTGAGGAATGCTGTGGAATACACACACACACACACACACACACACACACACACATATATATATATATATATATATATATATATATATATATATATATATATATATATATATGCACAGATAAAGTATTGAAACAAAGAGGTTTTCTCTTAAAATTTTAATAAACATTTTTTATTCTTTTAAGAAAGTTTATATGTGTTATAATAAGTCAAATTTTATTTCATCACTATTAGTTTAATGAATTGAAACTAGTTGCTATGAAACAGAGACATTATAAATCTTCGTAAGAAATGCATAAAAGAAATTACCATAGAAGAACGAAAACATGTATAATAATACTTGATATAAGTCATTTTTTTCATCAATTGCAATGAAGTTCAATTGTATGCTAACAATTACAATGGAATGTTATTTATGAAGATTAAATAGTTTTTTTTTATTATTTTCAAAATGCAAAAGAAGTTTATTTATCAAGAAACTTTAAAACGTAATAACAAAGTCTTATATATATATATATATATATATATATATATATATATATATATATATATAACACATAAGAACAAAAGAAAAATCTAGGAGTTCTGTATATGATATAAAACTGTAACGTGAAACAATAAAATGGTAATCCTAGATAATAGGGATTATTCTGAAAAGAAAAAAGTATTTATTGAAAAAAAGTTGAGCAGTATGAATGTATTGAGGTATGTGATCACTTCTTACTCCGACACTCATACCACATCGTGATTTAGTAAGGACAATCGTACTGTTAACCACATTTAAGCAGATTAAACTACACTCCCCCCAGCAATACAGTTTTGAGATCATTTATATGAGTACCTCTAAGAGTAAGAATCTAAGTGCAACTGCTGTTCCAAGGTAGTACCCTAAATTTCTATCTAGTTTGGAAATCTTGCTGTCCACAGATTTGCTGTATGTCTTCAATTTCAAGGAATTCGTCGATGAGGTTTGCTCGATGTGAACAAGCAATTATCATTCATAAATAAAAATACTAAGCCCACATGAATTCCTGAAATTTCTTACAAAGGTTCCTCCCGTTATCTGTGGACTGTCACAGATCTTTTGTTTAATATATGAAAAGGTGCAGTTCCATGGATTATTACTCTTCATCATCACATCTGTCATATTAAACCACTCCCATTCCATAATGCTCTAAAAATATTTCTTGTACCTGATTCTCTCTTAGAGTTAAAATCTTTTATCAATTACTAAGTTTAAGGCTACACGGTACTCTCTTTCAAAAAATTTTTTTGGAGACAGTAATATTAAAAGTAACTTATGTATTGTTTTCATACTATATTATTAAACTGATTCTGAAAATAAAAAGTCAATTTAACTAGTCCTTATTTTAAAATTTAAAAAAATTTAAAAATTTTGAAGTTTTTTTAAACCCTTATAAAATACACAATTTTTGAAATTTTTTAATTATTTTGAGTGATTTATATTTCATACATTATTGCAAACAAAAGTTAGTATGGATTTAAAAATCTGTTCCCTTGTTGATTTTTAATAATTATTTTTCTAGCTAAACCTGGAAAAAACAGGAAAATTTTTAAAATATTAACTTTAACATTTTTTAAAAAAATAACTAGGGATCCCAGACCTAAATCCATACTAACTTTTATAGAACACATATATCTCAGTATGTATAAAAAATTTCAAGACTCTATCTTGAACAGAAAAAAAGCCTTAGGGATTAGAAAACACTTACATCTTCAAAAATAAAAGTATGAGAAAAATGCATTTAAAGTTTTTAAAGGCATAAAACAAAAACTAATAATGCTTGCAAAGATCTAAATTTTTAATATATTATTTAACTACTTATATAATATATGAAAACACTACTTTAATTAAATATTATGGCAAATATTTTTATTTATTCAAAATATGTTATTGCAAAATATCGATATAGCATTTGTTACGACGACAGATTATTCAGCTTAAAGTTAACATAATAATTTCACAAAAGTTTTAAAACACAATACACTTATAAAAAATAATAATGATATAAATAAAAGTTTAAAAAAAGTTAAAAACTACCAGGTTTGTACATAGCACCTAACTTTTTCTGAATTTTAAATCGACGCAATTTAGCAAATTTTATTTTTTTCTGCGCAACTTTAAAATTTGCAGATTTCCTTTTCTTTCTGAAATAGGTTCTCCTACAATGAGTAAAGTACACTAAATGTTCTGATGACAAACTTGTTACAAATTCAATTAGCATCCTGAAATGTTTTTAGAGCTTTTAATGTTCCAACAATAAATTCAGGTATTGCACTAGACATGGCAATCAACACGACTCCTAGAAGCTGTATTTTCTTTGGAATATTTGTCCCATATCATCGAATATAATGCTTCATTAGAATTGTGTGTCAAACCTCTGACACATGTGCTTTATAATTCAGTTGATGCTAATCTCTGATAAATAGGCAAGAATTTGGGCAAATATTCTTCGTTGATTGTTATTTTTACCCAATCTTTGTGAATACCTGATTTTTTTCCACGTGCTAATGATAACTGGTAAAAACACCAAGAGTCAAAGAGCAAGATTGTGTCCCGGAAACTAATACTCTCAGATCTTTCCCATAATTTCACAGCTGCATTTACTTCCATTGCACTAGATGATACGACATGTGTTGTACTACAAACATTTTGTTGTCCTTTGTACCAAATACGAAATTCAGCACTTTCTTCTCCAAGCTCAAATTTAGTCTGTTCACATTCTCCACGTCGCTTTGACATTACTTCGTAGTCTATCACAAAGCCAGTCAGCAAGTCGATAACATATCCTATTCCGATATTTGACGTTGACGTATGTTCTCTTGTCAACCAGCTTCCATCATATGACATTCCAATACCGACTATATCTTTATCTCTCCTTGAGCCCTACGCCTCAATGACATCTTTACGAATATAAAGCAACGGCTGATTTGACCCAACAAGATGTCCAATCAGAACTTTTGGCTCATAATGTCTTTTAAGTTTTACTAAACATTATATTTCAATTCATATGCATGCAGAATTTTTCCAACGATGAGTAGCCAAGTCACAAACTTAACATACCTTGCACTAATCTCATATTTACATCAAATGGAACATTAAAAAATTGATGCTTGCTAACATTTGATATTTGATGTAATATAGCATCAATTAATTGTTATGAACATGTTTCACTCAAGGTTTGGTCACAATTAACACATACAACATTCACTTTATATGCAAATCTATTTCTTTGACCATAGCAAAGTTTTAAAGATGCAATATGACAAATATTGCTTAAATTATCTGTAAACAAACATTCAGTACCCACTATAATGTAATTTGAAACATACTTTTATCTGCAGCACTCGTATTCAAAACATTTGTTTTCTGAAGTTTTGTAGTTATTTAGAATTGTCATTTTTAGCAGTACTCCATCTCTTAGAAATGTTGCTTCTCTTCTCAAGCTATGAAAGTTTTGTCCGTGGAATTTTCTCAACAGAAGAAACTTAACTTAAACAATTTAAAAAAGCTTTTAAATTATAAAAATTATATGCAGAATAAATATTGGTCTTGAGAAATACCTTTTCTTATCAATTTTGGCTAAGTAACTATAAGCACATCAAGAACTCAAAATATAAACAAACATAAATGATTTTAGTAGTGAAAGTTGAAGTTAATATCTACTTCTCTGCAAGTATCGATATTATTTAAAAAATATCAGTAATTAATTAAATTTAAGAATGGAAAAATGCTTTAAAATGAAACCGAAACTAACCACGCCCCCCTCAGCTGTCAAAAATAGTGACTGACAATGCTCAGAAAACTTCAAATATCTTAAAAACTAATTGGTTAATAGATCTAAAATTTGGGGCCAAGATTCCCAAATGTATGGGCTACAGGAAAATGCAAAAAAATTTTTTTCGATAAATTTGTCATTTTTAGGGTACTGTGTAGCCTTAACTTCAACTCATCAGTAAAGATAATAAGGATCTATTGATGTCCTTTCCAGTTCTGATGTTCTTTGCTCCAATTAAAGTGATCCCGGTTTTATACTGAAGACATTAAAGCCTATACCCTTAAGCTCCTGACATAAAGACATTTTTTAATTAAGACTTCTATATACAGATTGCTGTGGTTCAACAGTTCCAATCGCGGTTACTAGTTAGGAATTAAACTGCTTATCAGAAAACTTTCTTTTATAATGGGTAGTTATTGCCATGTATGGATCTCTAAAAGTAATTGTAATATATTTGAAAGCTCGTCTAGGCCATTATACAACAATTAAAGTGTTGCGATGATGCTTAGAAAGCCTAGAAACAGTTTGTCTCGAAACAATTTACATATCTCGCTGCTTCCATGATTGTCTGACCAAGTTCATAAAGGCCGATAAAAAACTTGCCATTTCGCAGATCAAATTAGCATTCATTTCATAGCCGTAACAAATCCCTTTTAATACTTACACACTAAAATCATTCACATTATTTCAGAAATTCACTTAGATATTCACTATGTGCAAAACGCTTGATTCATCTTTGATTTAAAGATTATTAATTATTTGATTACTTTTTTATTGGATAGTGTTCATTATGCTTCTTTTAACATATTCCCTACATAAACGGATTGCACAGATTGGATATTTCGTGGAATATATATCATTATGTTTTGCTCATATAAAATAATTTTGGATAAATGAGTGCATATGAAATCAGCACATAAAGTTTTATTTTGAAACATATTTCGTGATTAGCGTAGCATAAACATTTTTGAGAAGGAAAATAATTATTTTGAATATTCGACATTATTTTACTACTTTATTTTTTTGTGATGATGTTTCTTATTTTTGAGAAAATATTGTTTTTTTTTCGTTAATGTTCTACCAATCTTCTTATGAAAATATAATACTAAAATAAGTAAGGTCACATCAATAATAATTTATAATGTAATTTGAAAAAAAGAATAGCTTTTTTAAAGATGTTGATTTGAAAATTGGCTAAAACTCTACTTAAAGAAAAGTTCCAATTCGGCCTAGATAATCAACCTAAATACTACCTTTATTGTTGAGAATTTTTTATTTTTGTATTATGGAAGAAATTAAATTAAATTGGAAATTTTTGAAACACTTTAAGATAGCATGTATACTTAATTTTTTTTAAAAAAATAAATTAAAAAGTTTTAAAAAGTAAAAAGTTTTAACTGTATAGAAATCTTAAAAGTACTGCAATTTAAAACAGTAATTATCACAATCGAAATCACATATTTTGATTGTTAGTGTAATTTTATATCAAAGCGTATTATATTTTCTTTGTGTTACATGCTTCCTTCAATTATGATTAAATGTCTCATAAACAAGATTGCCATTTTTATAACAAATTTCCAAAAAATTACATTCAATCTAGAAGATCGAAATTTTTAATATGTATAAAAATGCTATTTTTATTTGAAGATAAGTGTTTTCCCTTAATTGTGTTTTTTTCTATTACACCTACAAGATAAAGCTTTGTTAAGTCCAGAAAAGTACTTCTAATTTTTTTTCACTTAAAGTGGTGGTCAAAGTTAGGGTCACTTATGGAAATTTTTATGCTTTTTTTTTTAACTTTGTATACTTAAAGAAATTTTACGTTTCACAAAATGTAAAGTCTTACATATCATTGTAAAAAAAATTTAATATACTGAACGTAATAGAAAAAACAAAATTTTAGTATTTTCAATACAAAAAAAGAGTTAAACATACTTCAATCTAAAGAACAAACACATTAATAGTGTGGTTTGTAATGTCTAACTTTCTTGGTTAATCAGTGTTCATTTTTTGGGAACAAATCAAATGTAACTGGGAACCAATCACTGCCTGGAGAAGCTGAAATCATGTTTACAGTTGGAACAAATAATTATTGTGCTTTGTTATGTAGAAGGAAGACTGTTTCATATGTAATCAAATTATAAATAGGAACTGTAAAAAAATTTTAATATTTAGTCCAGAAGCAATACGCTAAATAAAAGAGCAGATTGGGCACACAGAAAGGATTAGTAAGTTTATTGTGTCAAGGAAAAGTGATATTTCCTATGTTGAAACTGCAAGACAGGTGAGGGATTTAGCAAATATATCTAGAGCTCGAAAGTTTTATTTATGGTATCTGAAGACATATTCAATAAAAAACAAAGCAGCAAAACGTTGAAAAGGTTGCTCCACAACTGTTGATGACCGAAAAATAGAAAAATTGTCTTCAAGATAGAATAATGGCATCACCGACCATTCAGAAGTTATCTGTATGTTGCTGGTGTTTCTGTCTTTTCAAGAACAATCGGTAAATATTAACAGATGTTGGACTAGGAGATAGATTTCCACGAAAAAGGCTTATCTCTATTTACAGCAGCGCAAACAAGACTACAGTTGGGAAAAGAACACAATAATTGGACAGATTATCAGTGATCAAAAGTTATATGTAGCAATGAATCTATGATATCGTTATTCGGTAATGATGGGCGGGAGAAAATATGTAAGATGTAAGAATAGGATAAAAGCAGCAACCTAATTGCAAGGCAGCTGTAAATAACCCACTTTGTACAATGATTTGGTCATACATGTCAAAAGATGGTACTGTTCTCTGTTATGTCATTGATGGGACACTGAACTGTTGATCATTTTGAATCATTGATGAACACATTGACAATATCCTAGAACCAAAACTTCTATCTTCCATCAGAGATGTCTTTCCCAACAGTGAATCATTTATTTTTCAGTAGGATTCTCCTCACAGACACACAGAAAAATTATCTAAATAAATGTTTCGTAGAAAGAGCATTGAATTCTTTTCCTGGCCAGGAAGAAGTCCTAACCTCAATCATATTGCATACTTGTCGCCCCGATTGAAGACTTTTGTCCGAACGAGCTGCTTTACAATTAAAGGGAACTAATTAAAACTATAATTGTTTCCTGGTATCCTATAATAATGAAGGAAGAGCGTAAAACTATCGTCAGCTCATGAAACATTGATGTGAAGCTGTAATAAAAATAAAAATTACCTTACGAAGTACTGATAATGCGCTGCAAACATCGGTATCTAATGTATATTGATAATTATTGCAGCTTAACTTTTTTTGTATTGAAAATATTTGAATTTTGTTATAAGGAATTCAGTATTAAATTCTATTTCAAATTATGTATACGACATTGCATTTTGAGAAACATAACATTTTATACAAGCATATATTTAAAAAAAATCTACAATTTTGTCCAGCACTGTATATGCAGTGACTACATTTAATCAATTAGTTCGATTGTAAGACAGCTTATTTCTGACAAAAATACCAAGTTAAATGCAACTTGCGAATAGTTAAACGACATCTTAGTTTCACATGAACTTAGCAATTAAGTTCAATACTTGATCTAAAACATGATGGAATCGCCAGAAGCCAAAGCATAAACAATTAGGTGCCCTATGCTTGCAGATGTTTCCTTTCCCTGTCGGAGCTACTAGTGACCAATAACTGAAATAACAATTTTACCTTTTATATCTTGTCAGCAGTACTCTTTCTTGGATTTCGGTTGACAAATCCAGTAATCTTTCTTTTCTTTTCAGTGGGCTTCGATGCATGGGTCTTATGGACGTCCTGAACAGTTCCATCAGCTTCAAACTTATTCTAATTTGAGGATGGTGTAATTGTGTAGTAGATTCTGTTAAACTCCCTCTAAATTTATGAATTCTACTGCATTTTCATATTTCCGTAGCATTTAGAATAAATTTCCTCATTTCTTCAATAAATTCACAGCCGTCTACCAATTATGACATCTATGGGTTCAGTCTGTAAAGAAAAAGAAGAAATAATAGTTATCACAAGCAAAATGAGTATACATTTTTTGGGACACACCCTGTACACACACACACACACACACACACACACACACACACACACACACACACACACACACACACACACACACACAATATTATATATATATATATATATATATATATATATAT
>BMAW01020135.1:163858-209768 GCA_019974015.1 Nephila pilipes
GGTAGGCATTTCAAAATCATCTGTCCATCACATCATGAAACGTTGTCAGTGGAGAATCTACATTCCAAGATTAGTCCTTGCTCTTAATGACGATGATCCAGACCGAAGAGTACAGTATTGCGAGTGATACTTGGAACGATGTAACGAAGATGCACACACACGAAATTAAATGGTTCGATTAACAGACAAAATTGCACCTACTGGGGACCTGAGAATCCACATGTTATGGTCGATCACCATGTTAATTTACCAGGAATTACAGTGGGGTGTGGCTTATCTTCAAGAGGATTAATTGGACCTTTCTTTTTTGATGCTACTGTGACTGGTCCTGTTTACTTGAACTTGCTGCAACAGTCTGTCATACCAAGCATTAGAGAGGACTTTGAACAGGAAGAGTTTTATTTCCAGCAAGATGGGGCACCTCCACACTACCATCGTGATGTTAGATCCTTTCTTGATGGGATCTTGCCAAACAGATGGATTGGACTGTTAGGTTTTGTCGAATACCCTCCACGTTCACCAGACCTCACACCACCAGACTTCTTTTCATGGGGATACCTAAAGGACGAAGTCTATGCACAGAAACCTGCAACAGTGGTTCAATTGAGGGCAACCATTGAACATGAATGTACGAATATCCCAAGGGAATTGTTCCATCATGTGTGCTATTCCATCGCTTCGCGTTGTCAGCAGTGTCTGGAGCAGAACGGACATCAGTTTCAGAACTTGCGAAAACAAGACAATAGAATGATATTTGTAGAATCTTTTACATGTTAAAAATTATTCGAATTATAATAAACCCCTAATTTACAATTATTTAAAGTGTGTATACATTTTTGGGACACCCTGTATATATATATATATAAACAAAAGCTAAATTTAGTTGACGCATTTTTAATTGGAAACATATAAATTATCTAACAATATGTACAAAAGCAAAAAGCGACTGGTTTAGAACTTAATATTAAATCTACAAGTCATAGAAAGAAATCAAAGATTTTATTATGTGGTTTCAAAGCGGATTTTTTTCTTATGCCTAAACTTTATTATTCCATACATAACCACCTGTAAAAATATTTAATATATTTTGAAAATAGATTAGTTTTTTACTATTTTATAGTTTTTGTTTTAACTCATGTTGTTATTCAGAGTCTATAAATATTTACATAATGAGTTAAAAACTACTGTAATATACATTCCACGTACTTCCAATGAAAAATCTTTCATGGTATTCAAACTAATTAGCCACTCAGGATGTTACAACCTGATCATTTCCAATTTCATTTAATGGTATGGAGTTTTCAAAAAAGGGGTTGTATTTATGAAGTAAGTGATTTAAAAGAACTTCTCTTAGATCGAAACTAAATACATTTTTTAATTCAAATCGATTAATTTTTTTATCTTAACTAAATTTCTAATTCAAAGTGTTTATGCATATTCTTACTGATAACGCTAAACTAACGCCTTTAAAGTTAAAATTTTGCTATATTCGAAAATTCTAGGAATGATCAAAAATCCTATAACAAATATTTAACTAATTGAATTAAAAATTTCTTAAAATATCTTGATGATATTTTCCTGTTTGTTGTTTTAAAATTATTAGGGCAAGATGTTATTCAGCCTCTTCTTAATGCTTTAGAAATATCTGAGAAAATTGACTGATTGATGTCCCTCTTTAAGTAACCCAATTAAGAATTCAATTATTTATTTTTCAAATACCTTTTTTGTTGTAATATCTGTCTATCCTGTAAAATTACTTTTTAAAATAATGCACCTTATGCATACTCCTTTCTTCATTTTATGAAAAGTATTTTTAAAAATCTATATTTTTTTGAATACAACATAAGAAAAATTAAAATGTCTTATTTTGTAGATTTTTGACTAAATTGACGGAAAAATTAAGTTATTCTTTTACCATAAGTTGTTGTTAACGCCCTTCTTTGAAAATATTAAATTCTTTGTGCGATCATTAATTCAATAATGCTTGAGTAGTTCAGTGAAATTTGCATTTTTCAATGCATAAAAAATAAAATGTATGCTAGGAAGAAAAACAAATTATTTTATTTATATTAATATATCACGCTAAAAAATTCATGCTTTTATTTGAACTTATTTCGATGCTAAGGGAAGCAATAAATATATAAAACGCAAGAAGTTCATGATGTGTTAATTAAAAATAAGCCGTATTATTAAAAAAAGAAATGCTTAATTTTTGAGTCTAGTTTAAATAAAAATGAAATAAAAACAAAACTTATCGTTTTCTTGAAAAAACGCTCTCCTCTACTTACGATTAACATCCGAGTAATTAGAGATCTTATTAAAATATGCGAACGTAAGTTATTTTTTATTCACTTGGAGAGTTTTTATGAGAATTCTTGAACCATGAATTTTTTTCTTTGAAATAAAAGATGATATACTTTAATTTCTGTTTTAATCGAGGAAAAAAGTGTTATTTTAAGTAAGTGGTCGATAAAAAATATTCTTAAGAATTCTTGGCATTGTTCAAATTCATTTCTGTAAAAGGAATGAAAAATATAATGTTTTCCGAAATAAGTGAGAAATATTATGCGGAATTTGAATAAAACAGCAAATAAAAATGTATATAAATATTAAAATAATTGATATAAATATTACTAATTTGTTTTTCAGAGTTCATGAAAATTCATAATGTTGAAAAAGTTAAACTAAAATTTTCAGCCAAATAAATAAAATACATTTAAAATGTTCTATTTTATTTTCTGAAAATACATTTGAAATGTCTTACAATGAAACTTGGAGAGCATACTTTGTATTCTTATAACAGGAATAGGATCCAATTAAATTTCAGAGTAAATTTATATGAATGAGATTATTGTCTGAGTAATATTATGAAATATATTATTTTTAATGCACAGAGAATTTTGTGTCTTCTATTTAGATGTCATATGGCTGCTTACTAGGTAAGAATCAGGAATTTAAAAATGCACTTTATTAGAAATTCTTAGAAATTTTGCTGGATGAGCAAGTTTCTAATCTACCAAAGATCATTGCATAAAATTAAATCCAGGTTAAGTATTGTTTGTATGTTCTAATATAAATTCAAAAGTATAATTCTAGCCTCAAGAGAATAATGATAACTTCTGATGCTATGTTACCTAAATAAATAAAACCAGTGTCCTTATTCATATTAGTATTTCACTATATCCAAATTAAACACTAAATTGTCTTATTTTTTTAATCTGGCTATTTAGATTTTCTATCAACATGGGACTTTTAAAGAGAAATGTTCTGTTGTGCTGGAGGTTTCTCAACATTTCGTGCTTTGTTGTCCATAATTATTTTACCGTCTTTTTAAATGGAGATATTCTTCATAAATGTTTTAACCTTATATTGAAATTTTTAATCATTCCCTTCAATGGGATTTGTTATTTATATAAATTAATTTAGAGATTATTTTGGGCAAACTTAATACCTAATAAGAAATTTTGTTACCAAATTTTACATTTCCCATAAGATCTTTAAATAGTGTTTTCTTCACAAGTTTTAATAAGATTCAATCATTGGTTAACTTTCTCTGGTACATTAATAATATGAAATAAAATTGGTATACGTGCATGTATAACTATTCTGAGGTAGGAATTAAGCAATACAGCAAAAGTGTTTCATGCATTTCTTTACAAAGGAAGGAATACTGTTGAACAGTAAATCTCATATCTGGTAATTAAATTATAAGGAACTTACATTGACAACCGATTAGAAAATTGTGCCAATTGATTTTATATTATATAATCCATCTTCTTTTATAATGATTTTTTTTCTCACTAGATACAGTGTAATCACATTATTTATGTTTTAAGAAGGTTTGTTTGCATAAATTTATACAAAAAAAAAGCCTGAGGAAAATATATTCTAATAATATATGAACACTGGCCCATGTTACTACATTTTAATTCATTTTTCCTCGTTTTGAGTATCCACTTTATACTTATTTTGTCTTGTGTCATTATTCTCTATATTAAATTAGTAGTTTTGATATTTTGCATGCTTTTGTGCAATATCCATTAGAATTTTTCGACGATTTTATAGATAATGTAATTTTTTTCTCTTATGATGTTATTCGTTTTGTTTAATTCGTTGCAGCTTTAGAATTAATTTTCATTGGGAAAGACAAATTTTAAATCTGTGATCTTCTGTTGAAAGTGTTACAGAATTTTTTTTTAATTCGTTTCCGTTCACCCCAATTCTGATGTAGGAACAGGATTTCTTTTAGCTGTTGAACGAGATGATAATATACTGACAATGGTACTTCTTTACTTTGTTCTTTTACCTCACGAGACAATGTCAAGACAGCGATAGCTGACAGATTTTGGTATTACATATATTATATGGTGGAAATGCAAGCTGTCCCTACAAATAAACATGCACCCGGTTTGAAAATACAAATGTATTAGAAACATATCATTACATTTCTTGTTCTCGTGAACCTCGAGTTAGTTTTGAGCTCTGCACTCACCTTCAGTAATAGAAATGTTGCATAACGAAAGAAAACTGCTTGACCAAACAAAATGTATCTATTTTCCATTAATTTATCAGAAAGTCTTAATACTGTGTTGGATAAGTGCATCAGCATCTCTTTCTCTCTCAGTACGAGAGCTTTACTTATGTTTGGATACTTTGAATTGTACTAAATGTATCAGAATCCTAAGAATCAATAAATTGCTTTTTTTAAAATTTAAATATGCCTCTTTCTTTTTTTTCACTCCAGCCTGAATTCTTAGATTGAATTATCTATTTATATCTTCAACAATACGGTCATTTACTATCAAATTACTTATTAAATTATTCTTTAAAATAAATTAAATTAAACTGACTAAACACAAAGACAGAAGTTTCATTACATTTGTAAAGTAAAATCTTTTTGTAGTAGATTAACGACATACATTTTATTTTTAATGGATTTATACTGCTATCGTTAATGTACCACTTTCATACCAAAAAGTTTAAACTCTGCAAAAATAATTACTATTTTTTCATCTTTATTATAGACTGGGAGTAGCCAATGTATGGATTAAACGTTTGAAGAATCAGATAAAGCAATTACCTCAATATCAGAATATACTTCTAAATTGCTGGTGGGAAAGTTTTAGCTATTAGTGGAGGAATTTGAGATAAAATAGGCAGCGCCTGAAATGCTTAATAAATTGAAATTAATCAATGTATTTATTTATTTTTGTTACGAAAGAAAAAAAATTAAATTCTTTGTTTTTCTATTCCATTTCTTTTTATTACTTCTAGGGATTTACCTTTTGGGTAAATCATGATTGGTTTCCCATTTCATTGAGTCGAAGAAGAGAGATACCATATTAATACCTGAGTAGCGGATATTATAGCGTTCCATTTTATAGTACCAGACTAAAATTCGAATAAGTCGAATTTGACATGATATTTTAAATATTTATTCTCGAATCCTCTTAAGCTGAAACTTGAGCTTTAATTTTCAAAATCAATTGTTTGAATTATAATTCCATTTAAGTTAGATTTTATTTTTGTGTACCTCTCAAACTAGGAATGGTAAATACTCTCGCGCGCAAACTTATTTTAAATAGAAATAACTGCAGCATAATTCTAAGCTTCCATTATTACGATTTAGTAATTCAAAATCCATAAAATTTTAGTAATAAAATTACAGTCAAAATTCTTATAAGTCTTAAAAAAACAAAAATATTTAATATAAATGCATACCTATTTTGTCATTAGATAGGTAGCTTAAATTTTAGTTTTACTAGTTTTTAAAAATAACAATTTTTTTTCTTCTTGGAGTTGCATAGTAAGCGATGAATATATAGATAGAAGAGAGGAATGAAGAAAATATTTGATGCAATTATAGAATCTCTGGTTACTAATTTAAATAATTATTAGGTCATTATAAAGCCATAAATTTAAATTTAATAAACATGTCCTACCTAGAAGCTTTTTAGAAGAAAACCGTGAAGCAATTTTACTGAATAAATATTACTCATGAGGTTTCTATTGCACATGCATGATCTCTAGACATGTACGGAATTACTATTTAAACAACTTTTAGCATTTAAATTTATTTAATTTAGTTGACTTATTCTTTCGTTTGCTGTCATAAATAATTTTCTTTCCTTAAACGAGACCGCATTACTATCAATTAATACTTATTAAATTATGTAAATGTTTACTCTAATAGAGTAAACTCTGATATTTAGTTTGGTAGTTTTAATAAAGGAAATTCCCATCGAACTCATAAAGGCACATTCTGTTAAAACTAATTATTTCCAAGAAATAATCGATGACTTCAGGAAAATTATCAAATGTTACACTGATTAATAGTCAGTGGAATAATGAGAAGTCATTTTTAATGTTTCCATATTTCTAAGTAAGTTCTCGCATGAATTGAACTAGAGAACGGAGGAAAATTAATTTCTTATAGCTTTCCAATTAATTTCTAATTCTCTGATCAAGAGAGAATGGAAATTCCAATTTTAATGAAAATTAATTCTTGCAAAAATGAATAGAATATATTAAATCAAAATTTTATTCAATACCTTTTTATGAGACAAGTGAGTTCGTTTTAAGTTCTATATTTCATTTACACACATTACATAGATGAACTAAGTAAATTAAATCCTATTTTATTGGGTCGCCTATTACAATAGTTAAAAAAAATTAAGCTTGGACTGTAAATTAATCTTAGAAAATAAATCTTTCTCTTATTTACCAATTCTCATAATCAAGCACATTTTTTTTATATTATTGAATTTTGATAATTATTTATAATAAATGATTCCCATTACTTAATTTAAAATTCTTTTTATATTTATAACTTTATTGAAAACCTTTTTGCATATTTTGATATTTAATATTTAAAAGAATTATTTCATTAGACTTATATAAGAATTTCATTTACTCAAAAAATAATTATTTTGAAAAAGCGAAGGGTTTTGGAAAATATTAATTTGGTAGCAGCTGTTTTAACAAAATTGAATTCATTCTACAGAATTGAATGCATGTGAGATATTCATTATAAATACGAAATGAAGTTTTTAAATTAAATTAATTTTTTTTTATATTCAAAAAAAATATTACTCTTTACAAAACTATTCAAAATAGTTAGATAGGTATAAATTTGATTTTGTGAGAAAGAAAACGTTGAAAAAATTGGTTATTAATTTTGAACGGTCTCTTTTAATCTCTTTGAATTTCCGAATGAAGGATTCCCAGAGTCATTGCACACATTTCTCCCACAAATGTCACAGGAAAGGGTGTTTCCTGTTCATGAGGGAGAAAAGGGCGTTTTATTTTTCTTTCTGTTCAACCATCACTCAAACCCTTTCTAGTAATTCATAATTATTAGGTTTCTCGCCAAGAGTGGTAAGCACTTCGACACACACACAGCCAATCCTCAAACACACACTTCTCACAGAAATACACGTATTGCACATTCACACACGTTACATAAAATTTTAACTTAAAACCCATCGCAACAGACCAAAAAAAAGTTAATTCAACAACTACTCGTAGGGGCACCACATTGTATCATCTTTCTTCCTTCTGCAATTGAATTCTTGCTAACAGTTGAATTTGTAATGACAACTTATTGAATTTAATAAATTAACAGTTGCACCAAATGTTATTCTTCTTATTTGAATCATACTGTCAAATTCTTTGCTCTCAATTTGATCGGATCCTCTCTCTCAGTATATGATCATTGGGCCTTTTAACGATTTTACTAAATACAGTTAATATCAAAATTCACAATTTAAAGAAAACATTTAATTTTTGGGAGACAAAGAGCCGTAATTTAAGCAAAAATGACTTCAGTCAAATAATAATTCATTTTATGTTAGCAAAGAGTAGTGACAATATTTCTTTGGTATGTCCTTAGACCAATGAGTGTTATATGTTAAATTCAAAATAAAATTATAACGAGAACAGATGAAAAAATATATATTAAAATTATTTTTTAATTACTCACAGAAATTCTTTTCACGATTTTGTGTCTAATTTTACATAATTACAGCAGAAACGTTTCTAAACTCATAGAATTAAACAAATTTTATTCCGTAATTAAATACTGTATTTTAGAGGAGTAATTATTTTAATATTATTTGTAACTCATCGGGTGATCGAGAAAAAATTCTTAAAAAAAAGATTTATGAACTGTTAGAAGAATAAAGATAATACTCCCTGAATATATTATTCTTTTTCCACTCAAAGGCGTAAGGACTACGGTATTAATAAATGAAGTGAGAATATATTTTACTTTATTTTTTGAGCTCTACTAGGATATATTGCGCAAATCTTGAGTAAATGGCTATCTTACTTTAATTTGACATTTTTTGGATTCTTATCCTTTTTCAGTCTCTAATTAATGGATCCTCAGCATCAATATTTTCTGAAGTCATCTGCAACGAAAGTTTCTTTTTATTGTAACATGAAAAAGGTTATTTCATAAAATATTGTTTAAGAAAAAAGAGCGACGGAGGGAAAGCTGAAAGGATGGAAGCGCATGAAATATGCCAAAAGAAAATTAGAAGTTCCCAAGTGTAATGAATATTTCTTTACAGACTTATACAAAATCAATACTATTCTGTGACGAATGATCAAAACTCCAATTTCGAAATCATAATTTCATATTTAGACGAGTGGTTGATTGATTCAGTGGTTTCATCACATATTTTTAGATATACAGTTCGAGAACTTAAAAGAATTTATTGCGACAGAAGCTCTTACTAAAGATAAGTACATAAGAAATATTCAGGATAGGTGATATAATATTTTAAACTAGGGACAAAAATTATCGTGAACAAATATATTTGAAATGCATATTCTATGCCTTAACTTACGTCACAACCAATTTGTGATACTAACATAGATTTGGAAAAGATTAAAAAAATTTTATCAAGATAATAAAATAGTCTTATAGAATGAAATAGGAAAATATTTTTAAATGTTCTTAGAATAGATAATTTTTATATTATTTATGTTAATCCAAGAAAAAGCGTTTCTAATCATATGAAGTACATTTTAAATCTTATAGTTTAGATATTGAAATGGTTCATAAACGACTTGTACAAAAAAATTTATTAATTAATTAATATGAGTACAAATTCTACTGTAACGGACTTAAAAAACTATAAAGATTATCCTAAACTTATACGAGCTGTTTTATTGCTAAATTTAATAGTATTACTTTTACATCTAACACTCTTATATTTACGAAAAATATCTTAGATGAAGTACATATGGAGGTATGGTGTTCTTCATCGGTAATATCTTTAAGTGGAAATTCCTACTTTTTGTCAGTAGTTTGATGATTATTCTAGGTATGTTATTATGTATTATAATTCCAAGTATATGCTATGATGCATATTATTGAGAGGAAATCCGATGGTTTCAGATGATTCAAGGAGTATATTGCTTTTACGGAAAACCAACAAATTAGAAATGTAAAGTCTGTTAGAACAGACAACGGATTCTAATTTTGCAATAAAGAATTTGAATTTTTCTTTAAGAATTGGATATAAAAGCCATGAGAACGGCTGTATACTTCGGTAGAGAATTGAAAAGTAGAACGATTCAATAGAACTATTGTAACACATCAATCAATAACTCCCAAGACTAACCCAGAGATGGCGCTCGTAGTAAACCAGTAACCAGGTCTTTCTAGAGTACTAACCTTTGCTTGAAACGTGTCAAAACTTAAGATCGACCAAAACATTGAGTTAATGAGGCTGAGAAATGTTTTGTAGTTTGGTTTAAAAAATGAAAACCGAGTTCGTGTTCTGATAAAACATTGTTTTTTAATGGGCTAAAACACCAAAGTGCTAGCAGAAACAATGGATTGAAAATGTTACCCGTCCATCAAAGCAACGATTTGTCGGTGGTTGCCGAGTTACAACTAATGGTAATTCGAACAAATGACGCGGAACGCCTGGAATGGTGACCTGGAAGCCAATTACACCGAAAATGTGAGGAAGTGACAAAATTATAATGAAAGATCGTAAAAGTGAAGCTCCGTGAGATAAGTGCTGAGATGACACAGATATCATATGGAAGTGTATTTACTGAAATAGGTTTTTGAGCGAAGTGAAAATGTTTTTCAAGTACTTTGGCGATGGGAACAAAACAGCAACGAGTCGACGATCCAGAAAGCTGTTTATTGCATTCTCACAACAAAAGATTATTGCGAAAAATGAAAAAGAAAAGAAAGAGATTTGAAAAGCGTTGGAGCGATGTATACACCAAAGGCGATTAACAAAATAATTATGAGTGAATAAAAAAAATTTCAAAAAAATGTTGTTTCTAATGTTAGTCTCGGGAGTTATTGATTGATGTGTTAGAAGAGATCCGAGCAATTGTACAGGATAATAGATTACAATTACGATTTTAGGATTAAGTATTACAAGCATCTGTTCACATACATACTCGATGCAGAAATAAACTGACTGAAGGTGCAACACTGTTTGAAATATGGACAGGTAGTACAGTCTTAGTAAGGCATTTAAAGATTTTAATACGTCTTGTGTATTATCATATTCCATACAATAGATAAACTGCGAAAGAAAGCCAATTTATATTAGTTGGTGTGTAATAAGGGCTATTGTATTTGGTTATCAAGCAAAGAGTAATTGAAATTATATGTGTAAAAATCGAAGAAATTACAAATGAGGTTTCACCTTTGTTTGGTCGGTTCATTTATCAGAAATATGTAGAAAATGATGACATTAAAAAGGAGGTAGAGCAACCTGAAGAAGAATTGGAATGAATGCCTAACTTAGCTAAAGATATTTCCCAATGGTGAAGAAAAGAAATACCTTGAAGAAGAGGTTCGGTGTTGATATTTATCATTTTCCGAAAATCGTATTTGAGGTCAATTAATGATGTTACAAAATATTGTGAAAAAAGAATTAATATTTAACTCTGAACTATTTAACTTCAAAATTATGTATGTAAGTGACACTCCTTTTTCATGGAAAGCAAGTAACAGACGTGCATCGCAATTAGTTGTATTGATGCAGAAAATGTGTATCTTACTAACGCTACTGTTATTTTTAAAGACATTTTAAGTAAAACTAAGCTATTTCGCAAATTAATTCCTTTTTTTTTGTGACAATAAATCTGATGTATTGTTTGTGGAAATATAATGGAAATTTCTAAAACCAAACAAGTTGATAAAATGTTACATTTTATTAGAAAAATTCGAAATAAAATAGAATTTAATTTAGAATTTGTATTAAGGAAGCTAAATTTAACAAATTTTTGATTGAGTTTTTAATCTAGTGACAACGGAATTCATACTTGAAAAACTGTTTGTATTCTCAGTGGGCAGAGTTTTGAACACAGAATTACAATTTAAGGCAACTTGTCCCCTCACAACGTCAAAATGATACAACAGCTCATCCAATTAGAATCTCGTTTAGTATAAGAAAAATTTCATATTGATAGACTGGCTAATAATGTATTGCATAGATATGAATACACGAATGCTAATGTGAGACCGATATTAACTGAAAAATTGTTAAATCTTATAATGTTTACCTAAGTATTATTCACATGTTTCAAACTATGGAATCAATACAAGCATACATAACCTGGTTTGACAGTACATTATGTCTATAATTAACATTTTTTTTTTTAATTATCTACCAATTTTATAAGAAGGACAGATTTCTTAGACATATAAAGCTATTTTGAAGTCAGAGAATATAGTAAGAACATTATTTTCCTAGTAATTTTTAATATAAAAGTTTAAGCTATTTAACATAAGCTTATAATGAAATAAAGAAAATAATTAAGCTTTGATCGTAACCAACACAAAAAGTTTAAAGAAAAATAGATGCGCTTTGTTACGAAGAGATAATATTAATATATATATATATATAAGATATATATATATATTATTATATTAAAAGTACATACTCTCCATGGCAGTGATATTATATATATATAAGACTATATATTATACATGATTAATATATATTATATAATATAGAAGGAGAGATAATACATATATTATATATATACTATAATATATAAATTATATTTTATATATTATATATATACATATTTATGGTTATTATATTAATATAAATAACATATATATACATATGATTAATATATAATGTATAGTATACAAGAGATACAGAGATAGAGTATAGGAATAATCGAAATGGTAAGGAAAACAAAAGGTTATAAATAAGAAACAATTTTAAAACAAATGAAAATAGCTTGATACAAAAACAGACCCATTGAAAAAAACTAGTGCATATAGGAAGAGCTCAGTTTATGAAATTCGAAAGAAGCTAATTGAGAGGCAAAGCGTAATAACCTTGGTCTGCTTTGATCAGTTAGGCACGCTACCTCAATGATTGTTCCCATATTTTCTGTTACAATTTGGAACGTGAGACAGTTTTCAAATACGTTCAGAGCCTCTTAGTTTTTAATGGGAATTTAGTGCGTAACTATTTCAATATTTTCCATGAAACCTCACACGTATGTGAATATGTCCAGCTATGTACTACATCAGATCAGGCCAGTTCAGAAAATGCACGTAATATTGGCTCACTTCTCTTCCACTCCACCGCCACTTCATAAATGATATTACTCAGAGTTCCACTACAGTAGCTCTGATAGTATGGAGAGATGGCTAAACGTGCCCGGTCCCCAGCCCACTATACATCTCTGGGTTTCTAAAAGCTTGGAGGACAAGAAAGACACTTGTCAGATAAACACAATTAGCTTGACCTTAAATCGTATTTCTATCAGATATGCCCTGAACCTCCCTTACACGTCATAGGTCTTATTGCTTACACAGTCAAGTCAGACATTAAGCTCATAGCTACCTTATGCATATAATCTGCGTCTAATCGACCAGAATGAAATTCTTTTAACGACGTGTTTCACATAAAACCTCGATGATATCAGAACCCTATAACGTTGTTTTCGATTAGGACAGATCTATCAGGGAGCAGTCCTCTCTGTCATTATCATTGAACAAGTCATTTGCCAGTTATAACTTAGGAAACCATTGAACATTACTCTCTTACCGCCAATGCATATCGCCGTCAATTGCTACCACTGCTTGTCTGACGTTTTAGTCTGTTGATTATCATACCTTATATTGAGGCTTCATGAGTCAGAGTTTAGCATACAACGGCGCTGTATTTTGAAGAACATTCAAATTCTTCATTAAATGTGATTGTGTTTGATCCGTCCCTGATCTCAGTCAGCTTGGAACCTCTTGAGATCGATGACTGTTAAAGATTTTTACTCATCACCCAAATTCACCACTGAACCTCATAATATGTGAAAGAACTGGATTGCATACCTCAAGAACTTATACAATGTTTCTTTCCTAATGCAGAAAGGCGTATATAATATTGTTGACTGTAGAGACTGAACAAAAGATTATTTCCTTGTGTTCAACGAGTTGGAAATGCATATTTTCAATAATTTCACCTTTGATTTTCTGGTAGTTGAATTAATAATAATTTATTTCAGTTGAAAATACATAGATTTTCTTCTACAAACTTTTAACCTTATTTACTGAATTAGCCTCCTAAGAAATAATAATTTTATTTATCTTAAGTTTATAGATCAAAGAATCGATATGTAAGCAATACCACCTCAAAATAGCTATTGCTATAATTTTGAATTGTATAAGATAAAATAAGATAGCAGAAGTCAAAATTTCTTCTAAATTTACTATAATAATAAACTAAATTAATGAAATTGAGATTTTGTCCCAGAAATATATTTATTCTAAAACCAGAACACATGCTCAATATATGTTTCATATTGTCTGAATTGTGTCGTAAACACGTGTTAACTTGCAAAATTTCTGCTGAAAAAACTCATCTTAAGTATAGATACACGGAAAATAGAAATTCTCAAAAATGATGGTAATATTTCTTTTAAATGTTTACAAAATAAAACTAATGAAAATTAAGAGATTTCCAGAAATATATTTATGTAAAAATCAGAGATACATGCCCAAATATAGTGTTTCTATTGTCGAGACTTTGCAGAAAACACGATTTACTTGGCAAATTGCTTAGAAAATTTCTAAAACGAATAGATAGCTCGAGACAAAAGCAAATAAGTTTTCGAAAATGAATACAAACTTTCTCTTTTTTGAAATGGTGTGAATGTACTAGATTTGAACATATTCCTCATTGAATGTAAACATATTGTATGCATTCCTAAACCAAAAAAATGTCTACTCTAACTATCTCAAAAATTATTCAGTTATTCAAGACTACAAGTCGCTTTTGTTTACTGACATGTATTTCAAAAGAGTGAAATTCAATTAAATATCGTTCATTTAAAAAATTTGACCTATATTTCTGTATTTACTATCTCCATGGAAGGACACATAGATTTTAAATAGTTAGACTTATAGATATCTAGTAAACTTTTACCTATGCTTATTGATAATTCTGCCAAAGTAAGGTCAAAATTTATCACATCTACATCATATCATTAAATCTGGTTCTAAATAATATGAATATATTAATAATTTTACTAATATATATTAAACTTATGTAATATTAAACATAAGTTTATAACGCAATAGTTTGAACATTAGTTCATAAGTAGAAAATTCACTAGGATTTCTCTGCTATTGTTGCTTACATTGTGCATATCTCCATTATTATGATGGAAATTTTTATTATTGTTATATTTCACTAATTGAAATTATCTACATTTGTAGAAAATCTGATATAGTTTGTATATCCTGCATTCTTCAAGTTTAAATGTTTGTTAAAATGTCATCTTTAAGCTAAGCAGCAACCTATCTAAACTTCTCCGGCATTGTTATACATTCTGATATAAGCTTTAAATTATTTTCGTGTTTAACAGATGCATAGAACTCATGCCCATTCCATATTTTTCTTTGATTAGCATTTTGTGGTATTTCTATTCTATATAAATGTTGTTACATACTGATGATGTAGAAAGTCCCTGGCCTGGACATATAAAAGGCGCTACAGAATTAAACCATGTTTTATTAGCCTAATCTGAAAGATGCATGTTATTTGACAGTCTGTGACTTTAGTTTGTGTGAATATAGGCTTTGAGTGAAGCAACTTTGTTATTGTGAAAATGATAAAAAATTTCGCAGTTGATAAACTATTATTTTAAAAGGGAAAAGCTAGATTGAAACAAAGCAGCTTGATACCGAGTTCCGGACACTGCTCCAGGAAAATAATCATTCATAGGATTGCTAGTTAAGTTTAGACGTGGTTGAACATGAGCACCGAAAAGATCTGGTGAACGCAGTGGACGCCCAAGATAAGGTTTTACGACGAAAACGATTAAAACCACAAATGATTGATTGTAAATTGAAATTCGAAGAGAATACTGAGACCACTTTAAGATATCAAACTGAACGTACATCATATCATTCATTCGGTGGGGTAAGATGAAAGCTCAGCGGTAAGTTGCGGTCGCGAGCCACTCTGTGACCAAAAGCAAACGAAGACTTATGATTCGGAGAGTTGAAGATGACTGGTTTTGCGTCGATATGTCTAATGGATCGAAACATGGCTCCACTACTTCATCTCGAAGTCAATCGCAGATCATCCGAGGTGGATCTGCATCATGATGAACCGCCCAAAGGGAACCGACACAGTCGGCTACAGGTACGATCTGTAGTTTTGGGATGCGCATGGAATAATTTTGACTGTTGACACTGAAAAAGAAGACCAACAGCGATTATGACATATTAGCATAATTGCTCTTGAAGGACGAAATCTCCGAAAACGGCCCTTTGAAAAAAGAAAGTGTTGTTACCAAGACAATGCACTGTGGCTGAAAGATGGCAAAATCCATGAATTGGGCTGAATTGTCTTCCTCATCCACCATTTCCAGATCTAGCCGCAGCGACTATTTCCATTCTCAGATCTCAAAACAATGCTAGAAGAAATTTTCTTCGAAATGAAGAGTGATCGCCGAAACTGAGGCCTATTTTGACAAAGACAATGTACTCAAAAATGTAGGTCAATGCTTGAGGTCTATTATCAGTGTATCACCGTTGAAGGAATTATGTTGGTAAAAACTAATTTTGCCAAAAATGATGTTTACTATGGTAGGCGGGGACTTTCTGCAATTAACCTTCACTAGATCATCTGGCCGTTTTAACAAGTTAAATATAAAGACCTAATATTTATTCAAATTGTATTTCAAACCAGCTGAAAAATAAACGTTATGATGATGTACTATATAATTATAGTATCTTTTATACATAAACACTTTACTAATTATCTAGCTGATTCTGCTTAAAAATAAAGCAAAATTGTATTAAACTATTTTCTCTTTTAATCAAGGACATAATTAGCTGTAGCAGCTACATAATGATTAAACGATGCAATTTTACCTTGAATCAAAGTGTTTCTAAAATATATTTCTGAACAAAACTAATATTAAATCATATATTTGGATATAATGTTTTAAAAGTTATCGTGAGTATTTAAGGAAAACATATGTGAATATACAAATCATATATACGATTTCAAATTAAAATAATTTCAATTTTTCTTTTCTGAAAGTAATATTTATTAATCAAATACAATTTTTTACTCATGTTTTACTGTAAGAATGAAGCTCAAAATTTAAAATTCCTTAATATTGTGAATATGACACATACTAAAACTTATATTAGTGATAATCAATCTGATTTTAAAATATGTACAATGTTGTTAATATTTAAAATTGATAATAGAAATGACAGTTTCGAGAGGTAAGAAACAATTTGTGAAATAGAAAAATTTACATTCTATAAATCTTGAATAATGTAACAATCTGCCATTGAATTGAGTACAATGCGATTCTTGTTCTTCCAGCCACTCACAGAACCTTGGTTTTACTTTGCAATCTCATCTGAACAAGCATATTTTTTAAAAAAAACATTAACTGTAAAAATGTATGAATGAATTGGTTTGAATTGGGAAAATAAACATAAAATATCAAATATTTTTTTATAACATCAAAATTATTTTGCGAAATCCATTGGAATATTTACCTAGGACTTTATGAATGAAAGTGATTGGATTGTAAAAGTTCATTAATATGTCAAATAAAAGTGCTAGATAAAATGCTCGGACTTATCTTAGTAAACATGTATAAACGTTTACAATTTAATGATTCATATAGGCTTATTTGTATATCGAATACAAAACAAATAGTTATATTTATTGTGTAAGAATTTGAATTATGTCATAGGAAAAAAATGAATTGCACCAAATATTTATTTAAATTTTGTTTTAGCCACATTATTAAAAAAACCTAAGATATTAAATGTCGGTGTTCAAAACCTTAAGCATATAACAATCAAATTTTGAATACAGCAAAAATAAGTTGTGATCCTCCCAACATAGTTTAAAAACGGATAACTTAGAAATGGGGAGACAATAGTGATGAAAGCACCGTATCAATCACTTATTATATGATGAATATTATTTCCATTAGAAGTATAACTATTAACAGATGCTAAAGTCATGCTATTAGATTCATTCAGGGTCAAAAATGAACTCAACTGCAACTTTGTGAGACACTAAAACACTAAAACATAATAGCAGCTAATGTTACAGTAGAACTAATATGGATCATAACAAAATTAAGCAATAATTTATAATTGCAGAGGATTAGAAGAGGGTGGATCCATCCAACATTAATATTCAGCAAAAAATAGAATTAGTCGACTGTTGGTAAAACATATATATAAAAATTGCTACAACCCAAAAATATAAACTTGACTATAATACATTTGTGACACATTTGTTTCAAGTTTCTCTCAGACAGAGGCCCATTGTAAGTACATTTTATGAGTTATTATTCTTTAAAATTGTTTTCAAGTTTTGGAGGTGAGGAATGAAAGATACTGACAGAAACAAGATGAATGAAATTCATTGATATCTGTCTCTGTTAGTCTCAAGTTTTCTGCTATTATATTCATTTTTCTTTTTATTTTTTGTAGTTAAAATCATACTTCAAAATTGTTTTGCTAGCCTTTGTCTAATTTGTCATTAAGTATGCATTTTAATTATTAAATCATCACTGTTTCGCTATATTTAAATATGTTTTATTTGGTTAGTTTGACAACTAGCATGTATAGCTATTAAAACATGTAACCCGGGTATCTATGAGTAAAAGTTCAAGTATCAATGTAATAAAGATAGTCAAATTCGCTAGTTTTGTACCAAAATTACTAAAAACATTTTCAAAAAATCGTGAGATTTGTTATTTTTCTGTTTATTTACTGAATCATTATTCCATCACATGATTAATCAAAAAAAATGTAAAGATAAAAAGGGGGCAATATGATAAAAGTTTATACTGCTATTTACGATGGAAAATAATATTCATCAAAATGTTTCCAGGATGTTTGCAACAACTTATTATTAAAGATTAAAGTTTAAATAAAACTTAATATTCAGCATGTATAGGATTTGTCAAACTATATATTGCTTCTAGAAGCAAATATAATTATTAAGCCAAATTGCTTTGCAACTTCTAGCTCAATTTTCAACACATTTATTTTGAAAAGAATTTAACTCTTGAATCAAATCTATTTTCATTAATTAAGATTTATTGAACACCGAATTGGTTTAAATTTGAGGTATAAGTCTGAAATACAGTTTATGATCTCTTAACAGTACTTTAGATTCTAAAAGCAACAGTTTTGTTACGAACAGCAAAAGACTTGAGTTGAGTTTGTAAAACTATTAAAGTGTAGATGAAATCAATATGAAGGATGAAAAAAAAATGAAATTAAATCAAAAGAGCGTCTTTTAAGTCCCTTAAAAGAAATATTATATATTTATGTATATAGAGAGCATATTATGAGATATTTTACATATATTAGAGCATTGAGGAGAAAGAGACATATATAGAGACAGTATAAGACAGAGGAGTTATTATATATAATATGAGAGAAGAAAGAGCACAGGATATACATATAGAGGTTGATATACATATATATTTATATTAAGACATATATTATATACATTATATAAGAGACAGGAGAGAGATATATGAGACATATAGGTTATATATTCTGATCAAAATTCACATACGATACAACAATTGTATTAAAAATGAATGCAATACATACTCACTTTATTGTTTTATACTTATATGCGATGCAGTAACAGCTTCAAAAAGAAATGTATTACATACTCATTTTGTTGTTTCACTCTCTTATTTGATACAGTAACAGATTCAAAAAGAAATGTATTACATACTCATTTTGTTGTTTCACTCTCTTATTTGATACAGTAACAGATTCAAAAATGAATACATAATATACTCATTTTTCTATTCCACACTCGTATTTGATACACAAATATCTTCAAAAATGAGGATGTGAAGTTTCCATTTCGGGAACGTAGCAGTTACTAAAAAGGAGTACGTGAGAGTCTTTAATGTGAATATATTGGTATTGGAGCAATTTAGAGATTGTGAAGTATTCAAAAATGAATACTTTGTACTCGAATTTGAATAGCCGTTTTTCGTAGTGTAAGAATACGAGTTTAAAGCCTTCTTTTAATCGAATCGAAGAAGCTGTGACGGTGTCGTCTTATCCATGTAGTCTGTCATCATGAGGTTTACTCTAATCACAAGGCCTAAATTCCAACTTAAGTTCAAGCCCAGACAAAATTAATAAAATAATGAATTTATCCAAAATATCTTATATCAATTCTTAAATAAGGCGAATATCCTCCACAGTTAAAAGCCACGGTAGTCTGGTTGTTATGGTCATGGACTTGGTAGCCAGCATTTTGTAGAGTTGTAGGCTCGAGGACTGTTGTCACTAAAGGCAAACGTGTAGTGGGACTTATGCACGTTAAATCTGTCCAGATCCCAACACCTCCCGTTGGAGCAGTTATGGAAAGGAACGTTCCAGCTCAGATGTCCTTCTCGTCACTTGACCAATGTTCAAAATTACGAGGTCCATCACCGATAGCCCTCGTGTTGCCTCATGGGGTGAAAAAATAGAATCACGATAAACTATCGTACTCCACAGTTAAGTCCCTACCTGTGAGTACTAACAACTTCTATAATCTATAAAATAATACGCTTACAGAAGTACGTTGTGAATATCTCTTTTAATTGCTACCACAGTTGCTCAGAAGACTTCCGCGCACATCACAATTATTAGTTTCTTATCAAAGTAACTTAGTTCCTCATATATTTCCGTCCCTCTTAACTCTTTGTCACTATATCTCAATTTACACATGAACTTTGCGTGGAGTAATTGAAAGTTGAGTTGCTTGAATCACGTAACATCTAGAAAAAGTTAAGAAGAGCAGCATTACTTTTTCCCCAGAAAAGATTTATTTATGTTAATTTTTTTTTTAAAAAAAAAGGCCATTTATTTACAGTGATTATAATACTTAAAAGAAAAAAGGTACCTTTAAGAGTAAAATGAATATTTCTTAACTATTTCATTATCAATAAATATATACTGGGTCATTGGTACCCATTCCTTATAAAATGTAGTAAAATATTTGTGCAACTAATATATTAAATTTATAGCTTTTACTTAAAATCGTAATGAAAATTTGAAAAATACTTTGCACATTAATTTTTACAATTTTTTAATTAATATGTATCTACATGTGGAAACATAACTTATACAAGCTACAAATTCTTTCATTTATGTTATGATATCAAGCCGAAAGGATCACTGAAAATTCATGGGGAAGTAAAATATTAGAGATAATACAGTTTCTTGATAATGATATTTTAGGTAAAGCACTCACACCAATGGAAAGGCATAATATGGCTTAGAACACTTAAAGACATAAAATTCATATATAAAAATTATTTGAATCAATCATTATATGAAACAAAAAGATTAAAAATAACGTACCCATAAGCTTAGAAACTAACTATTTATTTGTATAATAAATTAGTAATATACAAATTTTGCAAGACAAGTTACAATTAGGAAGCATGAAATGTGTGCAATATTTCGGAGTTTAAATTTAAACTGCTGAAATTTAGACAGATTCCTCCTGACAAGGTTAATGAATGCAAGACAAGTCAATTTTTGATACCTTACCAATCCTAAATAAATGGAAATGTAATATTATAGCAAAGTATAAGTGAAGAAAAACATGAAGCAAAATATCACATTGAATGACTGCGAAGCACTGCTAAATTTGACGACAGAAGAATTCTAAGGGCGATGGCTTCGTGAGGAAAAAATTCCATACAACAAGTTTAAATTACAACAGGCCTTCATGTGCCGAAGAATATAATTTTTAGAAGAATAAAATAATGGAAAACACTAGATTATTGGAAATAATAAAAGCCTTATTGAAAACTGTGTGACCTTAAAATTGCATCAGATATTTCAGATTGGAGCCATCTCGTATTCATGTTTGAAAGTGACTAATGATGTTCCATCACCTTGGGACGAATACTATTCGTTCAAGAATATTACTAATTAAGTTATCCATGTATGCTTCATTCGTGTGATGAAACTTAATGAAATATTGTCAGTTTTGAAGACTGGGTAAATTATTGATATCAACTGCGAAATGAACCAAGTGTCACTTTTTCAATCGGAAGCAAGGTCATCGGAGTCATGTTTTCAGGTTAATTTGCTTTCCATAGACAAGTATTTTACATCATATCCTCAATATCCATGTAACATCACATGAATGTAAAATTACATGCAAAAATCGTATACATCAAAAGAATCTGTTACTCAATAATAAAAAATACAATAAATAAAAGTACCATGTGTGTACCTGTGTGTATGTGATAATAAAAATTCCTTCACAACACTTAGAAGATTTTAAATACTGAAGTTATTGTCTCAATTTTATTCTTAAAACTGTCTTTTAGAAATATTTTGTAATCCATTCTTTTAAGGACTAAATTTATGTGAACTACTTATTGCCAAGAAGCTTTTGAAATAGAGTATATGTATAGAGTAATGGGTAAGAGTAATATGTATAGAGTATAGAGTAATGGGAAATTACATACATTTTATGTTTTAGAATATTAATGAAAAGAAGGCATGTAGGCATCCCTGCTGCCATATCTTTGCCGAGATTTTGGCTCTATTAAGCCTTTGAAAATTACGTAGTCTATATTTATAAGTGAGTATCTCAGCTTGATTCTGGGAATGATTGAGAAGTGGATACATTTTATACATAGTAGTAGTTTTGGGCTTGTTTTCATCTAGGATATAAAAGCCCAGATTCAATAAACTTGGTAATTAACGTTGCTGTTAGAAGGGAGTTTTGATCCTGTTCAATGAGTTCCAGAAACATAAAGTCAGAGTTATTAAGCCTATATGTAATAATTATTTGAGCTAGTTTGCACTTCAGGTTATATAATATTTTCTAGTTCTGACTCCCCATTAGAGATTCTCAACTAATTAATACATACTTTTACCGAGAACCATTCATATTTGATTTACAACTATGTTATTTTACAAAATTAATTAAAAATATTTTTACAAATTTTTGATATTAATAAAATTAGAATAACTTCTAAAATATTATCTATTCTTTTTGACTCTTGTATGGATTTTTTATAATAGGGAAATTTCTTTTTTAAATCCCCATTTAAAACATATACTTATACAGAAAACACAAATACCTAGTCAGCAAAAGTTTTACTAATATAGCATTAATTATTTCATATTATATAAAACTGAAATAAGTAAAATTAATTTTCATTGATCAATAGAAATCCATACTTAAAAATAATTTCTTTACAAGATTAGCCTCAGTATTGATATGACACAAATAATAGATCCACCTTACTCATTTATGTTTTTATTACTAGTAGAACTTTAAGCAGTTAATGTAATGCTCTAAAATTCTGCACAGACATTTATATTAAATATCAGATGATACAGAAATTATTTCGAGACATTTCAAAGTTATTTAACTAAATAAGTTTACCATTTAATTATAGTTATTCATTAATGTCATAGTAAGAGAGAGATTAAGATTAATTTGCCTTCGTAATGAGTGTATTGTAATGATATTGACAAATGTAGATTAACATTTATTTAATTTATTTCATGCAAATGCAATCAGTGAAACATTAAATTGATTTAAAATAGAATTGAATAACAGTTCAAAAGAATGTTGAAACACATACTACTTCGTGTCACTTAATCGAATTGGAGTAAACTATTCTCTTTTGATCAATTAGCTGAGAAATTATTGTAAAGGAATATTGAATTAATTCAGTCTTTTTTTGTTATATCAAGTATATGAAATTTTAATAAAAATATTAAAGTACCAAAATTATTTTTTTTCACTTCTTCAATAATTGTCAACAAGTATAGCATTACAAAATTTATTCCAAGAATTCCTCTTACATTTTCATCTTCCTTGAAAACTTTGTAATAGATTTACCAAAAGCTTAATTTTGAAATGAGTTAAAGATGTAAAGAATCAAAATAAATATTTTTCATTTAAAAAAAATAATGGTTAAAATTACATAATATTAAACAATATGGATGCTATTTTCTTAACAAAAAGTAAGTATAGTTTTCATTGCGCAAGTTTAACTAATCATAGTTCACAAAAAAGATTATATGATATTAAACAATATGGATGTTATTTTTTTTTTAAAAAAAGTAAGTATAACTTTCATTGCACAAGGTTAACTAACCATAGTTCACAAAAAAGTGATGATTAAATTTCATTATTAATTCCTAAAATTTATTAAGAAAATATTATTTGGGGGGATTTAGCTTTTGATATACAGAACAAAGTGAACTACTCATTGATGTCTTTAAGTTATTCAAAAAAGAAAAAAAATGACTATTTAATTAATTTTAAAATGATTTCATATGTTAAATGTGTATTTGCTCTCATTTCATCCATAGTTTAAATTTTTATATTACAAAATAAGATTATGATTGAGATGAACTTTTCTTAACATCATTCAGATGATTCTTTTCGTTTCATATTATTTAATTAATATTAATTTAAAGGAAAAATTGAAAGGAATTTTTCTTATTCTAAGATACAATCTTTACCACTACTTTTCTTACCTCAAGCTATAAAGGAATATACTCAACCAATTATGCAAATAGCTCTACCCTGGTTTCGGAATATCATCTGATTTCATAAACAAATAAAGTCATTGTGATATTACTATAATTGATTTTTTGTTCTATAAAAATTATATACGATACATACAAAGTTATAGACTAACTAATTAAATTAATGGTGCATGAAATTAATTCATTTTTTAGATACTTTTACCAAAAAATTATTTAACTTTGTTCTTAAAATGTGTTAAGTTCTGAATATTGCGCATTCCATTAAAGTTGCATATATAATTATCTAACATGGATTACATTATTCACATTCCCTTAAGTTCCCTGATATTCATTAAAACTGTTAACTTTAAAAATAATTTTCATTTAATTTTAACAGTAATTTTATGCAATTCATGGTCAACTGAAACAGTAACGCACCTTAATCTTAAGACTCCCTCTATGATTTAAATAATAGCAACATTTCCAAGCACCAAGTCCTTATTTAATCTAACTTAATCCATCCATTGACATGGCAAACAACAATTAAGTCAATCAGCATCTGAACTTAATCAAATGATATTTCTAACAGAAGGAAAAGTTGAAAGAGCGTGACTCGAATAAGGCAATAAGTACATGCAATGAATTTGAAATCAGCATTATTAATAATTTCAACCTGTGTGATATATGAAGCGTTCGTATTCATTTCTAATGAATATAGACACATAGATAAATTTCATCTCAACCATTTATGTTCGTTTCGGTATATCATTCATTCATTAATGAATATATCACAGTCTCTCCCTTAATATAGTGAGTAATATGGTTGGAAATTCTCGTAATGAACTTTAAAATAGTTTCCAAGATTCTACCGAAGAACAATCACGTTTAATAACAGCCTTTCTACGTGATAAATCAAGCTATGCATAAATTTATTTCATCCCTGAGAATTATCTAGGTAAGTACGATCGTATTTTAGTTAGTTTTAATATTTTAATAGTGAGCTCTTATTTCAAAAAGTTGTAGTGCAAATTCAAATAATTCATTTAATTTATTCCATTACATTACTTCTTTATCATGCTACATCTCTACAATACTTTATTTATGAGTATACATTTTACTTTTATGCCTATTTTAAAAGAACTGTTTATTTGGGTAAAAGTATACAAACATATGATAGCTGAGTAGATATGATCGCGAGCTTATGGTTGGCGTTATTTTCTTCGAATCATAAATTCGAGCCATGATTCCATTGCAGAACGCTAAGCGTTAAGGGTTTAAGGCACGAAGTGTTCAAGGGGTATTATGGGGAATTTAGGAGATTTGGATGCCAACACAGGTGTCATCTTCGTCTCTTGATTAAGGTACTAAATTACGTAATTCGTCGGAATTGGGAGAAATCCGTCGTGTTGCTTTTAATAGTGGCGTTAATAAGTAAATAATCAAGAAAGCAAAATTCTGATTACAATGTAAACCCCTCAATTTGTCTTTGCTCATACTACAAAGATTGTTTTCGTATTCTTACGAGGGTACGAAATCCTTTTCTGTGTATGTTGAATATTTTTAATGTTATACCATATCTTTGATAAAACATATTGTATCATAAAATCATATTTTTATGCATATAGTTTAAAATCCCTTGAAAGTTATCTCTCAAAATTTAATGTAAATACTTAATTTTGAAAAAGTCGTTTCCTTAATAATAATGTTATCATTACAGAAACATAAACATTAAAATAAAAAAAGTAATAATATTAAGATATTCAATTTCTTCTTACTATATAAAATAGTTTTTAATTATTTTTAAGAATTATTAATGCATTTATTGGAACAATTATATTACACACACACTAACAAATATATATATATATATTCATTTTCTCTTAAATAACATAAATCTACATTATTAAAATATTTATATTGATGCGAGAACTTTTATCGAAACTTTTGGTTGAAATTATAAAAATTGATAACATTTAGTGGAAAATATTTAACAACAACTGTCTCATCAACAAATTATTTATTTGCTCTTTCTAGAAAAATGAAATTGTTATCTTTTGATTTTTAGAAATCTAGTAGGAAATTTATGATTGAAAAAGTTTGAAAATAAAAAGTCCCTATTATAATTTATCTTAATAATTTGAATCACACTAGCAATAATTTAATCATATTATAATAAAATAATAATCATTTATTAATCTAATTTAATGACATAATTGTAGCATTTGATACAAAATTGCGTTTTATGTAATAATATACTCATGTGAATTTTTAAAATAAATCCTTCAATGTTGATATCTTGAAACATATGCTCTAGAAAATATGTGTATCAATTAGCATTTATGGTGTTGAACTTAGATATATTTCGAATATCTAACTGCCCATGGTATCTTAATTGTCATGATCACGAAACGTTGTTTCGCTGAGTCATGGGTTCGAGTCCAGGTGCTTCTGAAGGCCAGCCGTGTAGCGAGGCTAAGACATGTTAAATAAGTGAAGGTTCTAAGCACTCACATTAGCATAGTGTGAAAGTGCAGAAAGAAAGATTCCAGCTCAGGAGTCAGCCTAGTCACTTTAACGAGTTTGCGAATTATGAGTTCCGACGCCAATAGCCATCGAGTTGATTCCAAGTGCGGCGTTAGTAAATAGTCAATAAATAAATCCAAACATCTGAAGCTTCACAAAATGATGCAAAAGGCTAAAGTAAATTTCAAATACTCGACAATTTTTTGCCGACTTCTGCAAACATTTTCTCTATCTCTCTTTCAGAAAAGAATTCAATAAAGGATTATATACAAGGAATTAGGACAGCGAGTACAGAAATTCCACCGAGGAAATTTACCGCTATTTTCTCCGTGGTCACCAAAGTAATCAATATTGTACAAAAGAGAAACTTTTACCTTCATAATCAAACGGAACATTCTTCGGGGCGAAAATATGGTACGCTTATCTCTCTGAAATTACTGAGGTCTATGCATCATTATTTATCCACAGAAAGGTATGCTGATACTAGAAGTGTTGCACATAATTAAATGAAGATAAAAATTTGCAGTAAGAATAGCTAACGCATGAAAATTAGATTAAATTTTCATCTAGTAAACATAAGCATGATTTTAACTATCCATTTGCCATGCTTTTTCAATTTTGTGCATGTCTACAGTTTTTCTAATTACATTTCTTTTTCTGCTTATCTTTGTGTTAAAGTTTTGTTTTAGTTTATTGTTTGCAAGGAGCTTAGTATTCCAAAATACCTTAAACGCTGTGTTTCTGTTAATACGTTTAATACTGATAAAAATTAATTGTCAATGAATGAGAGGCATTATAGGTTAACGTTAAAACATATTTCAATAAATAATAGAGAAATACTTTAAGAGGCTTATATCTGCTTATAGTATATTATTTCTGAATTATTTGATACAGAAGCTTTATGAAAAATATTTTTATCAACATACCAAATTCTACGTTTATGTTAGATTATTTCTAGAAAATTGTGAGTCTGATACTATATTTTGTATGTTATTTCTCTTAATGATAACATTACTTCAAATTTAACAATTAATTAGCATGGTGACTAGAAAAAATATCTTGATAAAATTTAGATTCACCAAGGATTATTTAAAAATATTATCTTTTTTTCTTATGAAAGGTACATATTGACTATAGCAATCTTTTTAAATAACATTTAGGAACATTAAAAAAATTTTTTTATATATATATATAGTTTCTATGAGTTTTTATCTGGACAACAGGACAATAACTCTCTAATCCGATTTTAAGACACCATTAATTAGATGCTATTGAAAAATATTTGTATCAAAGTGATTTGAATATTTAATCAACGTTTGAAAATAAATGTTATAACATGAGAAATAAAAGAATTCTGACGGTTAAAGTTTTCTTAAATATTTGAACTACTAATTACAGGTCAATTGAAAAGTCCCCGACCTACCACAGTAACACACATTGTTTTGGCAAAATTAGTTTTTTTTTTATTCAGCATAATTCCCTTCAAAGGTGATACACTGATTATAGCGACCCTTTAACTTTTCGATACCATTTTTGTAGTACGATTTGTCCTTTGCTTCAAAATATTCCTTAGTTTCGGCGATCACCTCTTCATTCGAAGAAATTTCCTCCCAGCGAGTATACTTTTGAGATCTGAGGACAGGAAATAGTCCCTGGGGGCCAGATCTGGAGAATACGATGGATGAGGAAGCAATTCCAAGCCCAATTCATGGATTTTTGCCATCGTTTTCACTGACTTGTGACACGGTGCATTGTCTTGGTGAAGCAGCACTTTCTTTTTCTTCAAATGCGGCCGTTTTTCGGAGATTTCGTCCTTCAAACGGTCCAATAACGCTATGTCATAGTCGCTGTTGAGGGTCCTTCCTTTTTCAAGGTAGTCAATGAAAATTATTCCATGCGCATCCCAAAATACAGACGCCATAACCTTGCCAGCCGACTGTTGCGATTTCCCACGCTTTGGAGCGGGTTCATCGTGTGCAGTCCACTCGGATGACTGTCGACTGGACTTCGGAGTGAAATGATGGAGCCATGTTTCATCCATTATCACATATCGACGCAGAAACTCGGTCATCTTCAAACACTGCTCCGAATCATCAACTCTTCGTTGCTTTTGGTCAAAAGTGAGCTCGCGCGGCACCCACTTGGCACAGAGCTTTCTCATACCCAAATATTCGTGAATGATATGATGTACACGTTCAGTTGATATCTTTAGAGTGTCTGCTATTTCATTCAATTTCAATTTACGGTCAATCAAAATCATTTTGTGGATTTTTTTTAATGTTTTCGTCGGTAACAACCTCTTTTGGGCGTCCACTGCGTTCACCGTCTTCGGTGCTCATTTCACCACGTCTAAACTTAGCATAGGAATCCTTGATGATTGATTTTCCTGGGGCAGTGTCCGGAAACTCGGTATCAAGCCAAGTTTTTGCTTCAACTGTATTTTTTCCCTTCAAAAAGCAATATTTTATCAACATGCGAAATTCCTTTTTATCCATTTTTTTCACAATAACAAAAGTTGCTTCACTCAAAATGCTATAATTCACAAACTAATGATCCGACAGCTGTCAAATTTATACACGCATCTTTTTAGGGTTATGGTTAACTAAAAGACATATGGATTTAATTCTAGTTGTGCCATCTATGTGTCAGGCTGGGGACTTTTCAATTGACCTGAAACAACTGTAACCATCAAGTATCTTATTTGATGCAATTTCCTCCAAAAACTCACGAAATATTCGATGCCAAATTTATGTTCTGAAATAGCTTAGCATTGTGGGACCATAACTGGAATATAACGTTTAATTATTAATCTACTTATCTACGTGATGCTCAAAAAACGAAAAATACCTTATGAGTACTTTTATAACTAACAAAATTAATTGAAAAATAAAATATATTAAAAACACTCAAAATTATATTTATTTACAGTATTTGCTAACAAGATTAATACTTCAACTTTAAAATGCAACCCAAATTAAAAATTTAAGAAATAGTATCGCCACCAGACAATTATATTAAAAAAAACTCATTAACGTATAACTCAATTAAAAGGAAAGTTTAAATGGACGCTATTCAAAATTTTTTTTTTAATATTACAAAAAATCAGTAATCATTAAGAAAAATTCTTCTTAGAGTTTAATTAAATATATAAATTGTGTTATTTAATTAAAATATTTGAATACATGATTAAGTTCCCTTTGAGCAAATAGCACTGATACTACTTTTGTCAAGCTTTGAATGAAATAAAGGAAATTATTCAAAATATCCTTTTTTTTTTATAAGTGTTCAATATCATAGTGTTTTCTGATCTTATGAAGCTGATTTGATACACCAATACCATTAAGGTATATTCCAATGTTTTTCTATAAGAATATGAGAATGTAATACACAGTTTTAATACATTTGTAGTTTATTGTTGTTTTGCATTTAAAACAATATAAAGAGTTTTTTTTAAAAATTTAACCATTTATTTGTTATAATCTTTTTTTAATTCAATAACTAAATCCATATAATTTAAAAATAAAATTTATTACATGTCGTTTAAATCAATATTTTTGAATGCATGTTTTATTAATAAACATATTTACAATGTTTGTTAGGTGATTTTATTTTATACAATTTTCGTAATTAAAATAAAATATTTAATTTCCATGTGAAAAAATGCACATTAATTAATTTAAAGATACCTTTTTAAAGCCATAGTCTCAGCATTTTAATTTAAATATTTTGAAAGAGAAATCATGAATTCGGGAGAGAAATTTAAATAAATTGTTAAGAACTACAAAGTTTCAGATGTACAATCTACGGTAATAAAAGGAAAAGTTTCTGTTTGTTTATTTGTGTTTGTATTTGTGTGTCAATCTCTGTGTGTATGGACGTAGAGGAAAAAAAAATTCAGAAGCACAAACTTAGGTACCGTAAATCTTAATGTCTTAGGGTGTTAATGGCGTGCATCTTAATGTAAATATCTAGAATTTTGCTTTAGAATTTTAAAATTATGCTAAAGTAAACTTTTTCGAATAATATCTCTCCGCTTCGCATATATCAGGATCACATTATGTCGCATGACATCGTAGTCTGTTTTAGTACCGCAATATATTTTTCGCATGATTTCTCGGAGAGCGTAATATTCATTGTTTGTATGTTTTCCCTACGAAATTATTATTCGTTTTTGGGATGACTGAATCACAAGAGTATATTTTACAAAATGTATGATAGCTTTTTTAACATAACTTCTGTCTTCTATTTATCTTTCATCAAGCACTGTTCATTGTTCAATGGAAAATTACAGCTGATAAATTGCTACAGGAACTAACAAGCGAATCCTTGAAAAGTATTGAAAAAATTATTAATACAAAGAAAGATTTTACAAGCTATGATTACAAATTAGCAAGGATTCTTTCAATATTACGCATGATATTACCATATAGTTATCCTTGCACCATCAAATGAGTCTGTAAACATCACAAATTCTGGAAATCAAGTATGTTAATGCATTGTGAAGGAAACAATTAATTATTCAACTCAGATTTTAAACTTATTTTTGTTGACATTCATACAATTTGGAATTCAAAATTCATTCCCCATATATTATTCTCATATATATCCCCTGTGTTAATAGAATTAATTAGGCTGCTTAGCCCAAACCCTTATAACAAAAAAGAATTTAGTAGTAAATCGCCAAACGTAACAACCTTTCATTTTCTGTTAAAAAAAGAAATTTTAAGAAATGTTAAAATAAGAATTGATTCAATTCCATATTCTAACAACCTATAATTTTTAATGAAATTTCAAAACTTGTATTATACACATTCAAAATTTTTTCATTCTTTTCCATAAAAGAAAACATCTGATTATACATAATATAGTATTATGTTGCAACAAATCTCAAGAATAATGTATTCAAATTGCTAAACTGAGTCCGAGAAATCATTGTTTTTTTTCTCACCACTGACAAATTTGTGTTGGTTGTTTCCAAATCAGAACTGGTGTAAATTGATAAATCTTTACTCGGGATGAAAAGAAAAGATATTTATTATTTAATCACATTTTGTTATAACTAATTATGTTTTGTGGAGTTTAACTGCTTATTATGTTATCACCGGATATTTTATATCATTTAATTATCATTTTCAGAGCAATTCTTTTCCAGTCTAGGAGTAATCATATTAAGTTATTTAATGTTCACTGTTATTGTTTCATTTCTATTTGGCCTCTATTGGGTTATACTTATTTTTCTTTCATTCTTAATATTCCTATTATTTTTGTTCAGTCACTTCTATTTCTTTGTTCATCTCTGTTTTCCTTTTCTATTCTAAATTTTAAATGCGTACTTCTAACAAGATTGCGTTCTACTCCTGCCTCTTTCTAAAGAAGGATTTGTTTAGCCGATCCAGAGAGAGAGAGATTAATGAAATAAATTAATTTTAATTCAGAGCTCTTGATCAACCGATGATTAATGAAGATTGCTGTACAGGTATTTCTTATAAGCCTGATATTTGTGCGCCACACATTTGCTCCAATTAGATCTGCTGTGTTGTTTGCTAAATAACACATTAATTATAAGCTTTTCTATGAGAATCATTAAAATATTTATCAAAAATAGGTTTCCCTTTAAAAAATGTTTATAAGAGATTTTTATATTTATTTATTCTTTCCCCCCTATTTTAAATTTCTGAAAATGCCGTATGCAACAGATTAAACACAAGCCTTCAATAAAAAAGTTATTTACTATCTGGTAGCAATAGATTCGCTTATAAAACCCTTATTATATTTTTCTCTTAAGAACTCATTGTTACCTTTATTAGCCAATTAAGAAACTATGGTTTTAATCAAAGTTAAAAGAGTCACTCAACCACTCTTTAGCCACCCAAAGGGCTATTGTTTTAGTTAACCCATAAATGTCGTACCTGACCACTTTTCAAAATTTTAAGCTGTTTTTGCGTATATTTTTATGTCTGCCTTCATCAGTAACGAACTTAATTTTCAAAAATACACGTCATAATGAATTGTCTTTAAATTTTTATTTGATTGAAATAAAATAAATGCAATATATGTCTGATACCTGCTTCCACCACTAATGAACCCAATTTTTAAAAATATATCGTTATAAATTTCCCCCAATTTTTTATTGGATCGAAGTAAATCAAATATGTAAATTAATTATTTTGTTTACGTATCGATTTATGTATTACCTTAAATCATATGTAAACTGGAATCAAGATATGACTGAAAATAAGTAACATTATTCACAATTTAAGCTGGGCAGAACTAACTTCAGGCAGCCTTTTTAATTACTCAAGAATTTAAAACTACGTCTCCTTAATTTGGCTTCCTTCTTTGAATGTCTTAGAGTCAAATGGTTTTAATATTTTTTTACTATTATTAGCCATCCTAAGAGGTTATTCCTTTAAGTGAATCACTTTTGGCGTATCTGATTAATTTTACAATTTTTTTATCGTTTGCTTTAATTTAATTATAATTAGCTTAAATATATTTAATTTAATAACTTATCGTTTGCTTTAATTTTAATTACTTTTAGCTTAAATATATTCAATTCAATAATTTATCTCTTGCTTTAATTTTAATTACATTTAGCTTAAATGTATTCAATTTAGTAATTTGTCGTTTTCGTTCATTTTAATTATATGTTACTGATATAATATTTAATTTAATAATTTATAAATTGCTATAATTTTAATTACATGTAGATTATATAATATTCAAATTAATAATTTATCTTTTCCATTAATTTTAATTACCTTTAGCTTATATATATTCAATTTAATAATTTATCGTTTCCTTTAATTTTAATATCGAAAAAATTTACTAATGGCCATTTCTCCATATTTTATTGTTTACTTTAATTCTTATACTTAATTAAATAATTTCATATTAATTATTACAAAAAAATGCGCCTTAAGTTGCTAATTGTTTTCTTCACAAAACTTTCCATAGAGCTTCTTAAATTATCTTAAAAGTTATCGCGCATATGTTTAATTTAAAATAATTTATCATTTCCTTTAATTTTAATAGCTGAAATGAATTCTACTATCCACTTCATTAATTTATCATTTGCTTTAAGTTTAATAAATATTATTAAGAAACGTGAGCAAATTTTGTGGCAAAATCTGTTCTTCGTAACGCATTACATGGAACACTTTTTTTTTTAATTTGATTTGATTTCTTTTGTTTTCTTATTGATTGTTTTCCTTAACTTCCTATTTCATTCGAATTATATGTAGCATTGAAACATTTTAATATTTCCAAATATGGTTAGTTTAAAGTGTTAAATTTTATGTAACAAATATGTTATTACACATATAATCTGTATTCCATTCATTTCTATTGTTTGACTTGAATCATTATTATATTGTTGCAAAATTTCTTCTCTTATTCAATGTTATATCTAAATTGTTATAAATTTTATAGTAATTAAATTTTTGATATTCTCATTATTAGATCTTATAACTCTTCTCAAATTCATTCAAAAACAATAAGGATTGTTATTTTATAAATTAAAATATTTTAAGTTTTTAAAAATAGGTTATTTTTAAATCATTAACACTTATTAAATATTTCCATAAATGACTGTTTTCAAAACAATTTTGTATTGATTATCTCTACATGCTCAATCAAGATCTTTAATCAAGAACAGTTGTTCTTTATAAACTCATTTGTGGATGTGTTGGTATTCTTATTGTGAGTTTCTTAAGATGTAAGCTTTTTTATGCGGAAAAATAATACAGTAGGTGAATATTATCTTTTTAAAAAATTTAAAGCAATATCCATTTATAATATTACTTATATAGTACCCTTAAAATTAAAGTATTTTCGAATAATTTCCTTCGATAACTTCCATAAAATAAAAATTGCACTATACTCTTTTTCAACAACGTAAAATATAATACCACGTAATGTCAAAATCATATATGTGTGTGTCAGAAAATTTGACACATTCAAATTTTATTAATATTCTCTTCACAATATCTAAAACAAATCCTTCAACACAGACAACTTTTATATTATTTGATGTTTCAAAATCACCAGTGTTGAAAATTTATATATTTTTGCTTCGAATGTAAAGAAATTTATCAAAAGACTCTTTAGACTGCTCATTAAAAATTCTTCATAATATAGTTTTGTGGAATTAAATTACTTGTGGATTAAATTACGTTTTATACTGTTAGGTGTACTTTACTTCTTATTTTAGGTTAAAATGTATATTTTTGAAACGTTTATATCCTCTACCCACAAGTTTTCCATCTTCATAATTTGAAGATCCATTTCTAAGACACTTTTCAGTTAAAAGGAAATTTGATGTACGGGTTTAATTTTAATTCAAAGTTCGCTATTCACCATTGATTTGTGAGTCTTTATATAAACTTGGGTTTGTGCAAGTGTTTATTCTCAACTCACTTTTAAATTAGATCTCAAAGCTTTGATACTTCTAAATCTTAATTTAAATATTTGGTTTTGCTATGTTATGCACTAAGTAATTCTTTCAATGGAGGCTAATTTATAGTTTATTGAAAATTTCTCAAAATATTATTGAAAGGATTTGCTCACATTAAAAATATTTTATTCTTGGAACCTGGAATATTGAATTTCTTAATTCACTTGAGTAAAGAAAGAGTGCTTCAAATAGTATTTATTAAAGAAATGAAAAAAAATTCCAAAGATAATTTTATTTTTATATTCTGTTTTCTCGTCATTTATTTACTTAAATATAAAATTCCAGATACACTCCCTTTCAAAGAACACATATAATAATTTTTCTGTTGTTCAATTTCTTTAATAGTTTAAAATCATTTTTGTAAATCATACATAATGTTCATCAAATATTAGGACAATCAAATTAATATTCATGAAGAATAGTTTCGTTTTTTTTTGTAGGTGTATGAATTTGTTACAATCTATTTTATCTTATATATTTATAAATAATTATTTTTATAGATATTAAAATACAAATATAAGTATAATCAAAATAATTTTTTATGGATAGAAGCCTGTAACAAAACGCTGTTCGTTTAATCCCCTATTTGAGTTCAAAAGTGGCAAGCATTGATAATAAAAAGATAAATTTCGAATCGTTTTATGGCAGGAAATGCAAACATATCATTTATTTTTTTCACTCCTATGAAAAATGAATCAATCATAACTTTCATACAAAAAGGAATAGAATTGTAGAACTTTCCAGATATTTCTTGCCACCTGAGCCCTTAAAAAACGAGACGAAAATGGGGAAAATACAATTCAAATACCCGGCGCTCTTTTACCGACCTGTGTATAAACATTTCCCATACTTCCTTCAGAAAAGAATTCAATAAGAGATTAGGAGGGTGAGTTATGGCAGCGGATACAAGAATTCCGACAAGAAATATCAGCAGTGCTTAAGGCCTGGTCACCATCGTAATCAATATTGCACAGGGCAGAAACTATTACCTTTATGAACAACGGAGCATTCCTTTATCAAGTATTATTAAACTGTAGATGGGAGAACTGAACTATAGTTAAAAGAATGTAATCAATTAAGAGAATGAAATAAATACTGTGGATTACTAACTTTTATGAAAGTGGAAAATTTTATTTATACACCTTAATTAATCATCCGTGGGGGGGATTGAACCAAACTGTGATCAATCGGATAGAATACATTCATGGCAGAAACGATAAACGTAACATTTACATTAGAGATAAATTACAATTTTTATTATTCACAAGTTATATAAGAAAATATATTTAACCACAATTCACTCGAGATTTCATTTAATTCATACAATTTCTTTTTCGAATTAATGCTAAGATTTCGAGTCGTATCTTTAAAAGCTAGTTTAAAGTCTTTACGTGTTGGTTCTAAACATTTTTTATGAGAGAAAAGTTAATGCTTCTAATAAGAAAAAGGGGCGATTAATCTCGTGAAATACGAAATTCCTGAGACTCGTATTATCTGGGGAAAAGATATACCATTTGCACGAAGAAGGCGAGCCAGAAAATTAATTTGTAGAGGGTTACTTTTATGCCACGTAGTAATTATTTATTTTAATCATTCATACATTATTTATTTATCTTCATTAATTTATGCCAGTTTACTCCACAAACTATGTACAGAAAAGTAAACTATATTAGTTGGTCTACTTTTAAGGTACAAACATCAATATCTTAATAAAACATTATGAATAAATAAAATGTATTAAATAAAATTTATAATTAATTGTTACTAACTTGATAAAACATCCATATATAAATAAAAGGAGAATTTTTATGTACATGGTAAACCTATCGAAAAATAGAAAACTGTTGGAAATATTAGCAATTTGAATTAAACGAAATTTTAGGTCTAACTTAGCAGAACGTTTTTAAATTTCTACAAGGGGCATTCTGAAAAACTGAGAGTTATTTATTATTTAGTGGCAACACCACAAAACTAAAGAATAAAAGTGCAGGCGATTTTTTCAAAATGTTCACTGAAAGTTTATTAATGTTCTAAACGAAGCAGGTGATTTTATTTTCTCAATTTCGTGCTTGTTTAAAGAACTGTTATTATTTACCCTACAGAAATGGAGGTGAAGGATTCAGGGTTGAAAAACAAAATGCAATGTGCCATAAACTTTTGCTATCGTTTGGGCATAACAGCTTCAGAAATAGTTAAGTTAATAAGAAAAACTTACTGATAAATGTTTTGGTGAATCTACGATTTTAGATGGCATGGTAATTTTAAAAGGGATTTTTGTCTGCAGAACAAGCTCCTAAGCCTAGCCGAACAGAAAGTGTTGTGAATGATTGAAGTGATAACTTTGTGGGTACAATTTGCAAGAAAATAGGTAAGATTAATGTAGAGATAGCAGCATCAACATGGTGAATATTATGTTTCAGTTGGGAAACTTGTGGGACCGCACATATGGAGAAAGCGTCATGTACTGAAAATTGGACATTACATCACGATAATGCTCACCCGCATGCCGCTACTTCTGTTTAGTAATATCTTTGTAAATGCAATATTAAAATCATGCCACATTTCCGTTACAATCCAAATCTCGCATTAAGTCATTTCTGGCTGCTTCCGGCGTTGAAAGAGAAGCTCCGTGGCAGAAAATTTAATATAGATTTAGACGTTATTTCAGCAGTGTAAGGGTTTGTGAAGAAGATTCCAGAATAAAGCTTCTATACTTATTTTAAAAAGTAGGTTGGATAACAACTGACATTGCATATCAACTGAGGGAAGGTATTTTGAAAAATAATCATTTATATTTTGTTGTTAATATATTTCTTAATTTTGTTTGATATTACTCTCAGTTTTTATGGAACGCCCTTTGCACTTGTGGCATTGTACAAAAAATTCAAGGACAATTCTGATAGTTGCTGATTTCATGCAAAACCTTAAAAATTTTTGAAACTTTTGGATTTTTTGATTTTCTAAGCAATTTTAAAAAATGAATCATTTCTCGAAAATTGGTCAAAAAATCAATTATTTTAATTTTTTATGGAAAAGAAAATACAATTATTTTCGTTTCTAATTTAGTTTAAATGTTTGTACTAGTGAATTAAGAAGTATTTTAAATGTTTTTAAAAAAGTTTTTACCATCAGTTAGTAACCAAACATGGTGATTTCTACACCATTTGAAAACAAAACATAATATTGACACTGTTTTCTGGCCTTACTGAATCATTTAAAATTTACTAAACAATTTATTTCGATCGGCAATTTATTGAGGAAAGAATTGAAGTAAATAATAATAGCAGTTATTTTACGAAATCGTAATGTACGTGCTAATTTTTTCTCACTTAATGCAAACAATTTATTTTATTAAATATTTTTTTAACATTGCTGTTTTATCATTATGTCTCAGTTTAACGCTGAACTTCTACAAAAGAAAGTTTTGAAAGACTTGTGAATTTTATAATTGTTATTCTTAAGTTAGAAAAGACGCAGAAGAATCATATGCCTTTAACATCAGCATCTAAATTATAGTTAGGCCAGTGTGCTAATAAGTATACAGACTGTTTATATTCTTGCGCTAATTTTAGAAAAATAATTGACATTCTTCTATTTTAAAGTTCCATTAAAACTATGTGTTTCTTGTATAAAATGCCAAAACTAACTCAATGTTAACTTTAGTCATTGAATTCAAAGTTTGGCTATAGAAATATTAATGCTTATTTCATATCAAAGTAAATAAAAAAGCTCACATGCAAAAAGAAATAATTAAATGCACTTTTTTTTAATGAAATAATGATTATAACATAGATTTTTATTTGTGAATTCTCATTTTGTTTTAGTTTGGTATTATATCTCATACACATTTTCAACGTTTTCCAAATTTTTATTACAATAATTTACTAATTCACTGAAACTCGGTAGTTGGAAAATTGTTAGAATTAAACACTTATATCCAAATATACTATAATTTTTTTAAAAATATTTAGCTAGTTATTCTAATACGGAAAACTTTCAGACAAGGGAGAGTTAATGAGTTTACATCTTATTTTATAAGGAATTCTTTTAGATTTCCCCGCTAAATAAGATGGAAAAAAATATACGAACATGCAACTAATTTACCTGTGATTTTAAATTTTTCTGTTCCAAAAATTTGTTTGTTTTGGTACGAACTGTCTTATCAATATACCAGGAGATTCCTGGAATTCTTAGCATGTAATTAGAATATTCTTTAAAAGCATATCTTGCATGCAATGATTTTTAAAAATTATGCAATTGAAGCATTTTCAAAAAACTTTTCATGCACGTTTGGAAAAGAGATAAAAAAAATAATTGTAAAAATAAAAATTCCTTTTTCAGAAAATTACTGTCACTAAACAGATGTTTAAAAATAAAAAAAAATATGCTTAAAACAACATAAAACCGGAAATATGTGTTTGGAAAATCTTTCAAAATCTTATAAATTGCAAAAATTCCTCACATCCATATTACACGTGTATTTTAAATTTCTACATTATTATATTTATATAAAAAAATTTGGGTCACGTTATTTCTCCGCGATGAACTAAACTAATGAACCGATTTTAATAAAAAAAATTCCACACAGTGTGCAGTTTGGTCCAACTTGAGAGATAGGGTAGTTTTTAACTTAATATATAGTCAGGATATTAATTTATTGCAAATTATTTGTTTAATTTGTGCTTTATGATCTGCCGATTGGCAACACACAATTTCTTCAAAACATTTGGCAACAATATTGTGTTTACAAAGCTTAAACTATATTCACAATAGTACTCATTTAAAATAATGGGATTGATTTGGATAAAAATTAATTTCAGTTAGATATTTTTCGTTTTATTACTTATATACTGCTGTTTGTAGAAAATGCAACACCATGAAAGAATCATCAGAATCAAATGAAATTTAATGCAGAAACGACTTGTACTGATACAAATAAATGATGAAATTTTCAAAACAAAAGAATCAAATTAAGCGTCCGAAATCAGTATTTGGTGCAGCCACCATGCGCTGCAATAAGTGCTGCTATACGACGTGGCATGGAGTCAAACAGATGTTGAATATCTGCTTGAGGAAGAGAATTCCATATCGCTTGTATGCGCAACCAAAGTTCGTCTTTGGAAACTGCAGGACGCGGATCACGAGCGAGACGCCGACCAACCATATCCCACACGTGCTCAATAGGCGACATATCCGGTGAATAAGCAGGCCAAGGAAGAAGTTGCATGCGTTGTGCTGAACAGAAGTCTCGAACAGTCCGCGCAACATGTGGGCGTGCATTATCCTGCTGAAAGATAGCTCCAGGGATGCCTTGAAGGAAAGGAACGACTTCGGGCTGTAGCACTTCACGGACGTACCTGTTGCTATTGAGATTACCCTCAATTCGTATCAAATTGGATCGTCCATGATACGAAATCGCACCCCAGACCATAACTCCGGGTGTTCGACCACTACGTCGTTCAATAATACACTCAGGAAGGCAGCGTTGACAGGCATAACGTCTAACACGAACACGGCCATCATGGGTCCACAAATTGAAGCGTGATTCATCTGAAAAGACAACTTGGTGCCAATCTGCTCGCCTGTCTCTGTGCTCAAGAGCCCACTGCCGACGCAGCCGTCGATGATTCGCCGTGAGGGGAATCCTGTATAAAGGCACCCTTGCACGCAATCCACGGCGCAGCAGACGACGACGAATTGACGAAGCCGACAATTGTACACCTGTAGCAGTAGACCAACGTGCTGCCAGCTGCCTGGAGGAAGCTGTGCGATCATTCACCGCCATGCGGAGCAGGTGTCGATCATCGCGCTCTGACGTCACCTTCTGTCGTCCAGTGCCTGTTTTTTCGAGTTGTTCGGTGCTCGTCGGTCCACTGCTTCCAAACTCGCATCACTGTGGAACTGTTCCGCTGCATACGAGCTGCTATTGCGCGATAGGAAAATCCTCCTTCTCGAAGGCCGATTATCCTCCCTCGTTCAAACTCCGTAAGTTGCTTGAATTTCTTATTCTTCCGTCGTGGAGGCATACTCAGGTCTCACTAAACGTTTGCCACTAACAAATAATCATAGACTTTTTTCAACGTCCCGCTACAGCACTTTATTTATACGCTTTCAGCATCAATTCAGAGGGCGCTGCGCGCGCCGCGCACGCGCGATGGCTCTGAAACTTTATTAATTTGCATAATATCCTATAATTGACATTTGCTGCGAATTTCATTTGATTCTGATGATTCCTTCATGGTGTTGCATTTTCTACAAACAGCAGTTTAGTTAATACTTTGTTAAAATTTATGGTTAATAGGAAAAATCGAAGTTCTGTTTGAAAATATAAGTTTAAGGGAAACCGTTATATCAAAAATGTGGATGAGAAAAATGATAGATGTGTTACAACAACATTAAGTGAATCAAAACTTCAGTCACATGCAAAACCAATTGATAATTTAGAAAATAATAATCATAATAATGTAAATAATTTTAAATAGGTTAAAGTCGGTAATAGGCTGTTTCCTAGGTGATTGGCAACGAAATTTGGCGACTTCCTTGTTAAGTTGCCAAAAGTGCGTGAATGCATTGAGTATTTTTAAGGTTACCATAACGAATCGTCACTTTTAAATCATTATCGCCCCAAAGATTCCCCAAGCGCCTTGGAGACACCTTATTTCCGACTTTAACCTTTAAATGATTTTATTTCCTCGTTTAATTGTCCTGAGTGTTTTCAAAATGGTATAAAGTTTTTGGAGAATCAGTATTTGGCTTAGTATCTAATTTGTTTCTAAGATGTTCAAACTGTGAATGTTAAATTTCCTTTTGTACATCTCCATAAGTGAACAAAAGCCACAGCATCAACCCTGCATTTGTTTTTGGCTTGAATTGGAAATGGACATTCTGCTGTAAAAAAGCTGTGTTCAACTAAGGATTTGAACATTCCATCAAACACAGCTTACAGTCATCTAAAAAAAAGGTGGAGTATATTTTCAATAATATGGCACATGAAATTATGAATGAGTCTGAAACTGAGATTCACGGGAAAAATAATTTTGATGAAATTGTTCAGTGCAGCGTGTCAGTCGATGGAACATGGCAAAAAAGAGGACATTTCTCTCTGAATGGATAGGTTAGTGCCATACCCATAGATACTGGCAAAGTGCTAGACATTGAAATTATATAAAAAATATGCAGATTTTGTCAAAACAAATCCTGAAGGTAGAATTACTCATAAGTATATGAAACGTGGGATCATCCGGTGCCATGGACTCATCGGTATCTATCACATGTTTGAAAGATCAACTCACATCTGAAAATTCAAGTATGCTGTGACATATTCAATTTTTAAAAACAAACGATTTAATCTTAATGTGATACTTTTTTAAGATATTATCTATTTAACTTTTAAAGGCAAACGATTTAATCTTAATATGATTCTTTTTTAAGATATTATCTGTTTAACTTTTAAAAGCAAACGATTTAAACGAGTTAGAGCCTTTGAGCTGGAAAAACTGGAACTGGAATTAAGAGCTGCAGGCATACCACCTAGAAAATCCATGCAGTTATCTGATCAACCTGTGAAAAACAAAATTCATAATGTCGTGCCACCTTTTAATCCTAAAGAAGAAATTCCCGATTCCAAAATTGATGAAGAGATTTTACCACCATCTAGTGAAGATTTTACAATCAAAGAATTAATCAAAGTTAATTTAAAGAAATTCTGTACAGAACCACTCGCAGTCCCACCAGTAATTGTCCATGCAGAAAATGTTGAACCTGAAAACAGGATTGAAAATGTTGAAGTTCCAAACAATCATATTCAGCGTGAACTGAATGAAGATTACATTCGTGAAATGAATGAAAATCCTGAACAGAACAATAAGGTAGATCAGAATGTCTCTTTCGCTAGATCTGAAATATCAAGTTCAGAGGAAGGAGATAATCAAGATAACACCTGTTATTCAAAAAGAAAAAAATGCTGTAAAGAAATGCATTCTTCTAAGAAAATTTGTTCAAATTATTTCGTAAACTTCCCCAAATCTGATGAAATTGTAGCTATAGATAATGACAAGGTATATGAGACTAGTAAATGTGAAGATAATGAATTAAATTGCAAGAAAAGGAGAAATTCCTTTGAGAAAAAGTGTATCGTTTTTGATATTTTCAGAAAGGAGTTTTCAGAAACTGAGATGCGATATTCTGTTACAGAGAAAGAGTGCCCTGCCAAAGAAATTGCTGTGAAGAAACTACAATGTTATTTGGAGGGGCCAAATAAATTCATCACCATGATGGACCATACTAATTATGGAAGTTCCTGGCAGTAGCAAGAATACAAGATACAGGTCGCAGATACAAGTCGCACTCCATGGCCTGATTAGAGAAAATATATTTAAAATAATATACTTTCAGACTTTGAGTATTATCATTTACTATTTTACAATTTAACTTATTGTTTGTAATGTTTTAGCAACTTTCTTCACCACAAATTGTATGTAATACATATTCATTGTACATTTTCAAAAGCTGCCTACCAGTGAAAAATTTAAGCTTTCTAATGTTATATTTATTTTAGTATTTTTTTCATTATAAATTATTGCTTTGTCTAATGTGATGATTATGGATATTACTTTTATTTTGTATTCTATTTTATGTTATAACAACTTTTTGTATAGATTTTTATAAAAGGGTTTAATTCGTAGTATCTGCTGCAGACTAACAGTGTCATTCAATACATAGTGGAATTAAAAATATAAAAAAATAGTATTTAGAATTATATTGTGATTTTCAGTTCTTATTCTGTTTGTTATTTACTGTATTTAAAAAAAAGTGCTTTTGAATTTTTGTTACGTCAATTATTTTGGAAGGAAGTTATATACCTGTATGTATTTATGTAAGAGATATCCTTCTTACTATTTATGTATGTTTATTATTGATTTTTAATGTAATTTGAGGAATTTAAGCTTAGCATATGAAATGGTGTTGTTATAAGAAAACTATTTTATAAAAAAATTAAGTTGCTAAGCAAATCAATTTCCTAAAATAGGAAGAAACAATAATTTAAATCTTAAGAAACTTTAATCTAAAAAAATTATTAAAGTTTATTTCGGAGGGGGGAGATATTGTGACATATTCAATTTTTAAGAACAAACGATTTAATCTTAATGTGATACTTTTTTAAGATATTATCTGTTCAACTTTTAAAAGCAAACGATTTAAACTTAAAGTGATACTTTTTTCAATATTCTTTATTAAGATATATATTTTTTTGGCAACACCAGATCATAGTTTTGATTTTAGATAATTTACTGGCAACGGATATGAAATTTAGTATTGACTTTGGTTCCAAGAGGTAAAGACAAACGTTGAAAAAATGGTGCTTGTTTAAAATTGTGTATCTAATTTATGTTTGAAAAGATGCGCACAAATAAATGTAGTGTCGTGAAAACGTCATTTTTATTAATAGTCTACAATAGAGTACAATGTGCATTCTTATGGGTATGGTCATTCAAACGGTTTTGATTCGATTAGAAACATTTTTGGTGAAAATAGTGTTACAAAATTTGAATGTACAGAATACATTCAATAGCGTGTTGTTTCAAGGCTTCTAATAACTGGTAATATTATGATACTGGTAAGGGATTACCCCAAAACATACTGAAAATCATTAAACCTCATTATAGAAACTATGTGACAAGCATTTACTGAATAAATGTTTGCATTGAAAAACACAAAATTCAAAAGAAAGTTTTTATTGCGTTTTGTGAAAATTTATACCGAAAGAAGTTTTCGTTGAGAGAGTTACAAACTCTTCGATTAGACGACCACTTGGAGATCATACAATTTAATAAAGGATTTTAATATTTGTTTGATGTCTTAAATGCAGGTGATGTGGAAGTAGGAACAAATACATTGAAAGAATTTTCTCAACTTGATGAGGAGCGGATAACGGAATCAAGATGATATACATCATGTAGTTCGAAAACTGCCTAAATAGATCTAAAGAGAAAAGAAGATTTGTCAAAGATGAGGTTAAAGAAGATGTAAAATACAAATATGGGGAAATTTAGTCAACCACATAGGTAATTTAGTTTGAAAGTAAAATGATTTAATCTTTAAATTAGTTTTTCTCAAAACTGCTTTTTATTTATAACGTGTGCACTGTGACAATGATAACTGAAAAGGGTTTTAATATATTTGTTTGAAATTTTCTGAACCAAATATCTATATTGTTTCCTAGGGAATTTATTCCAGTCATTACTCGCTCTACTTTTGCCGATGAGATTAGCGCATGTTTAAAACAATCGTTCTTATGGCGAAGTGTAGAAACACTTCGACTGACCATAAACATGCGCGTACAATTGCAAAATGATCTATCGGCACAAATGTTTTCCGAACAATTGCTAGATATTATAATTGGTAGAATAGAACTGCAACCAAATACTCAATGCATTAAATTACCCGACAATTTTTGCACTGTTGTTCAGGCAAAAAAATGAATTAATTGAAAGTATCTTGCCGGACATACAGAATAATCACTTGGATCATAACTGGCTCAGAAATCGGGCTATTTTGGCAGCCAAAAATGTTGATGTTGACAAAATTAACTTCCAGATACAACAGTTGTTGTCAAGTAATCTGGTGTCACTTAGTATTAACTCCAAGAAAATTTTCATCAATCACCGGTAAATTTTGACATAAGGTTCATATCTTAATCCTGTGGTGTTTTATATCGGGTACTACTTTTTCGTCTTAATTTCAAAATAATAATTTGACTGTATTGAATAGTTAACTACAATATAATTTAACTTTAACGAATAACTTAGCCACAGCAAGGTGTGACCTGATCTGCAAGTATATTACATATACATACACACACACATACATACATATATATATATATATATATATATATA
>BMAW01020135.1:209778-259615 GCA_019974015.1 Nephila pilipes
ATATATATATATATATATATATATATAGTCGTTTATAGTAACCGTATATATATTAAGGTGTTTTTTAAGTAAGTGCCGTTTTGGTAGTAAAAAAACAAGCATAGTTAGTTTTAGTATTTCATTTTTATAAGAAATGATGTACCTTAATTTATATTCGAAATAATTACCTCACTTTTAAGTCATGTAAATCTCACTCTTAAGTAGCCGGCTTCTATAATCCATCCTTATATTGGTCTGCCCTTTAAGGACTAACCACCGCAGTACGGTCGTTTTGACACCATTATTGTCGTCATGGACATGACTGCCTAAATACCTTTTCAAGTGAAGGAACAAGTCTTACCATTGGAAGTTGGATTTGAGTTACCCTGGGGGAAATCGAGTTATTCCCAGCAATATGATGCTATCAGATTTCGAGTTCAACGAAGTACATGTACATGGTCTTTGTCATGCAGAAGAACAATTATTTTACTGAGATTGCCACGCCTTTTGGACTATACGCCAAAGTTTAACAATATATCTCGGATTTTGCAGCGTCACCCTAAGACAAAAAAAATCACCAAATAATTCTCCATATCTCTCCCAAACACAGTGCACATGAATTTGATTGTTCAAACTGTTTACACGAGCTTCACTTTTATGAGTGATGTATTGTTTGTTTCTGATTGGTGATGTATTTCCAATGTATGTATTGTTTTGTTTCTGATGTCACGTGTCTACACACTTCATAAATTTGTTGTTGAATTTCAGCAGCTTTGGCACATTTTGCATGGATTAAGCGAATCATAGTGAAAATTCCACAATTTGTGGAACTATCATTTATGTGAGGCATTTTGAATGCTTACAAACAAACGGAAACACAAACGCATGCTTCCGTGCTGGGATGTGTGTTTAATTAAGCTATATAAGTGCACTGGATGAAATGGTGATAGTAGATCTACAGCTTCTGTATTCAAACGGTATTTACTTAAAAAACATTCGTAATTGAAAAAAGATTTCGATTGATATTTAGATGAAATATGAATAATTCATATTCATAAATAGTTTTATTTATCATTTATTATCACTTATTTCTGAAATTTTTATTGTGTTTTTTTTTAAATTATTAATCGTAATTAAGATTAATTTTCTTTAATAACCGATATATACAAAAAAGATACAGTTGTTGAAACTTTAGCAAGAGATATGAATAGCTCTTTAATTACTACTGCCTATAGCTGGTGTCTAGGAAATTATTTATGTAACAAATAAAATTTAAATCATAGCCAAACTAAGTAATAATCCTCTTATGTAAGTCCGCTTATCTTACGGTTACCTTAAAAATGCCTTTTTTATTTAAAGTTTCACATTTGTAAGTAATTCCTTTCTTAAAAATAAGAAATTTACTGTTTTCATTAAATAAAATGTGACTTTGAAGTAATAATATATGAAGAAAGTCATAAATTATACTCTAGAAAAATATTATTTCTCTTTTTTTTTTTTTTTTTTTTTTTTTTTGATAATATCTTGTAAGCCGTGTGAGTCAGATGTTATATATTCCTTACCATAACAGTACCATACGTAAAAAAAATATGCAAATATGAATCAAGATACTTGTTACTTGAGTCTAATTATTTCTTAGTGTAACTATTTCTATTTAACAGAGATTACGTATTTCTTAAGAAAATATTTAGATAAAAAAATGATCATTTATCAGAAATAAATTTTAGTCAATAATAAACATTTTTTTATATCATCATTAAATTTCCTTTTATCTTGATTATTACATATTTTTGATAAGTTATAAGGAAATACGAATTTCTATTGTAAAATATTTAACAATATTCTACAATATTATTTTTGTAATATGTACAATATTAATTTTTTATTTCTGTGATAATCCTATTTAAGATTAATTTATTTTTATATAGAATCTTAGACACATCTTAAAAAATATCCATTTTTGAATTTATATATTTAAATATCCATGCCCTTGTGTTTATGTACATATGGTTAAGATTACACGTCTTTGAAATTGTACCATATATAAATGTGCATACGTTAAATTTTATGACAAATAAATGAGTTTAAAATTTATAGAAAAGTAACAAATCTTTGTTAAAATTAATCTGTTAATGCAGCTCTAAGTATAAAATATACGTGATCTATCTGTTTGGTAAGCTTTATATGTATTAAACTTGACAAAAATGCAGAAAATGACGATCAGAAAAAATGAAGTAAAATATATTTAAAAAAGTTATATGTATAAAATTTGCTATCTATTCTTTCCGGTTTTTACCCTTATTGGGAATACGAAGAATTTTAGTGAATCTCACATTATTCATATTTATAAAAAAATAATTATGTATACAAAAATTATAAGGTTGTGGAAAGGTCATTATTAAAAGAAAAAAGAAAAATTGCAATAGAAAGTTAACATAAAAATTACTACCATTTGTACTATATTACTACTATAAATTTACTTCCATTATATGCATTTATGAAGCTAATATATTATCTAATTAATATTTATATTTAAATTCCAAGTATGTAAATATTTGTATAAAAATACCATTGTACATTATGTTACCCAAACGCAATTACTGTTTTAGGTAATTTTTTAAAATTATTTATAATGAATTTTTTTCATTTTGTTCAGCTTTTGTATGAGATACAATATTGCTTCAGTAAAATAGCAATTTAAAAAAAATGTTAAATTGCTTCTATAATCCCATTTAATGGAATAACACATTATTTCTATATTGATTGCATTTTTAAATTGAAGTGTTCTAGTGCACACATACATTTTTAAAATAATTTCATCCTTTCATTGGTATAGATTTTCACAATAGGTTGCATAATAATTCCTGCTCAATTTTTTTTATGAAATACAGCGTACGTCATCAGAAAATCTTTATATTTACATACTACGTTTTATAGACATAAATATTTTCATGTCATTTGTTTTGATATGTAAACCAAAAAAAGGTAACTAGAATTCAGCAATATTTTCCGGGCCCAGAATATTAGAGGAAACAAAAAAAAGTTCTCTTATAAGAAATGAAGTAAATATTTCAATATCAGTTTCCGAAAATAAAACTAAAAAAAAGTAAATATATGATCAATTATTTGTTTTGTAAAGTAAAGTGATCTCTTTAATTAATTATTAATAAAATTTCTTTTTACATTAATGATAGTTTCATAAATATAAAAAAGAATGTTTGTTAAGGTTTTCAGGATTTACAATTTACATCGGTTTTTTAGTATTTTTTTTTCATTCTGTATAGATATAGTTAAATATGACACAACCTTCATCTCAGTTTTCAATGAAGAAAACATTTTTTACTCTAAATTTTTGAAATTAACTCTTTTCATTTTCTCAAACAAAAAAAATTCCTTGGCTAATTACTAATTTTAAAAGTTTCGAATTCTTTATTTAAAGTGCTATTTTTAAAATTTAGTATAATGGTTAATTTTTTTTCTTCGACAAATTGTTTGAGTTCTTAACAGCTCATTATATAAAGCGTGTACGCATTCTTCAAATTATTTCCGTTTATAGGTTATTTTTTTATTTATTTATTCCTTTATTCAAACGAATAAAGGAATTTAAAAAGAAAGATCACAGCATAACAGGAATTTGATTTAAATTCCCTTATAGTTCATATAATATGCTATATTTACTACTTCAACTGCTTTCTGGAATAATGAAATTATTTAGCAATTTTGTAAATAACTAATACATTTATGTGATAAAGTTTTGGTACATGAAAGGAAACAATTCAAATAAAACATTTTTAGCTTTCTCATATAATGTGAATGATTTTTCCTTAAGTTCTACTCTGTTATAATAAAAGAAGTTCTAAGAAGTATTTTATCTTATGATTATTAGGTAGAATGTATATGTTTTAATGAGCTTCTTTCATCGGATGTTTAGTATTGAATTACACAACGGAAAGGAAAAAATACTTTTTACGTTCCTGAAGTCATTATTTCTTTTGATAGAAAAAATTATGACGTGATTAATATAAAAGGGGGGAAATATAATAATACCTCTTAAAAACTTTACTTCCTAGTATTAGCTAAATTATAAATTGATTTAAGTTGTTTGAAATTCAAATTTTTATATTCTTTTAGTATGCAATATAAGAGTTCATCTTAATTTGTATGAATAGTGTATTGGAGATATTGGTTTTCAAGGTTATTTTATCCCTTAAAGATTTTGACTAAGTGAGTGCTGTAGTAAATAATTCAATCAACTTAAGAAATAAAATATCTTTATATATATATATATATATATATATATATATATATATATATAATGCTTTTAGAATTTCATAAAATAAATTAAATGTAGTTTACTATAAGATATCATTTGGGAGATTAAATTAGTAAAATGCCAAAGAAATTTTCAAATAATTTTTTTAAAAAAGTTCTCCAAGTTCTGACATATTCAATGTTTTTAGAAAATATTTTGAATCCTGATTATGATAAATAGGAAAAACTTATGAAGGCTTTTAGCTGTGCTCAAAGTAATATCTTTTTTGTGTGTTTTTGCAATAACATATTTTTTTAATAAACTATCTCATCTTTTCGTTTCGCACACACAAATGCTGATCCTAAAGCTGAACCATATCATAAACTACAGCCATAAATGTTTTATTTTCCTATTTTATATCTATTTACTGTGATTCCTTTGTAATAATTGAATTCATAAAACCACTTATAATTTATATATAATTTCCTAGCTTACTTCAAAGTTTATAAAGAAATGCTGCAAAAAAGAATGTTTTAATAGTGAATAAAGAAGAAATATTTCTCCCATTACATTTATTCATTAAGTATTTTTATGAAATACTTAAAATGAAAATTTGCTCATAAATTAAATTTATATAATTAAAAAGAATAAAGTTACCTATTTTTGAAAAACCTGAAAAACATTCTTGTTTTCTCCAAGCATAAAGTATGTTATTAAGGGTTAATGTAAAATAAACTTGGAAATATCCATCGTATTTTTCACTGTTTTTATTGAAAGTACTCCTTTTTGTTTACTTTCTTCTTATTACTTTCATATACTTTAATAGTGATTTTTTTTCCTATTATTTTAATATTTTTGCTTAAAACCGAATAACGTCATTATACTTTTATATGAATATTATAGCATTTAAGTACAAATGAACACACACCACACATATAAATATTTAAAAAAAAGTCTAAATTGTTGCCTTATTATTTAAATACTCATTTTGTCTAGAATACGATTATTCCAACAATAGACGAAATTTAAATTGATTTCTTATATTTTCTCCCTCACTTGAAACTGAACCTTAATAGCTTAAAAAATAAGATTGTATATCACAAAAGTCCTTCTAGAAATATCATTTCACTAACGAGTGAAATACAACCAACGAAAGTATTTTCCATTCTGAATTGGTTTTGAAAATGCTTGGCAGAGAAAGTTTAGTACTCTTTATAAATACTTAAATCATTATATCTGTGGCATATATACAGGTTTAAGAATTTATAAGCAATAGGATTTTTATTTGAATTATCTTCAGAATTCTTATGATTACAGAGCAACGAAGACAAAATGTATGATAGTTCTTAGTTTTTGAATAAATATATTTTTGGTATGAAACTTATCAATGCATGCAACTTCGGATTTTATATAAGAGATGTAACAAAATCGTACGTACTCAAGCAGTTATATATATATATATATATATATATATGTGTGTGTGTGTGTGTGTGTGTGTGTGTGTGTGCGTGTGCGTGTGTAATATTAATGCTTTTATAATATATATACCTAAAAAGTTACTCCATTTAAGTTGAATAAATAATTTGTCATACTGTATTATTTTCTCATTTTTGAAATGTGCGCGTGTATTGGTTTGTATCTATAGTTCTACAGAAGTTTCTTTTAAATGTCACTAATATTAATAATTGGACGTAATTTGACGTATTTATTATTGTCAGATTTCTTACTTTTTCCTAAATATTTTACGAATTCTGTGCATCTAAATTAAAAAATGCAGAAAAAAAGCATAAATATAATTTTAATTTGCCTGAGCAAAATATTAATGAATTTTTACTTACATATTTATTTCGTAAGGATAATTTTCATTATTTTCTTAATAGTAGTCTAAATACTCAAATTAATAGTACCAGGAATCTGTATAAATATATATTCTAAAAATTTGCAACTGCAGAAATAAAATAACATTTTTCGGAAAAAAATGTTAAATATATCACATAATATATTATCACATAAGACAAGTGGAATTATTTCCTATTAAAATCATTCATTATATAAAGTATAATGTATGTACCAGAAAATATTAATGCATCACATAATCTTAATTCAAATTAAGAGAATTTACAAAATAAATGCGATAAAAAATAACAATTGTTCATTACATGATTTTTTACACATGATAATTTATACATGATTTTAACTTTCGTGATTATTATTCTTTTAAAGTATCAACTTCAAATATTTTCTGTTTGCATTTGGAATAAATTACTTTAAAGATTGTTTTTGTAACATGCTACTTTTGAAATCAAGACAAATTTGAATTTTTAAAAGTACGTATGAAAATAACTTTCTAGAGTTCAGAGAATATTGAATAATCATTAAAAGCCATTTTTACGTAGTTTTGAGTCAAAAATTATTGTACCTGATGAAAAGAAAATTGCATCCTTTTTAGAAATTAATCCGTGCTCGAAAGAGACTAATAATGCTTCGATGAGTAGATCACATTTAGTACTTATGTCGTCTATTCAAATTAACTTTCATTACTTTTTTTTTTTTTGATATCCGAATGCTTAGTCCCATTGTTTAGAAACATTGAGTTTCAAAATGAAAATCCATATGATCAATGTTATGCTTTGTTCTAAGAATACTGTCTATATAAAGCTTATGAAGACGTGAACAAGGATTATAACACATTACTTAGGTATTATGTTAGGATTCGTTGAACATATAATATTTAAGATTCGTTAAATGTATTATCTTTCCGATTCGCTCAATGTACTTCCTAAATCTTTGTTTATCTTGAGTGGCAACAGTATTTAAAATGTTGATGTCTGTCATGTTTTGTTAACGGAATAAAAAAAATTTGTCCGAAGATCGCTTGTTTTTACGTTCGTATTTTATACTTGATTATAACTAATAGTTCAGTCTAATATTTTACTTTACTTAGATATCTTTACTTAATATGATTGTTCGAAATAGTATAGAAGAAAAAAAAAACAAGGAAAATTATGAAGGATTGATGCTTACATCTGACTATCAAGGTAGTTTAATTCAAATAAAAAATAAAACATTCTTATTGTAGAGGTTTTTAAATAAGAACACATATAATTAACCACTACATTTATTCCATAAGTCTTATGAAAAAAAAATTATTTCATTATTTTGAGTCAATACAAACGGATATTTATGCTGTAAGCCGTAGAAATTGACACACCATAAAGATTTTCTTCAATAACGACGAAAAAATAAGCGAATGAAATGAAAATGCATAGTGAAAGAAACGCGATTACATTTTATTATAATTAAAAGTGCTGTCTCTTATAGTAGTTGAAGCTTTGTTAAAATTTAAATAAGTCGAGTGTAGATTTAGATTTATTATTATTCCCAGAATTTTTTAATTTAACTTGCATTTTATTTTCCACAATTGTATTTAGATTATTATTATTCTTTTCATAAAAGGGATGTCAACTTCGATATTTCTCACAAGCTCATAATTTATAATGTAATCCATTTAAGCAAATATAATCTATTTAATTGCTATTACATCTGTTAGAGTTATGTAATTCTACATGTAGTGAGTTAATATAAAAAACAATTACTCTACATATATAACTATGAAAACATTTTAAGATATCATTTGATTCTTAGTAAACTAAACCCTGACAAATTATAAAAATATAATTATGTGTTTAATTTGTAAAAAACGAATCTATTAGAATATGTAAGGAATGAAACATGAAGAAATAAATATTTACGTTACAAATTTTAGTCTACTTGATAAAATAACTTCAATATTTTAGTTGCATATGCATTTACATATTTAATATTTATGAATGAAGTATTTTTATACCAAAGAGTTTCACATATGATTACGAATTATTACTAGCAACATAAAAACATTAAATCGTCACTTAACTTAACGAATCTTGATCGAACTTAACGAAGTTCGTCAGTTTTTCAGCACTGAAAACAATGCATGTATTTAATAAGTAAATTTTAAAATAACGTTTGCTTTTTACCTTAAACTCATGAAAATCAGTTAAGATAATTTTATTTTTAAATTTTTTTTTGAATGATCATTTCGAAAGAGATTTTTGAGCAATCCCTCTTGATTTTATCAGCACATTTTAAATCTTAAGGAAAATATTATTAAAACCATTATTAAGGTCGATCAATTATCAATATTCTGAAACAAATCAATAGATTTTCTATCATAAATAGGAATTCAATTTTAAACATATGCCAACAAAATTCATTGATTTAAATGAGAGAGAGCGAAAAAGAAAAGAAAATTATATTATAAATTTCTTATTAGGGACATTACGAACTTAATTTTCAGCAAAACTTTAAAAGTTTATCATAGAAGTCATTACAAATCTGCCCACTCATTAAACTAAAACCGTCACTTAACACAATCAGGACTTTAACTTCATTTTAAGAAAATAAGCCATTTAGTTGTGCTTGAAAGATGACTTTTGGAACTCTGATACGTGCTTAGAAAACATTATTTTAACTTTTCATCTGATCATTAGTATTCTCCATAAATATTCAAAACTCATCTTCAAGCGAATCATTGATATTTTAGAAATATTCTTCAAGAAAAACATAAAATTTCTGATGGGTAAAATAACAGAAAGATATTTTCCTCTTATCTTTTAACTGTTCGGCAGCATTTTGTAGTTATTTCTCTTCAAGAGTTATTTAAATCTTTTCGCTAAAATTAAATAGAAGCTTTGACACAAAATACTTTATTTCTCGACTGTCTAGAGATAAGATTGTTTACAAAATTCTGCAGGATGTTTATGTTCGTAATAACGATTAAATGCAGGGTATGACTGTCTTTAGTTTTAGAAATAATGTTAATTTTACCCCTGCTGAATAATAAAGATGTCAAAGTTATTTAATGATCGTTGAGAAGCCGTTACAATTTAACTGCTTCAAATAACAGAAATTATGAGTTATATGAGAAATTATGTCATTATTTAAATTTATTTCTATTTCCATTGTTTTGCATTTTTATTACATCAAAATTGAATTATGAATAGTGTTATTACAAGAAATTTGTAACACTTAATGCCGAATATCATATAATTATGTAACGGAATGTTTCTACTAAAAACATTATAATCATATTTGATGGACATTATAATCATAATTTTCAAAACATTTTTTGAAACGTTATTTACAACATACATTTGTAAATATTGTAATCATTTCATTTCTATTAACAAAATAGACAAAAGAATAAATTTCTCTACGAATTCACATTTATTTAGCAATCAAAAATAAAACAAGTGTGACATAGAAATGAGGAAAGTAAAAAGTATAACGAAGTAATATTGTTGGAAAATTTTGAAAATAAACAAATAAATGAATTAAAGTAAGAAAAGGTTTTGCTTCGTAAGAAATTGGACAAACATTGAAGGAAATGTATTTTAAAAATCCATATCTTGTGGTCCAAGATATTTGTGTTTTGTGTTATTAAAATATGGAGGATATGAATTTTAAAAATTACAGATAAATGTAATTGATTACGTATTCCCCCTCTTTAGAAAAAGCATTTAATTTTGTTAGAGATTCTATAGGGGATAATATTTTTCAGATATATATATATATATATATATATATATATATATTAATTATCTCTCTAGTCATATGCATTAATAATAATACTTTTTTAACTAAATTTTAAATTAACATCTAAAATAATATATTTCACAAGAATTTATGTTAATTTTAATCAGTTTTAATTATATAGAGTTAAAAAAGGAACCTTGTTTAATATCTGGGCTCAAATTCATTTCAAAATCTATTATATAATCGATATATCCAAATAATTTGAAGTTATAATTGTTCTAAAAATTTATATTCAAAGAAATGTGAACGAATATTAGGTAGCCTCTTAATAGTTGAATATTTTTGAGGTGTACCTTTAATACTTATAATATATATATAACTACTATTATGATGATTATTTTATAAATAAGGAAAAAATTTCTTATTAAATAAGCCATTTTTACTTTACAGTTAATGTAATGATAGAATGAAAATCATCGATTATTTTTCAACTTTTTTATATCACACTGAAAATTGTATGCAATGTGATGACACATCAGTTTATTATTTTCTTCTTGAATTTCAGTGTAAGTCGGGAGAGACGCCATTAATTGAAAATTATAAAAATTACTTTCCGTTATTTTATATAGCTATAATAACTACTAATGTCTTTCAAGACAAGATTCAAATTGCATGTTGGGAGACTAATTTATTTAATCAACTAAAACAGACTTATATAACCCGAATGCGTTTTGGAAGAATTAATTAAAAAAAATTTCTTTCTTCTGAGTTATTTCTTACGTACTAAATTGTATTTTCAAACCCTAACTTTGATTTGAAACATGGAATTATTTAAATTGTAGGAATGTAAAAATAAATTCATTAGATTTTGGAAATTAAAAAAAAATCTTATAACATTTCAATATTACTTCGGATGGCTAATTGTTGAATAATGTTTACTTATGCAGTATCAACGAAATAAATTTTAGTAGTAATAATTTAAATCACTTAAAAAAACTAGTATTCGTTTGTCACAATGCCTGTTTTATCTTGTTAGCATATCTATTTGATATATATATATATATATATATATATATATATATATATATATATATACCAAGCATACATAAGGAAAGTATATTTTATCTGAGATAAATAGTTCCCTTATCTACAGACGAATAAATTAAATTAATATTACTTATGTTGGAAGTTTGAAATTTATCAATCTGAATCATATAAATCATCTTCTATTAAATGCATGCATGACAAAATATCAAGCATTATATTCATCAAAATATTCAGAAGGCTTACATAATTAGGAATGCTACAATTTGTTTACTTATGTTTGCCGAAAGATTTCGAGTAGATCCTGAAAGATTTCAATTCGATGAAATTATACATTAATATTATTCCATTTTTAATATGAAGAAAATATAAGTAATAATTTTCTATCTAGTATCTATTTCTATCTACTAATAATGAGTATCTAGTAATAATTTTATGTTGCATTATCTTAGGTATAGCATTTGAAACAGACTTTCATTCGTATTTCAGATATTGAAATATTTGTTTCGCTTTAATGTGCATCTTCAAACTAAAAAGCAGTATAAGATTCTATATCAAATTGCATGTTGGAAGACTTCTAGACTAGTTAAAAAATGAACTTCTTACAAAGATAATATCTACGATCTTAATTTTATTTGCAAGAATAGTATAAAAAATGAGTGATTACTATTAATAATTTTTAACGTTTTTTAAGGACATTAGATCAAATTCATAAGAAAAACAAAACTTAATAATGATATCACAATAATCACCAATGCATTTTTCTTAACATCTCGTATTCTGATGTAAGTGATGCACAGTTGATGCTGACTATTTCTCTCTCAAGCGTCTATCCATGGTCGGAGGAATTTGCGCTACCAAATTCATAAAATTATGGAAAAATGAACTCATAATTTTGTAATGTTCTCTATATTATATAGACAATATATGCTTTATACATATTGTTTATTTATACACTTTGTACGCTTAATATTTTATACTTAAATTAATATTATATTAAATTGCTGCAGTACTCCATCTAAAATATGACACATTTTTCCCCCGTTTTGCTAGTAATACGGCCTTTTTACATAGGTTGACAAGTGTTAAAAATTATTTTATACCTCGGGATATTTACTTTTTAGAGCGAGCGGTTGTAAAGAGTAAATATAACAAGTTACCAAGTATAAAAGATGATGCAATAATTGTTCATGCTCTCATATTCAGCTATATCTTAGAACTACCTCTTTTCATGTAAAGTACTACTTTTGATGTTTGATTGAATATATGTTCAAGAGAAACAGCATAACTGATATATATTTAAGTATCCGTTTTTCTTAAAAAAAAGATACAATTAATCAACTCTTCAGCTCACAAATAGACTCATCTCAAAATTTCCCTTTCCAAATACCAGATAATCTGCACGGCAGGATAGAATGAAACAGAAAATAAATTCACATACATGAGGTCTAATTCTGTATTAAAAACTAAAATCTTAACTCAAACATTCTAAGCTGTGGTGAAATGAAATATCGACAAAAACCATGTGCTCAATTAAAGAGTTTCCAGGGATTGTGCTAGTCGAGAACATAACTTTTACAATATGTTTTATTTAATTAAAATCGATTACATGTGAGTAATATTTGTTCCATTTTATGTAGAATGTCAGATCTATATGTATTTCAAATCCTTAGATCTGACATCTGCAGCCCAAAACATTAGTTTTTGAAACGTTCCGTTAATGTGACACGTATGTTCAGGGATGAACGAGAAAACGTTCTGTCACGCCGGCAAATCAGACATAAAATGTGTGCGCTTCATACTGACGCATATACTTTACAGCCTTTCTGTAAGGGTTACAAACCCTTAAAAGAAATATCACAATAATCCATCGGTTAGTTTTGAATTTTTCAGTCATTTTCCATTATTACACACCGGAAATTAAACAACAATTAAAACAATAGATTGCGTCTGGTGAATCTGCTTCAAAGGAGGCGAAGCCGGTCTCATTATCCTGAAAAGTTTTAGTGACAATTTTTATGGAGGGGTCGGAGATAGGTATCGCTCTCATAGACTTTTCAGAAAAATAAAAACCCATTGTGCAAAATATACATTACCTATTTCAATTCTTAATATACAATCTACCTAACACGAGTCCTTTTCGGACCAGCCTAGCAAAAAAGAGTTGTTTTAATAAAATTCATTTATAAATGTTAAATCTACCAGAATAAATATTTATTTTTCATTAGTATCATCACAATAGATGGAGTTTCGCGAATAAAAGTTGGAAACACTTGCAACTTATATATATATATATATATATATTCAATTTTGGAGTCATCCTATTTTTGCCTAACAAAATGCACTGGATAGGGTTGGTACTATAGAACATGTTTAATCCGGCAATTCAGTCCCCAGTTTGCATGTGCATGTTTTATTTTGTTGGGTATTGAAATTATTAATTTAGTTTCAAATTTGATTCAATTTTTATTCATCTCTTTTTCATAGTTCAATAATTGTTTTCTTTTGTAGATTTTGGATTTTAATTGTTCTCTTATTTTTATGTGTTTTAATAATTTTATTGCTTATTTAATTTTATTACACACACGCACACACACGCACGCACACACACACACACATATATATATATATATATGCTTTGAAGTACGTAAGTACGTTATTCATTAACGAATATTGTTTTAGCTATAGTGAAAGCATGTTTTTATTAGAGCTTTATAATTAGCAATTATTTAAAAAATATTATTGCTAAAACAATTGATTAAAGAAGCTTTGTTAAGGCAAAATTATTATTCCTCTTAGAGTAATTAATGGAAAATTATATACATATGATAGATATTTTACAATTTATTATTTTTCAACAGTTTTTTTTTATTTTCAAATATTAAGCTTGCCCATTATTCAAATTTGCACATTTTTTAGATATTTTAAGAAAATAATAGAAACAAATATTTTTGGATACCGTGAGGAAACTAAAAGAATCAGTTTCTTGAAAACAGTAATTCATGCAGATTTGTATAAAATATGGCAAGATATCATTGCTATATGTTTAAGGTGGAAGACATGTCTCATTTAAAAAAAAAATTAAAATCTTCTTAACTATTTTTCTTTCTTCTGTGAATTTTCGCTTGTATTCTAATTAATTGGGAATTTTTATTTGAATTTCTTAATTTTCTACGGAAAATACATATTAAACGTTAAGAATATTAATTTCTCTTTGTCACTCTTTATAAAATAATTATTTATTGTCCTGTTTTGGTGTAAGTAACGGGCTTTATAATGATTTGCAAACTGTATCTACTTTAGCTTTGCTAAAAAATTGTCACTAGATTTCATAACATCATTTTGTTTCGCCTTTCATATTTCCAGATAATTGACGCTGACAGCCTGTTAATGTTTCATTACAGCCTTTTATTGTTGAAACTGTACAGTAAAATTATGAAATTAAAATTTCATTTATAAAGTTAGAAGGAGTCAAAAATTTCATATTACTCTCAAACTAACACTTGTGAGTATAAGAATAACATAAACAAATATGATTTAATTAGATCAAAGAAGTCAATACTTCAATATAAATTTTTTTCAGAAAAACGTCAAATGTTACCAATATGAAAAGATTATACACACATATACTCATAAATATTAAATTAAACTACATACATATACATCATTTGAACAAGCAACATAGTAATTCATTTAAACGTTTCATTTCATTTGCTATGCTGAATAAATAACCATTTACCAATAAAAGGCTCCTTATAGAAATATTTTATCACTATGTTACAAATGTAAAAAAATCCCTGTCCGCTCTTTTATTAATGTTTAATTCATTCGTTGTAAGACATTCCATATAATTCATGGGTAAAAATATTTTTAAAGCACATTTAATATTTAGTTAACGTTTAGTTTTATTTTAAAATAAAACTATGTTTTCATCATATACATTAAAATATATATAAAAAAAATTAATGATACATATATGAATTCTTTGAGTTTTAATTGCATGAATAAAAATGCATAGACTGATGTGATAATGCCTTCAGAAAGTAATCATATTCTAAAGGATTTTCGCACACATTACATATTTTTATACTATATTAGAGTTTATTTTTCTATGAATGGCAAATCTATATTAATTTTTATATTAAAATATTTTTCATTTGGATAAAATTTTTATTTTCTGTTCATTGAATTTCTTCCATCTCAAAAATGATTTTATTAGTATTGAAAGTTTAATATAATCTAAAATCTTTTCTAAAAGGCTATATTCTACTTTTCTCAATCAATTTTTTCTGCACAGGAATCTTATATATGTTTGAAAAGGGCTTCGATTGATCAATACTTAGCTGGAGGAGGACTTTAGGACATATCTTTCTACACTCAGATTACGTGTGCCCAAATAAATTCTATTTATTTTTATATGTATTGAAATCAAAATACTATTTAATCTTTCTAAAATTACATCGCACCTATAGAAGCATAATATAATAAGTAAGATGTAACATTGGGCTTTTCACAGTTATCTCTCCACTAACCTTGGAGACTTCTATCAATTTGACTAGCATAAAATTACAATTTCTTCCCAACCAGAATAAAACAAGATTAGGTAAATTAAATGAAAGGAGAAATGAAATGAAGTGAATTAGATATCATGATATATAAATGAAATATAATTAATTGAAAAGGGATAGATATAGAGGATAAATACTTCCTAACAATGAAATGTAGTACGGATAAATATTCTTTAATTAGTTTTATGGATTGAAGAGAGATCTACTCAAAATATTAAGCTATGTAGTTACTGTTGATTAGAGTTATTAAATTAAGAACGAGGGAATAGTTTAGTTTTCACACATATGAAAGGGAACATACAATAAACACAGAACTGAATAATATAACTTTCTGACATTTTTTTTTCGCCACTTGAGAATTTCCAGACTGATAAAGAGAAAAAGATAACAGAAACAATTTCCTTAAATCATTTCCTCCTCCTTTTATTGAAAATAATTCGACGGAGAGTAGAGGTGAATTATGACAACTAATACAGAAATTTCGATGATGGCGGTGCTTTGTTTGAGGAAGGAGAGGGTTCATCATCCTAATCAACATTGTTTGAAGGATAAACGTTGAGTTTATGACCAAGGGAATATTTTTTGAGGATTATTTATTAAATTCACAACATATAGTGATTTCATCAAAAAGCAAGGTACTTTGTTGATTCTCGATATTTGATTTTTGTGATCTATTTCGATTACATTAAGCTTTATTCGCTCAAAGGCAATTCGAAATAACTCAGTTAGTAAAAAGATATACCAGAAGATTAAGTTCATGAAAAAAAAATTATGCTATATCTTATATGGCCTTTGTTGTTCAGGAACGAAAATAATACTTTGTTAATAAGTGAAAATAGAAACCTTTATTTCAGTTATTCATTTTCTGTATGCGTGTTTGCGAAACATATGAGATGGATAATCGCAAACAAAATTTTTCACAATTCAGTAAGAGTTTTTCAAAGATTTAGAAAGAATATTATTTAAATGATAGAGTAATTGGTACAATAAATGAGAAGACTTCATTAGCATTATTACTCATTGGGATCCGTTGGAATGCATTATAAATCAGAATAACAATAATTAATCAAGTTGAAATGAAACGAAAATAATTTTTTTCCAAAAAATATGTTGCAATATATGTTTATTATTAATGAAACCTTGAAAGAATATTTCTTTCAAAAAGTATTCTTCCAATATCTTAATTTAATTTCATTCTTATGTTATTCTGAATTAAAGGTTTATTTACTTGAGAATTCAATAAATTAAAGAAATAAACTTTTTTTCGTGCTTAGTAAAAATAATTTAATGAGTGGGTAATGAAAATATTTTCAAAAAAGTTTAAAAAATTATTTTAAAATTTAAGAAAATAGTAGTATCATTTACTGAAAGGTTAAATTGTACATCTCTACTCCAGAAGCTCAGCTCAAAGATTAATATGCAGTTATTTCCCTTCTCATTATTTTAAAAAGCATTTATCTATCTACATGTTATTTTGTTTCTCAAATTGGAATATTTCATTCTTTGGATTCTCAAATTACGTAAGCTCCTTGTTATGAAATCATAAATATTCAATTTATTTGTATGATGAAACACATTCTTCAAATAAATGGAGATATTTTTATTAATAACTTGAAAATACCAAACTTTGGAATACATTTTCATAAGAACAATTTACTTATTATTTTTTTGTACCAAATGCAATCTCTAAAATTCTTACATAGTGCTAAGCGTTATATTTACCCAAGAGTATGTAACCATCTGCAATCCAAACTGCTTTATTTTATGTCTGCTACGGCTATCTTTTAATATTTAACTTTATAGACATCATAAAATTTATTTAAACAGTTATCAGTGTAACAAATTCAAATGAACAACAAAAAAGAAAACGTAGTTTATTAATTATCTTCATAAAACATGTAATGTTGCTTTCTCTCGAAACTTTCTTAACTCGGTCGATCTTACCTCATAATTTAACAATAATATCTTAGCTTACCTACTCAAATGAGAAATTTCTGGATTATGATAGGTTCTACTACTATTGATCTAATCAGGAGTTAATTCTTAACAATTTTATTGAAAACGATTAATTACAATAATTATTTCCAATTAACTTATGAACATTTATCAGCTTCTCATTTTCCTTTGTCTTCCTTCTTATATGTTTCATATATGATATTATATTAATTTTAGTTATATTTTACTTATATATATCTATGACTAATTCAATTCATTTCACTTCTTATCTTCACCTAATTTATCTAATCACATTTTATTCGATTGGCAAAAGGTTGGAATTTGATGTAATTAAATTTACAAGAAGTTTCCAAGGTTAGTGAATGACTCAATCCCAAAAGTCTTCCAAACATTCGCTAATTTATTTTCCATTGTAAAAGTGTTAATAGTTACTCATTCCAACCGTTTGCTATTGAAATTCATCCAATGTTGAAAAAACAATGCCACAAAAGCTATCGAGGTATATGAACGAAAGATGCCCCGAGTAAAAATGTACCCATTTCCTAAGTGAAGAGATTTGCTTCCGGCTGCTTAAAAAGGAGTCCACGCTCAATATTTTCACTTCAAAAGTACAATGACGTAATGCACGTTGTCTTGTACTCAGAATTTTGTCAACGTAAATATATTCTAAAAAATATGCCTCCGGCCAAAAACGAGAATGGAATATTCGACATGTTTTGCCCGTATTTCTTCCATAAAACTATTGACAAGTTGAATAACGATATATTTTATGAAAAAGGGTAAATCGTTTGCATATAAACTGTCCCATAAAATACAGTTGCTAAAAAACGATTTATTTAACTTATTATTATTCACATTATGATACAAAATAAAATTCTTAATTTTTTGAAAACATTTCTAAAATTATATAAAACCGATATGCATAAACATTTTAAGAATATTCATTATAGTGCCGATGTTGATTTAAAATAATTAATATTGTAACTCGTCAACATTTAATTTAGATCATGAAACTCCAGATACAGATATTTATGAATAAATTTCATGATTTATACATTTTTTTAATTAATTTTACGCTCTTGTTAGCTGTAGTGTGAAAATATAGTTACATGTATATAAGACAGTTCCTCTAGAAATTACTACATTCGTTTGATTGCTTGCATTTAAAAATAAAAATAGATATATCAATAATATTTTAAGCCATTGTAATTTACACTATATGCATCTTCTACATAGTTTAAATACTACTCATGTCTTAAAACTTTTAAATAGAAGCTTGAAAAGTTATAAAGTTTTAATCAAATAGTAATTTATTACATATTCATTTCTACACATGGTAATAAAAATATTTTTAAAAATTAAAAAAATATTTCTTACAAAATTTACATTTTTCTTCATTAAAATTCAGGTTCCTCAAACTATAAATGTGATTTAATGAATATGATTCAAAAAATGAGTGATATTATATTAATTTTATTACATATTTTTGAATTTTTTGAAAAAGTAATCGAACAATTTAACATTTATTTTTATCAAATGTTTAATCAGAATCTATTCATAACGAAAATCTTTGTAAAAAGATCAAATATAAAATAACTAAAAGAAAATTTATCCATTCATTGAAATTTAGCAAAATATATTAAGAAAAATAATTTATACGCAACTTACAAAATAAATAATTAATTTATAACACATTTTACATTTTTATATACAGAGTCATAAGTTGAAATATAGACCAATTTTAAATTTTTCGAACTTCACGACAAACATTGCTTATTTCTATTGGATTTTAAATCCTTATTTCATCAAGTATTGACATGCAGAGAATTGCACATTAATTCAAATGTGCTTCACATTCTACTGTAGGAAACATGTTGTAAAAGTTAAGTCAATTAGCATCTTAAAAACCATCATCATCGCTTGATCTTGATTCAAAATTACAAGATCTATTGTTATCAGGATTGGTTAAAGCAATTTAAAATCAAATCCTACCAATGAAATCCTTGCATTATTTATATGATTGAAAAATAAATGTTTCATGTTTAGATGGAATTTTATGTTGATTAGTAGACATAACTATCGTACAATTATAACTGACTATTAATTCAATTATTTTTTGATATTTTTTCAAAAATATAGCAAAATAACTATTTTCTGCTTGAGGTATGCCTTCTTAAAACTCCATATAAGTGATAAATATTATTTTTTACATCTAATATAATTATTATTGTTCTTTCTCTGAAAACTCAAACACAGTATTGGATAACATTGACGTGTTTTATTATTGTTCTTGTCAAAAGTCATAGTTAAACGAGAATACAAATATGTCCTGTTTACTGTACAAACCTCCTTTTATAATTTTTCTATTTTTTTCCTTCGTTTTAATGTGATCATAACTTGCACAAAAACGGTAAAATCAATTTTAACTTTAATGTATTCATAAAATAATTAAGTAACTAGTATATTTTTAAAAAATATCCCAGAAACAATCAGAATTCTCAGAAATAGATAACAAAATTCTCATAATAGAAATTTTGAAAATTTCCTGAACTGTGTACATGTTTTCTTAAAAAAATACCATTATAATATTTATTATTTCTTGTAACGTAAGCTCTTTGAAAATTGAATTAAAGGTTTTTATATATATATCTATTAACTTTAAGCAAATTCTCCAAAACACGTGCTCTTGATAACGTTACACCTAAATAAATTAGATACTTTTAAAGGTGAAATTTTCAAAAATCTTTGAAAATACAATGAATTTTAAACACATTATTTCAATAATTTTTTTGCATAAGATACTTTAACCAGTTAAGGGTTAATTTAGATCAACTTTTTATTGTTTATATAAAAGAGATAATTTAATCTTAGGCAATCTCAATCATATTTTGCCTGTTACGAAACTCTGATAAACTCAAAGTAATTAGCTATCCAGTTGTACTTACCAGCTTTTGAAATGCATTGTAATAGTTTTGTTTCAGAAATGTTATTTCTTTAATTTTTATATCCTTGGATGTATCTCTAAAAATATTTCAAGGAGATTATCTCTCTCTTTTTGTTCAATTTTTGATTAAATTAAACCCACTCTATGTAACTTTATAGTTAATAGATCTCTATCAGAAAACAAAGTAAGTTTTATGAATCAAGATAAATATTTAAGCATTTTGTATTATTACTTATATCTTATTATAATTCAAATTAAAATACTAATTCAAATTCAAAGCACTTAGTAGAAAAATTCATACATTTTTAACATTAAATCAATACAAGTATTTACTCAAAAAAATTAATGCTTGGTATTAGTATGAGCTTTTATTGCCCCTCAACAATTGATTTACACTAATTTTTGTAATGCTACGTCTTCTCAGCTTTAGGTTTTAAAATATTGTATATAGGATCGAAAAATTATTGTTATATTTCCCAATGATATTATTAGCTTTACATAAGTAAAACTCAACGTCATAAAATGTATTGTTGACTTTAAAAAACGGCAAAATGTGTAATACCTTTATATTTTAAACAAAATTACTTAATTCATTAATTTAGAAATAGGTAAAATAAAACTTGTTTTAAAGAATTTTTACAAACACTTTCAAGAAATGATTAGAAAACATTTTCATTGTCTTGCTCTGATGATATATTTATTACATTAAATATTTTTAACAGTCATAAAAATTTGTAGTCTACAATTGTTTAAGTGCTAATTCATAATCAAAATTGTTCGAAAGTACATTCACACAAACTTAATAATAACTTAGAATGTAAAAAAGTGTAAAGTTACTTCCTTTAAAATAAAAATTATCTAAAAGTCTTTTTTCAAAATACTGATACATTTCATTCAATTAATTCAATTGTCAATGAGATTAACATTTTATCTCTTAAAACCATTACATGGGACCTCATTGTTCATTAACATGCAAAAAGTAAAGCTTCTATGTAGTCATAAATAATATGCTCTTACATTTAACAATTCCAACCATCAATCGTAAACATTATAACATTTCTATAGGTATTTTAACATGTTTTCTCAAGATGTATTTAAATAGGATTATTTCTCATAAGGAGGAAAGGAACCTTTGCATTTATTTTAATTCCCTAGTTTCCTTAGCGTTAATAAGACGAATTATGATGGACAACAAAATTCATGTTTAATTTTATTTGTTATACGCAACTATTACGAAGTAGAAAATTAAACGCATTCATGATGATTGAGTGAAGGGGATTGAATAATAGATCAAATGAAAACATTTTGTTCAATACCAACTTGGCAAATCAAATTATAACTTTCCAGAAGAGAGCTTTAAATTAATCGCAAAGCCAATATCGAATTAATTAACTCCCGCACTCTATCAATAAAAATACTCCGTGAAAAATTAAACATTAATTCCAATTGACCCATTTAATCAATACCCATTCTTCAAATTTTAAACTAACTTCCAATTGATTCCTTCAATAATTGTATTTAATGAATAATTATTAAATATATTCGATGAGGATTTAAATTATATATACATAGAATCCATCACAGCGTAAAAGAAAAACATTTCTATTATTTTCTTAGAGTAACTTTATAAAATAGGAAGGGTTTGATTTTTTTCTCATATTCAAAATGTGCTAATTTGCTTTACAACGGAAAATTAAATAAAATTTTATTATGAGGCGAGTTAGTAAAAATTAATAAACTTAGAAAAATTTACATTTTTTCAATAATTCTCAAATGTGTGTCATTTAGAACTAAATGATGTCATGCAATATTTTAATGAATACTATTTGTACATCTCTTTCTTAATTCATTTAGTCTTGTATTATTGTTTACAAATCAATTTATTAAGTTTCATAATTTTGATAAATCATACCCTATTCTCAATTAAAAAAGAGAATCAGACAATTCTAATACAAATCAAGGAATAAATCATAACAGAGGATTATAAAAAAGGGAAATGTAATAGAATATTCATTACATTAATATGTATTCAATTCAGAATTTTTGTTTTTTTTAATAACATTCTTCATTGAAAACTATTTTTGAAATTCAAAAATGCGTCGACATTTAATTGATAAATTCAATTTTTACTCAGTATACCAATTTCACAAACATTGATGGAAATATGAAGGTTCAAAGAGAATTAAGTGGAAGAAAAACGTAATAATTACCAGAGAGGATCTAACTGCTAAAGTAGAAATTAATTAAAATAGATTAAAAAATTCTTATTCAGACTAAGCAACAGTAGAATGAAATGAGAATTTAAAATACTTTTGTATTCTAAATAACATTTTTAAAATAAAAAGTAACTAAAAATGTTGCTTTTTCTTCCAATCATTTTATTTGTTTTAAATTCTTTTCTTCAGAAATATAAATCAATTTATTCGTGATGTTAAATTTAATGACAACAGTAATTTTATTTTTATTTATAACAATTCATTTCGCTCTTAATTATGCTTAATTTAACCCTACACAAAAATATAGTTATGCTCTCAAAAGATATTTTATTTCTATGTAGGCTTATGTTATGAATGGAAATTTTATTTATTTATATTTTTTTAATATTACACATAAACAAATTGAAAAATATTTGGAATTAAAATTCTTCATAGCCGGCGGAAAGAAAACGACCATCATTACGTAATATACTACATGAACTTTCGGCAACATCCTACTAAGAATATATATATATATATATATATATATATATATATATATATATATATAAGGTTCAAATGCTATAGAATACGAAATTTCATTACAATCGGGCAACTCCTTCATTTTGCGTCCTTTTTTTTGAGATATATATATATATATATATATAAACTAGCAGACCAGGCCACGCGTTGCTGTGGCTAAGTTATACATTGAATTATATTATAGTAAACTATTCAATACAGTCAAATTTTTATTCAGGAATAAAGACGAAAACATTGTAACCGATGTAAAAAAAACCAGGATTGATATTTGAACCTTATGTCAAAATTTAGAGGCGATGGATGAGAATTTTCGTGGAGTTATTATTAAGCACAAATCAATACTAAATTTTGAATTTTATTCATCTGATATTCAAGTATATTTTTTTTAATAAATGAGTAATTTATAAAGTTATTAGTTGATAACATATAGCAATTTTTAAATGAGGTAGGTACCGTAGATTATTAATTATTTTTAATAATTATATTCATCCTTTTCAATTATAAAAATATTCAATTTTTAACTAATTCAAAGTTAATCGGTGTATAATATTCTTGGTTAACCTCTCTCTTGCCACCGAATAGCTTTGAATTCTGACTCTTGCTAACACAAATAGATTCGATGATTTTCCCACACGGGAGCGTGTAAATATATTTGTTTCATGAAAAACATGTATTTTCCAAGTCTAAGCAACAAACTGACATTTTTTGACCCTGAGACTTATTAAAGGTCAGGGCGGGAGCTAAATGAATTTGAAACTGAAGCTTTTTGAAAGGTATCGCAGATTCTGACGGTATTATTGGATTGCGTGTCAACAGGATAAATTATTCTGTAAACTTTCCATTTCAAATGGTTGCTTCAAGAATATTTCCGGTGATATTTTTGATGATCAAACGTGTATCATTGCATAATCGAGGTGGATTCAAATTACGTAGAAGAATAATGCGTGAACCAGATTTTAACCGAAGATTATAGGGTGGCATTCCGGGCATATCCAAATAATTTAAAAATTCAATTTTAAAATTTACACTTTCGTTTTCATCAATAACAGTGTCGATTGATTTAAAAGATACCAGATAACTTGGCAACAACTATTGTATCTGGAAGTTAAATTCGATAACATCAACATTTTTGGCTGCCAAAATATCCCCATTACTGAGCCAGTTATGATCCAAGTAATTATTGTGTATGTTCGTGAAGATACTCTTAATTAATTCATTTTTTGCCTGATCAACAGTGCAGAAATTGTCTGGCAATTTAATGCATTGTGTATTTGGTTGCAGTTCTATTTTACCGTTTCCAATATCTAGCAATTGTTCGTAAAACATTTGTGCCAATGGATCAATTAGCAATTTTACACGTATGTTTCGGGTCTGTAGAAGTGTCTTGACACTTCGCCATAAGAACGATTGTTTTAAACATTTTCTAATCTCATCGGTGAAACTAGAGTAAGGAATGACTGATAAGGTCTGTCGGAAATCACCAGAGAGTAGTAGGACAGCACCACCGAAATGTTTATCATTACCGTTCAAATCTTGCTTAGTTCTGGGCAATATTTAGAGGGAATGTTTGTGAGACATTGTGCACTCATCTCAGATTATTATTGAACTTTTTCTCAACACTGCAGCTACTGCGCTATTATTTTTAATGTTACATATTGCGTTGTGTTTGTTATGAATATCTAACGGCAGCTTGAATGCTGAATGTACCGTTCGTTCTCCTTCTAGAAAAGTGGCAGCAATGCCTGACGATGCAACGGCCAATGCGATTTTCTGTTGCGACCGTATCTTGGCAAGAATTAATGATATTAAAAATGTCGACAATTAACCATCAGCAACCGTAAATAGAAGTATTTACGTTGTTTTCGATGCACTGTCTAAAGCTGTCTCAATATCTTGGCTTTCAATATGCCTGCAATCGATGGATGTGGTTTTCCTTATTTCCGTAGCTCTCATTTTCTTAGCTGATTTGTTCCATGTATAATAACTGGGAACATCAGTGTATAGTAATGTTTTTGAGAATTGCACGAAAACATCGGGTTTTTAGCACAATGTAAAAAAACTCAGTTAGTGTCGTTTTTGGAGGCTCAAGTACTTTTTACAGAACATTTTCTTCAGTGAAGTACACGCGTTTGCCGTTTTCAAGGTATATTGTTAGATTGCTGAACAGAAGGGTCTCTTTCGTGTGTAGGGAAACTAAGAATATGCCTGATACCTTCATTTCTGCTGATGTATCTACCCATTTGGTATCATGCTATTTCGTCATTTTTATTTATGCTTTGTACATCAAATACGCGGCCATATCACTGTCTTTTTTAACATATTTACAAATGTACTTAATGGATTTTACGAAACTGCATAATTCGATATTAATATGAGCCGATGACATTATCATGAGCCGACATTAATTTGAGTTTAGCCCAACTACTTGGGGCGATTTCAAAAATCGCTAAACTTGGTTATTTTTTATGGTGAACGTGAAGTCAACGAAAAGGATCGGTGTAGCCACATTTGGCAAAACACTTCCAAATAATTCCTATCTCCAAGGGTGGTTGGGCTAAATTGCATTCCAACCATAAGAGCCTTATGGTTGGAATGTAATTTATATGGATCCATATACGATTTTGAAAGCAATGGTGTGTACGGTACCACCCACTAATTGTCAATTTCAAATTGGTTTTTAGAATTTGACCCTCGCATTGTGAATGTGTGGTCACCACTCTCAGCATTCATTTCTGTGGCGATACAATGGAAAACCGTATATATCCGTGATAGTATCATTCGTATATTGATTTGGGCAACGCTTCTTACATTTTCTATCATTTTAGTAACAAATTATATGCTAAGCCAAATACCGATGACTCGAAAAGCTTTATACCATTTTGAAAATACTCAGGACAATTCATTGTAGAGTAAAATCATTTAAAATTTTAAAATTAGATATTATGTTATGATGTTTATTTTCTAAATTATCAATTGGTTTTGAATGTGACTGAAGTTTTGATTCACTTACTGTTGTTGTAACACATATATCAGTGTTCTTCTCATCTACATTCTTGGTGTAACGGTTTCCCTTAAACTTATATTTTCTAACGGAACTTCGATTTTTTCTATTAGTCATGAATTCTAACAAAATACTAATGCTAATTAATAAAATAAAAAATAACTAAATGAAATTAATTTTTATCCAAATCAATCCAACATTGGAAATGAGTACTATCGTAAACACAGTTTAAACTTTGTAGCCACAATATTGTTGCCAAACGTATTGAAGAAATTGGGTGTTGCCGAAAAGCAGATCATAAAAGCACAAGTTAAACAAATATTTTGCAATAAAAAATATTGTGTCTATATATATTGAAATAAAAACTACCCTATCTCTCAAGTTGGTCCAAACTGCACACAGTGTGCAAAATTTCATTAATATCGGTTCATTAGTTTAGGAGTTCATCGCAGTCAAACAACGCGACATAAAATTTATATATATATATATATATATATAAGCACACTTCTTTCTCAAGAGGAAGAGCCCACTCATTACTTCACGCAATTATCTTATGTGGAAGTAATATTAGGATTCGTGACTATCTGCAGTCGTTCGCCTGGATATTGAAATTTAGGAATTAATAATAAATGGAACAGATTTTTTTCTGTAAGAAACATTTATTTTTGGATCTCATTCTTTGAATTATAAGTTAATAAATGTGTATGTAGTCATTTATTTAATTTTCTTAACAGTTTAATTTGCTAAAATAATTAACAATCTCTACTGTATAATGTAATGAATGTATATATGTGAACCATTTGATTCGTCCTCACTAATTAGAATCTGATAACATATATCCCGTAATATAACAGCAAGTTTTCACATACATAATTTTTTTATAAATTCTCCTAACATATTTCTAAATAAACATTATTTACATTAACATATTCTGAAAGCATAATATTTTTCATTTAACTTTTTTATAGCATGTGTTACGGATGAAGAAATATAATTTACTCTCCTTAAAATCTTTATTTTGTCTCATGAGTTGGTAAGCACAAGTTCTTAATTATGAAAGTTTTCTATCCAAAAATACATAAAATGTGTTTACATTTCATCTCTTTAAAAAGTGAGCCAATAAATGAGATTAGAAAGAACTAGAAGCGAAATTAAATAATTTTCTTATTTTCATATCCCTCAGAGAGTTTTTGCATAACGAATAAGAGTGGAACGGCATTTCAAAATATTTGCTTTATTTTCCCAACTTGTAAATATTCCGTTTTTCTATTCAGAAATATATTCAATCTAAGATTATCAAACGTGTGTTTTTACATAAGCAAATTCGTAAATTCAGAAAATGCAATTCAGCAGAATTTTAGTTTATGACAGTATGGTAATCAGTATTACATAATTCTGTATATTTACTTCCATCAGCTAAGGGAATATTGTTACAGAATAAATTATTAAATGCAAATCTAGACTACAAATTTCGGCATGATGATAAGAAAAAATTAAATACGGCTGACTTCCTGTTTTTCCAGTACTCGTATAGTTTTATATATTTTAAAAATAATAGTCATGGGGTATTTGAATTAATGTGATAAGTTTAATGTGCATTTTAGAATTAATCTAATTCGGGGTAGGTGATTGATATGATAGGCGTAGGTGATTGATATGATAGGGGTAGGTGACAGTATATTTATTATTTTTGTATTAAGAAATTCTATGGATATGTTTTAACTGATAAATTTGTGGATCTCTATTGATAGGTTTATTCGGAAGATTAGGCGGATTTACCGAAATTTTTTAAATCAAAGTAATTCTGGTATTTAACAGTGTTGAGAATTATTTACTTGAATGTAAAGAAAAGGTTTAGTTAATAATATATAACAAAGAACATTACAGTTTGCCATAAGCAATTGGTGTTCTGTATAGCGATATATCGTAAGATTTGCTTTTATCATGGATCGAATGTTCCACCAATTCTCAAAATTTAACTGGACTATTTGTGTAACTGGGTCATAAGTTACTTAGCAACATGCAACACAATATCTTACTTTAATATACTCTGCAACATTGATCATATTTAAAAAGATTTAGATGAGCGACTTATAATTATCTGAAGGATCCAAATTATAACAGTAATTATAAACATGATGAATAAGAAACTGACATATTTTTATTTTGCGAATTTGCAGCTGATGTTTGGTAAGTTTAGTTATTGATGTTATCTGGTGAATATATGATGAATAAATATCTGTGGATGAAAACCTCTAATCAAAGTGAAGTGATAAGAGTTAAAGCCCTAATTGGATTGAAACTAATTAAGAAATTTAAGTTACATGTTTTTCAATTAGTGGACCCTTCTCTCATCTACAGCATTGTACAAGAAACGCAAAAAAATATCTTGTCTATAATTAATAAAAAAATACTTTTTCTCGTTTCTAAAAGTATTGGAATGTAAAAATGCTATTAATGCATAAAGGAAATTTAAATTTTTGTACTAATTTTACATATATATCTGAAATTTGGTGGTTTGTTTGTCCACAGTATATATCCACATCATCGATTGTTTACACCACCAGTGTTTCAGGGTGCTTTACTGATATGTCGAAGGAGTCGTAAGAATATTTATACTAAAAAAAAAACAATCACATTTATTTTTGTAACATTTTTGATGCCTCCCCTCTGCCTTCCTTTTCATAATTCTCCATTATTTTTCAACAGATGCAGTAAATTGTTTTAAATTTGTTTATCACTCATAAGATGCTCAATTCAATGAGATGTTACTGCAATTTTTTTTTTTTTTTTTTAGGTTTATCAAAAAATGACGAATCATATGTTTTTGTTTCAGAACAAATCAATTTTATTAAAATGTAGAATTAATGTATATGTTTGTGCGTAGATAGCATAGAAGAAAGATGAAATAGCTCAGAAAAATAACCCCTGGTACGTTGCAACTATGGGTCATGATTGTGTGCGCCTAGGAGATGCATTTTCATAATTTATTTTGGATTTCTTAAAATCAAATGTTGAAACGAGCCGATGAGCAAGAAGTTTTCTTCTCTGCGCAAATTTCTGACGCATATTAGTTCACTTTACATCATGGTCTATTTTGGTTCCGCTACTCTTACCTCTGTCACATAATATGTCGCATGGCATCATGGTCTATTTTGATAATGGTAATTAGTTCTCCATATAAGAAAGGGTTGGACATCATCATATTTATTTGCTTTTTCTTTATTGCGGAATTCCGATTCCTTTTCAAACGAATCGTTAACAAATATAATACGTAGAAGGACCTTTTACTAAATTTCTTCACAATAGCCAGTGATAAAAATTTATACATATCTGTTCTGAATGGAAAGATATTTATTATTGTAAATGAAAAAGATTTTCGGGTTTCTTATTAAAATTTCTGCATTATTTAAAGATATATTAATTCATTAGTTGTGAAGATAAGTTTTTTTTATAGTAGATATTTTGTATAATATTTAATTATTATTTTAAATCAATTATTAGTTATTTATCATGCATTGTTTTGCTTAAGAGCTATCTTTGCACCATAAAATGAAAATGTAAATTTAATTAATTTTCGGATATATTCGCTTGCACCATGTTGGATATGGGCTCTCACTAAAAATATTTTATTGTTGCTATTTGGTTTAAAGATTCATCAAATTTACCCATTAGAAGAACGAAAACCTCTGCTAATTTATTCTAATTAAGTGTTATAAACTTGTTTTAAATAATTACATTCACATGATGAATGCTTGTTTCAAATAAGTTTTAGTTAATGCAGATGCTCTTGAACATATAATTGTTAAAAATTGTTTTCTATAACTTGCTTCAAATATAGTAAATTTCCCCCAAAAATTAATCTTAAATTACTGCTATTATTTTACTTGAAGTAGGAAGTTACAAGTTTATCCCTTTAATGGTAAAAAAAACTATCAAAGCTCTTTAATAAGCTTACGTCCACTTGTAAGTAAAATATAAAAACCATTAAAAAAGTAGTTAATTTTAGTTTCAAAAAGTATTTGATTTTAATAATTATTATTCAAAAACCTGCATTTTCAATTTATTGAACTACTTTCATCATTTCGTTAGTTTTTCCAGGTTAAAATAACACTGAATTATTCATGAATTTACTAAATCTAAAATCAATAAAAATACAAATGTATCATTTTCCTTTTTGTGATAAAAATAATAAATTACCATCATAAAATTTAAAATTTGGAAATCATATTGAACATTAAGGTAATTAAAATAATTATTTCTAATTTTCTTTAAATTCCCTCGTCCTTTAAAAATAAATGTTACATGACGATGAAAAAAGTAGCCATTCAATTATTTTTAAAACATTTCTATATAATACATTTTTGTAACCAATAACTAGTTATTTTATCTTCGAGGTATTGTTCTAAAAATTTAAAAATGAAATTTTCCAAAAAAAATATATAAAGAAACTATTCCAAGAAATTCTTTGTTGAAAATAATTTTAGGCCTTTGTAAGCTTAGCTGATGTTATTGATGCAGATTTTAAAATAAAATAATTATTAACTATAATTGATACATATATTTGCCTTAAATGAAATATGGTTTACTTAAAGTATAAAGGTTCTTAAAGCTTTCATTCTAAGAATGCCTTTATCATCAAATTGTACACCTTGTTGTCATATTCATATTGATTTCCTTTTTTTGTTGAATAAAATGAAAATAATGATACTGTGATTTTTTTGCTAACATTAATCTGAGAAAAAAATTTCAAAATCTAATTATTGTTCAATGAAAATTAATATAATACAAAGTTATTCTCATAGAAAGTTCCGTCATTGAGATAATGGAATGTTTTAAATATGCCCTTTCTTAAGAGCCTATGAGTTAAGATAATGCTATTAAATATTTTTTAAAGACTCATATCCCAATCAAATTAAAAATATCACGTATAATTTTGGATATTAAAGATCTGATTCCCTAACCTAAGGAGTTTCCGTTTAACGCATAAAGAAGTACATTTAAATACTACTCATATTTCTATAACAAAGCTGTTGTGATACACATTTTTTGCTTAATCTACTCTCAAAGTGTTTTAAAAGCATTGGTGTCCAAATTACGATGATAATCATATTTTTCGTAATAATTCAAAACTGCTATTGGTAAAATTGATAAATTTTGCTATGTCTATATTTTTAATATGTAACAAAATGTTTGCATCTAGTTTAGAATAAAAATATATTTAGTGTTGATTTGTAGCATTACATGAAATTCAACTACATCATCTGGGACATTTGCCTACAGTTCTGCGAATACTACAAGAAATTCCAGAAGTGGAACTTATTTAAATAAGAAGGAGTTGCATAAACGTTCATATGATTCAATCAGATGTAAAGCCTTTGGCAGCTTGAAGCTGGACAACCTAAAGCGAAGGCTTGAATATTACAAGTGGCACCAAAAGTGATATCCATGTTGCATAATCAATTCCAAATAAGCGGTACTATCACCAGGCCCCCTGGTCAAAGCCACTCAAGAGCAAATATACCATTACAGAGTCGATATATGGCATTAAATGCATGGCAATATAGGTAGTATACGGATACTAAACTGACTTGTGACCTTTCTACTGTGTATGGAACCAGAATTTCCCGGCAAACAATTTACAAACGCCTAACAGAGAGAACCATTTACTTTACATTTGGCTTCCAGTAGTATGTCTCCTTCTGAGTATATCATACTGAAAAGCCCGTTATACAATTCTTGGACACATAATATATGTTTTTTTACTGATGTACTGATAAATAGAGATTCAACATATGTGGTAATATTTTTATATAGGAGAGAACGTGGACCTTGATGTCATCCCTCTAATGTAAAGGAAACCTTCCATTTTAGTGGAAGAAGAATCCTTGTCTGGGGCGTCATTATGTTGATCAATCATGCGCTGCTGTAAGTCTTTGATGCGAGAAGTGTCACCACACAGCGCTGTAGGAATGAGATCTTTGAAATCTATATAAGGGTATTCGGGTGCTGTAAGCCCGTATTTACTTTTTATGGATGATAATGCGAAGTTAAACGGAGCTCAAGCTTTGCACGATTTTTTCTCTCTGTAAGGACTGACCTACGCAGTGTCCGGATCGCATACCTACAGAAATGTTTGGGATGGACATGGAACAGCCATTGCTTGAAATCTTTCCTTCTCCTCAAGACCCTCTAGGCGTTAAGAAACGCATTTTCAGAATAGGATAGATCACAGCAAGCATTTCTCTATACCCTCATTAAAAGTATGATGACTTTTGTGAGCCTTGTATAGTAATACACGGAAGATACACCTCACATTAGATTGACTTTTCCTGAGATATAATAAGTCATGATATGACTAATTTAGATTTTAACAGTATCTTAACTAACAATTCCTCTCATTTCCATATTGTTATGTTAATAAATATTTTACCCTCCAGTATTATCTCTATAAGCTAAATTTCAATGCAATAAACAAACAATTTATCCAGTTATCACATAATTTGCTTTTGTGACCTTAATTTTGTACATCTGAGTAAATAAGAATGAACCTGAAAATTAATTACTGATATTTTTTCAGTAAATATATTTCTTTAAAAAATGTATCTAATAATGAATGTTATTCATTTATTTGTATGGAAATAATTGATTTGTATGTTATGTTTTGTATAGTTGTTCTGTTCTTAAGATTGAACATTCAGCTAAATATTGATAATGCTGAATTTAAAATATCACATATGCACACATATGTTTCTAATTCCTACAAAAAAATTCAGTTTCTCCGTTTCATAATTTGAGATTATTTTCATGAAGAAATGCTTCTTTTTTTTTATTTAGTTACAATATTTTTTTTTACAATGATCAAACCCCTATAATGTATTCTTTCTAATATTCAAATCGATGTTCTAAAAAATACTTTTAAGATATAATCATAAAATTTAAAATATAATATACTATGTACCTTTTTTTAGCAATTTTGGATATTTTGTGTCTAATAGTAAAAAAAATATCTTCAAATGAATAACGGGTATTTTTAATGATATTCAAACGAAATCTTTTCAACACTTTTCAAACATGTTCTATAACTACTTAAATAGAATATCAGGTGTATTATATTGAAGAAAAAATTGCAGAGTTTGTTTTCTTTGAATTCAATTTCAATTTTTTGATGTTAATTCAGAGAATTAATAATAATGTCCTTTACTTGGTCTTGAAAACATTTCATTAAATTCAGACTTATTTATACCACTCATAGAAAAATTTTCATAGCATTTGTCAATTTTGGAAGTGTATTTTCATTTTAATGGCTCTACTACAAATACGTATTATCATACATAAACACAATCCCTAATATAACAAAAAAAAAAAACATTAAGATGTTCCATTGAATTATATAGGTTTTTTTTTCCTTATCTACCATACAAAATAAAATATATGTGAGTGTTTGTGTTGAATGGTTATTTTCTATATTTGCTTTCGGATTATTTTATTCTAAAGTAGATATTTCCCATGAAAGCTTAAAAATCCTTGTAATTACTGATTATCCTACACTTTAACATAAAAAAAATGACGCACAAAAAGGAATTATCTGACTGTATTGAAATTTCATATGTATTGACATTTGGACCAAACATGCAAATGATTAAAATTTGTTGATCAATGAATGAATAGCTAGAGCTACAACGCAAAGGAATTGCGCAATCAGCAGGCACATATAAGAAGCGAATCTCAATGTGATAGTCAAAATTTCTGCTGCATTGCGATTTAGAATCCTTTCAACGACTGAAAAAATGCTTCACAGCAGGATTCAAGCTCGTTACGTGCAACTGTCAAAGGTCGTATCATTGGATTGAAATAAGTATGTTAGGCAAATCGAAGGATTATATGGGTCAAAGCAATGCGGCGATCAGAAGATACTGCAAGAATGGGTGGGCAATGGCAGATTTCAGCGACATGATGGTAGTGATCGACCTAAGGCCCCAGCAGATCGGGAGGACAGAATGATTGTCAGTTCAGCTGTCACAGCGCGTTATTTATCGTTATCAACCATCAGGTTTGTGACCCGTAACGAGAGTCCACCATGACTACTCACAGACATCAGATAGAGCTAAATCTACGCTCGTACCAATCGCTACGCCATCTGCCACACACGCCTGCACACTGTCGAACCAGATTACAGTGGTACTTGACTCGATCAAGTTGTAATGATGCTGACTGGGGACATATAGTGTTTAGTGACGAATCACTCTTCAACAACACTCTTGGACAAAAAAAATTAGCGCATCAAGAAATAATTGCTTGATCGTAACGAAACTTGGCATGATGGTACATGTCGGTGATATATGCAAATGATTAGAAATGCAGCGTGATTGCGCTTTACGTATGGCCGGTAGAAGGCCTTTAACGTCGCTCTCCGTGGAGTATAAAACAGGTAACTAAAACTTGTTTGAGTGTGCTGAATCTTTTACAAAGGAAGAGCTAAGGTAGACATGCCATTACGCCATTTTCTAAGACAATATGAGCAGCTGTCGCAGTTTGAGAGGGGGAGAATAATCGACATGATGGAAGCTGGGTGGTCAGCTTGGCTAGTTGCTCGTCAATTAGGCCGCTCTGATTGTGTTGTGAGGAGGTGTTGGGACCAGTGGATTTGAGAGAGATGTCATTTACACGAAGACCAGGCTCAGGATGCCCTCGAAAATTAATAGGAAAATTCGAAAAGTGCGAAAACTGACTACAAACGTTTTGATTTGAAAAGAAAATATTCCACACAGGGTTATGAACTAACTATTGTTATCTCCAATGCTTAAAGCCTGCCTTTAGAAGATGTATTTTTTAAAAGAGGTGAGTATGTGACGTCATATGATCCCCTCAAATCGGACTTATTCTCCGAACGGAGTGGACGTACTCGAGAAAGTTATGAATTCGCAGAGTGAGCACTCAAGAAATTGTGAATTCGTGGGGTGATTGAGTGCTAACTTTAAACTGCACTGATCACCAAGGTAACAAGACAGGAACTGTGTCAGCTGAATAAATTTAGTTGTTATTGTTATTAAAAAGTATGTCTGATTTCATATGAATTTTAAGTGAAAGCATTTAGAAAGTAAGCTATCGTATTGAAGAAACAAAGTAACTAATTTATGAGTTCTAAAGTAATAATAGGAAGTTATATTGTGTATTGTGAAAAAGACAGGTTGTTCAAAATAAAGAGAACCCCAAGTAACGTTAAGTAAAAATTAACATAGGTATTTTAATTTAGTATGCGCGTAATGATATATGCGTGAAAAGAAAGAAAAAAGTTTTTTCCTAATACTATTAAACCAAAAGGTAAGTAAAAACTTTACAAAAGTGTTGTATTTCTAACAACTTAGCAGAAGTTATTTCCTAGTAACGTTAAATAATAGCTAACATGTGACACCAAATAAGATCTTAATAAAAAAAATTTTTTTATAATTAATAAATACAAATCTGTTTCGTTCAACCACGGAAATTGATCCCACTAGCAACCGATAAGATTAAATAATAAAGAATTTTAGAAATGTAAAATATTTGACACGGAATAGGCAAAATTGTTTGTTGTTAAAATGAAACATATTTAAAGAATATATCTTTTAATATTATAAACTAATAATATTTAGTATAAAAATCACATTAATTTAAACAAAAGGGAAATAAATATAAATTTTTAGTATTGCTTAGGCAACCAAAGTCTTACATATGTATTTTACTAGATGTATTCCATGGTAATCACCGAAAACGAAATTATTTGTAATCATATAAATTAAACTAATTTTAATACATTTTAATAAAGATATCATTATTTTATATACCTAGAAATCAATAAATTTTGAAATATCTATTATTATTCTCTTGTGGAATTTCAAGCAATCAGTTGAAGTATACGTACTTGCAGCAAAGATCAAAGAGTCAAAGGACTAAATATGCCTGGAAATTAAAACTCGATTTTGGTTTTAAAATTAATTGGAATTTTTACAATCTGAGTGAAAATTCAATTAGGTTGAAAAGCATAATCCAGCAAATTTTATGATACTTATCTTTTTCAAGATATTACATTTTTTTCTGTGTTATATTGAATTCCTAATAAACACTTTATCAGCATTTATGAAGTTACACACTAGTACACGATATATATAAGCCTAACGAGCAAATCTACTGAAGAGTGTGGTGTAGAGCGAGTGTACACTGCTTGACCAGAGGGGAAGGAGGAGGGATCGCTCTTGCGGATTGTTAAGTGCGGATCGCACTAGCTAGCATCAGCTAGTATGTCATAATAGCCTAACTTTACGGCCTAGAAGCGTACAATTCCAGACATTATGACAGCTCGTTGTCTTTTGGTTCAAAACAGCTTAACACCAGCTTTGGTTTGTGATTATGGGGCAGTTCTTAAAATTATATTTCGTATAAATACAAACAGATTACTTAAGCGTGGTAAAATTGAAAATAATTTGTTTTTTAAAACAAAAATCTGAGTATAGAGTAGAAATAAAAAGAAAAACTGCTGATAAAAACTAACAATACATTGAACAATGAGAAGAAAATAACTGTATTAATCAAAACTTCATGTTAATGTGTTGAAGTTGTAGAGAAACACTCGCAGTATTAAAATAATGCCATGTGAAAAGATATTACGAAATAGAACATACGGTTTGATATTATTGGAGAAACAAAAGAAAAAATTCGACGCTGGTACAATGTAAATCATTGTTAAAATCTCAACAAAGAATATTTCATTTAGCATCACAACAAGGATTTAATATCATGGTAGCAAGTTATTCATTTTCATTTCTAATTACTAAATAATGAAACAATTTTTGGATGATGTATACAAAAAGAAGTTCAGATCCTGTTGCAGAAATCTTTCGCCTGAAAAAAAATTATTTTTTAACCTATTAGTTTATTTAGGCGCACAATTATGACGTTTAAAATTAAATTCTCGCAGATTTGCGTGACATAATTTGTAGTTTCAAATATTTCTCTTTGACGAAAGTTTGTTTTGGACACCTAAACTTCAGCTATTGGTTCGTGGATCATTTGAAATAAATGTAGAAGTGTTTAACTTGATGAATCAGAAGAACGCTACTAAAGGGGAAGGTATTTTCAGGCAACTGAATATTGGTAATGTGAAAACAATTTACATATATAAATTTTCCGTTAAATATAAATTGAAACGTAGCGGCTATGTATGGTAAACGAAAGAGAACTTTAAATTTACTAATAAATAAATTCAAATCAAACAAACTTAAAGCCGAAAATTTACACATTACTTAATTTTTCCATAAACAACAAAATTTGAGTTCTGAAGCATTATCGATGAGTTATGTAATATCTTATTCAATGAGAACATCGGTATTTTTTCATTTCGCCATCACAAATCTCACTAAAAGACTTTATAAGCGACAACACGTAGTATACACATATTCCGTTTGGTGTCGGATATATCATTTTTGGTGACTTTATCGCCTGAGCCGGTGAAATGGAAATGTAAAAGAAAATCATATCATACGTTACTCCTAACATGCAAATACTGTCATTCATACTTTCACTTTGACAATTTTAAGAATTTGAAGAAAGTTATATTGTGAGTGAGTGTTAGTGTGTGTGTGTGTGCGTGTGTGTGTGTGTGTGTATCTGTGTGTGTGTGTGTGTGTGTGTGTGTGTGTGTGTGTGTGTGTGTGTACAATGCTTGTCCGGAGTATAAAACATTTCCAAAATGGTCCACAAAGTATTTTTGGGTGGATAAGCTTGATCTAGATTTAATTCAAATATCTAAATATTGATCATAGATGTATTGACTTATTTTTATTTTAAATCATGAGTTAAAAATTGGAATAATTTCAGTCATATAATAAAATATTGTAAATATGTAACTTCTATAACTAGAAAAATGTAATGTTTTACTTAGAAATATGTACCATGTAAATCTCTATTTCATAATCATTTTGCTAACACTGAGTAAGGAAATCTTATTAAGAAATCTAAAATCTAATTAAATTGTTTCTTAAAATTAGTTTTAAAGGCAGTTATTCGTAAAAGAGAAAAAATTTAAACTTGAGTTATATATGGTTTTCTCTTAAATTTCAATGTAAGTGTTGGACAAATAATAATTTAAGATTTAAAGGGAATCTGATATACCTAATTTCCATCAACTATTCAAAAATTGAATTCTATGCAACTCAAAATATCATTTTAAAGAATGTAATACAAAAAAAATTTACAAAACTCCTTACTTTTGACTCCCAGAAAGCTATAAAACTACAAGAGTTTAGTTTATAAAGTAACATAAAATTAATGGAAATTATTTAAATGCAATGAAAATGGTATAAAAAGCCAACATTATAAGTTTTCACAAGCAAAGTACACAAAAATATTCAATTCATTTAAGAGAAATGTAAAATAGGAGGAAATATTTTAAAACAATTTATGAAAATAAGGAAAAACAAACACAATACTTCGTTGAGTCATTATAATTCATGATTACATTAAATAGTCTTGTTTCTATTGAGTCAAAAATTTAATGAAATAAGTTTGCAAATTGTGTTATTCCACTCAATTAAAATGATGCTATAAATTGGGAACGTTGTGGTACTACTTACCAATAATGTAATTCATTATCTCCATGCATTCTTTGTGTGTTTTCAATCCGGGTTTCTGGCAAGAAAATCCAATGTAGATACCACACACCTAACTGTTGAGTTAAAATGATATATAGATGCATTGTGTTGAAGAAACATTCGATGCTGACCATGATAAAACTGTTTCCTTAGGCAGTAAATGCTCACAAAGCGAGGGTTCTGATACGAGAGTCATTCAATAGGTCTTTTGAAATTCTTACAGATAGTTCTCACAGCATAGAAAATGATTTACTTTAATGAGGATCATGATTCACTAGATTGCTGTGTGTTTAAATCTGAGTTACTCGTGTTCCTGATCATGATGTCTTTCGCACCTCAAAAATTCTTCGTCATAACCTTTCCGGCCAATAAGACCAACTTGACATTTTTTGGAAAATATTCATCAGATTATTGCTTAGTTTGTGCTCGAGATCTGGTGTATAATGATTAATACAGCCCTTACCAGCAGTGATAACTTGACGAAAATGACGTCTACAACTCGACACGACAGTAATCAAATTTTCATTTGGCATCAAATGATTACCAAATCAAAACCTAACACATAAATCAATGTCAAATTTGTTTCGACCACGTTTAATAAATGGCAGAACCCATTTATATTAGTGATGTTATCTGTCTTCAAATACAAGTAATTTATGAATCAGTATCTTAATTTATAGAGTTAATTCGACCATTTACGAAAGCATTAGCCACTTAGACAACCAAAACAAACCCGAGAAAATAAAAATCAGCCCTCACCAAAATAGAACAACTCGAGTCCGAATTTTGAGGCAAAAGCTGTTTGTCTTCCTTTAAATGGGATACATAATAATTAATCTTCTCAGAGTCATCCGTGTTAAACTGTTTTTTCATCTGAAAAAAATCAGTTTTCCGTGTACGATTTTGAGTAAACACTAAAGAAACCTGTTTGGTTTATTTTGTGTAAAGAGTGGTTTTCTGGTCATTTTTCTGAAAATAAAATCAAAATCTGTCTTAAGACGGTGTTGAATTGTCCTCACCCGAAATCTCAGTAGAAGTTCGTACAACATTTGTCCGGGAGATATTTTTTCAGCCGAGCCTTAGGCAAAATCCCTCCACGCGTGATATCTATTGCATCAGCTATTTTGCTTCAATTCCAATCAGGCTGATTTTTTCTTGGCTGATTAATATAGTACCACTCCCATGTAAAGTTAAGCGAATTTGTTTCACCCATTTCTGAAAAAAAAAATATATGTATCTAGATTTTCCTTTTCATTTTATGTAAATACTTTTGAGATAACCGATAAAAGGCTTACCTAAACCAATTTCCAGATTTAAAATAATACGTGGACGTAAATTGTTGTCCCAATCTCGTTCTTGAAAATTTTGATTTCACAGCTCTCCTATTCCTACAAAACAAATTTTGGACTAATATGTCCCTACTCTGTTTCAGACATCATTATTTGATTTGTAAATGCAGCATTTTTCTCCTTCCCCAATTATTCGGTGAGATTCCTTATAAATAACTTTGGTCTTAAAATGTTGTTGGAGACAGTAATTATAACAAAGTTTTACAATGTACAACAATTCCAGACCTGTGTGTTTCTGCATAAAAACACTATCTAACTTACTTTTACGCTTATATTTAACTTAATGAAGTGTCGTTAAAAGAATTCCGCATCATTATGTATTTTTTTTTAGCCACCACATATTTTAACAAAAAATTGTTAAGTATATTTTTCCAATTATCATCATATTTTTATTAAGCAACTCTTGAAGAATGTGTCGTAAATAGAAAGGATGTTCGGCTTCGATTAAAAAAAAGAAAAGAAATAAGAACAGCAACGTTTCTTTCAAGCAAAAAATATAAAAAAAAAAATATCATAAAAAACCTCAAAAGGAATAAAAACATTTCTATTCGCAAATTTTAATAAGAGGTTTCCTAATTGGATATTAATCATTAGTGAATTCAAAGAGCCCCCTTTTTTTGAAATTCGTAAGTTTCATTTTTTTTTTCAGTTTTTATTTAAAACCAAGTCTTCTAATTTAAATACTTCTTTATAATATATGACTTGCATTTAATTAACACATAACGTATTTATTCCTTAAATATAATTATGTAGTTTTTTCTGCATCGATAGTTTCAAATAGAAGCAAATATCATCTCAATCGAGACAAATTAAAAAGTTAAACAAAAATTATATGCCTAAAGCTCGTGTACAGTTTTTTTATTCGAAATATACAGATTTTATTAAATTATCCAAGCAATATTTATGAAGTAACATCACTTAATTGAACGTTATTTGAAAATATGCATCCAGAAAATTTGTTTAAAAATAAAACATACTATAAAATTAATCAATTGAATAAGAAGCGTTAATAATAGAATAGGAATTTTCCTGAAAACTGTAATACAGAACATCACAAAACAAGTTTTATAGTTTACAAGATGAAACTTATATCATTTTTTATCTGGACCAAAATTTCTATTAACAATTTACTGACATTTTTATATTATTAACGAAATATAGTAATATCTTCATATGCATGTGGTGACAGGAGAAAGTAAAAAGTTTTCTTTAAAATTTAACATTAACTTTAAATATGTGTAACGAGTTCTTACGCATATACCTTCTGAAGCTGCTTTCCTACGATGTTTGGATACCAGAATACCGCCCTGAGATATAACCGTGATATATGTAAATGAGAATTACTATTTAAAAGAAATGTAGCTATAATGTATGTAAGAATAATAATGTAGAAGTGTTGATGAAAATTATTATTTTTATAAGAAGTGTACGAAATTTTGATTTGAAGGTTTGATTGTCTTATTAATCGCACTGTGAAGCAATACGAGAGCTATTAGCGATAGACCTTACACTTTTGAGCCTCCGTCAATTGAGTTGGTAATTACTCTCTAAAGTTCCCCACCACGACATGTTAAGACTTGAGACCGATATCTGATTTAACATGCATCAACTTCACTACGCAGTAGATCTTTGGGGGCCTCAGAACTCGAATCTACAATTCTAAACAATACGATCGGAGCATTTGCAACTATGTGCCACTAGACTTCCAAGGCCACAAGGTAAAGGAATTAGAAGTAATCATAGGAATCCTAAAGTGGTTCGTACTGATGAAAGACGATATATTTGATATATTGAGCGGGTACAGCTGACTCGGATCTCCTCATTAGAAATGAACTGGAATCAAAGCCATTTATTGCAAATACACTGCTTAGAATTCTCAAGATAAAATAAATATTAAAATCATTGTTAGAATTATTTGCTAAGAATGAATGAAGTTAACCATTTCACATGTTTAATTTGCTTGACATTGATAAATAAAAAATTGTACAAACAGGGTAAACAATTTGGTTGACTATTTTAGAGAAACTAATTTTTTCACAAAGAGGCAAAATAAGTTGCTATACAGATCTTACTTAAATGTATATAATTAGAAATAATCAATGCATATGTTTGTCTTTACAAAAAGCAGTGGGGATAGTGTTTCATATACTTTGCTTTGAATATTAGTTAACTAGAATTTGCTTATGTTTGCATTTCTGTGTTAAATATAATTGATATAAGTATAAATATCTGAAAAAAACAGTATCCAGAGCTTGATAATCATAATAAAACTCTGATAATTATTATTATTACAATTAGTTTTGGAAAAGTCTGAAATGAAACTCATATTATACATTGCTGGCCATTAAAATTGTAACACCATGACGGAAAGCAAATACAAGAAGAGATATTTAATGCACGTGAACAGTATAGTATGAAGACGAAATGATTAAATTTGCCAGCAGTTTGGAGGTTTACAAAGGTGTGAAATTAGGAGAAACAAATACCACCTCTGGCATTTAAAACGGCCCTTACCCTGTTCGACATAGAGTTGAACAGGGCTTGGATGACAAAAACGGGCATCACATTCCAATATACTTTAAGTCTGTGCCACATACAATCAACAGTATTAGTTAGAAAGGGATATTAGGCCAGTATTTGAGCAACCCATGCCCTAAAAGGTTTTCCTGGATGACAGATATGAAGACCATTCAAGCTAGGATAACAATCAAATACCCTATATATAGAGAAAGTTCAGAATATGACGGGCTACATGTGATCTCCAATTCTCTTCTCAGAAGATGGAGTTTTTCAGGCCTCGAAGGTAGGGCACAAATCCTGGAAGTAAAATGTCAAAAATGTATCGATCTACGTTAAAATTACCTTCGATCCGAGCTAGAGATGTACATATCGTGTACCTAATGACTTCCAAAGCCATCTCTCCATGTGAAGGGTCCCTATTCCAATATAGAATGCAAGCAAACAATGAGTGTCTTCTCGGACCTCCAGGCACGTATAAGATCATCGGAATACTGCACGCAGAAATGGACAGGTATGAAAAGATGTTATTGTACCACTCTTGTATCCAGCTTTGTCGTTCGGTGCATCAAAGTAGCCGTCTTTCTCTATGCTGCATTTTCAAAGGAAATCGAAGTAATGGTCATCATGATGATAGTTCACATTGCGAAAAACGTCGTTGCACCCTACGAATGGATACTGAACATGCTGAAAACATGCCTATATCCTTACTAATGGTCCGTGAAGTTTCTGCACAGTTTAGAAGTTCCCCACCTCAAGGTATGTCTGTTCCCTCGAGCGTTAGTCATGGGAGAGTTTGGATATCTTCATGCCGTTCAGTATGTCTCTCAGCAATTCATTGATTCCATATTCGCATGACAGTTGTGGGAGTTCGACCAGTGCAACGAACAATATTACGAAATGATAATCCACACTCTAGATATGCATGGACCATGCCATTGTCGAATTCTGATCCTTACTGGTAAGCATTTCTTCTTCTTATTTGAGGTATGATATGAATTTCTGATCAAACTCCGACCTTATAAAACGCTTTCTGAAGGAAAAATTGACTACACATATTTTATTTTATGTAGTGATTCACAAGTCGCTTTTTCTTCCCGTGTCTTCTAAATTCGCTAAAATACTCATAATTTGCATATTCATTTTTTATGTGATTTTCACATTCGTCTGTTCATTCTTTCTTGGTGTGGCTATTTTAATGACCAGCAATGTCATCATCATGAATTGGGATTAAATGGTGGCTGTTTATAGATTATACATAGAGGTGAGTTATATGCAAGAAAGAATATTACTAAATGTTATGTTGAAAAATAAATTTAAAACTAATTGAAGAATTTAAAATAAACTTTTTCAAATTATTTTAAGATGCTATTAAGTTGAGTAATAAATCAAATTTTGTATTTATTTCATTATATTTGAATTAATTCAACATATGATACTGGAACAGCCATTAGTAGTGCAAAATAGTTAAATGTTTTGCCACTGTAAAATTATTAATGAAGCAATATAAAGTTGATCTAATCTATATAAACATTTGCCATATTTCTTGAACAATGACAAGTTTACATCTGTTGGTTGTATTTCCTGGCAAGAATGAAAAGATCAAAGAGAACCTGGAATGCGGTAAAACCTAAGAGACACGGTTAATAGATATTTCGATCAGATTCTTGATCCAGTTACATCTTTGTTGACTTTCTAAGTAATTTATACATTCGTACTTATTATAACATTATTTGCTCCTGAAAATTCTGTTTTATAAGATTTCCTTTCATATCTCAAAAGTTTTTTCAAATTAAAATTTTTTTTCTCTTAAATGATTCTATTCACTGTTTTGAATATATAATTTCTATGGGGTTTTATTGTAATAATACTGATGCAGAAGTTCCTCTCTGAATAATTAATCCTTATCATAAAATACAAATTTCACATTTGTGAATGTGAATGGTATAGTTGGAGAGAATAAGCTCTTATCATAGAACAGAGTGAAATATAATGAATGATTAATTTCTAATGCAAAGACCATCACATTTGGTGCATTTATTTTATTTTCTTAATTGAATAGAACAAGAGTTCAGGTACTTAATTGTACATACCAGGAACTTGACCAATGGTGATCCAACGTAGGTGCTAGATTCGCGTACATAATGTGGTGGTTGTGGCACTGAATAGATGTCTGTGTGTCTCGCGAGTGTGAAATATCTTTCTGTAGAGTTCATGTGAGTGAGAGTGCATGATTGTAATAAATCTTGGTGAACATTTTACTTAAATGCGTCACCGGGAGGGATGTAGTTTCCACTAAAAAGAGAAATAGAAACCTTTTCCTCCCCATAAGATCAGACTACATTCCTAGTATTAAGTGTGCAATGACCCTATACGAGTCTTCCGTTTGTAAATTCAAAGTATCCAAAAAGAACCAGCCTAAATTAAAACCCTCTTTTCAATGATCGTTGAGACCACGTATCAATATAACAGGATTTCAAATTGCCATAACATGCTAGCAATTTCAATATGCAATTTTAATTTGGACTTAATAAACTGCATATTTTATGAGAGATTGAGAGATGTGTAACAATTTTTCAATTGTCAGTACATTCAGTTTCTGTACTTGATATATTTTTATAAGTTCAGTAACAACTTTACATTATTTATAAGAGCACTTTAAAAGTTTAAATATTTTAGTCGCAATCAATATTTGAAGATTTGATGTCATATATTATTGTTTCTAGCTCTTAATTAATAATAATTATGAACATTAATTATGTCTTAAATTATATAATATTTTTTAAAAAACTCTATACGACTTAATATAATAATCACAAATCACTTTTCTTTTTTTATATCTAAGTAACATGTTTTCTCATATTTTAATCAAATAATTGCACGAGTGCATCTAGCGGTCAATATATACTTTGAATTTTTATTGATAGAAGCAAAAGCAAACTTCATTATAGTTTTAATGCTTTAAAAGAAAATACCAAATTTCTTAGGTTTCTGCAAAGAAAACTTAAAAACAGATGTCATTAAGTGAACTTTTGAATTTCAAATCTATATGAAGTATGAGTATTTTTGTATCTATTTTTTCTTTCTTTATTGAAAGATAAGTGAGACAAATAAGAGTAATGACAAGTGAGAGCAATGATAAAATCAACATCTTTTTAATCTTACTTTTTTTGGAATATGCTTAATAATGCTTCTAAAATATAACCATATATAGTAAAACCAATTGCTAACGTTTTCAACAAGTTGAATCAAAGCAAATGAATGTGCAAAAGAAAACAATTTTATATTCATATATTTAAACTAAACATAAAGTTGCGATATTAAATTAGTTCATACATTATAAAAACTGTCAATAATATACTGTCAAAATAATAAAATTAAAGTAAGTAACAAATTATTAAATATATGTAACTTAAGAAAAATATTAATATATCGTTATCATATATAAAATTAAATAAAATAATTATTCATTTATCTTCCGAACAAAGTTTGCCATCATTTATTGCTCATCTTTGAGTATTTCTTAGTAGTTTAGGTTGGTTTTTTTTTTTTTTTTTTTAAATTTAGTATAGCATTTCAACACAACATCAAGTCTGAAATAAATAAATTTTTGGCAGCTTATTTATTCCCTGAGCGCCCACAGAGCTTAGATATATTTTCAGTAATAAATTTGTATCATCATTATCACTCTTTTTCCATAGAACCAGAAGCATTACAAACAATGATAATTATATAGAATATTTTCATATTTGCTTAAGAAGATATAAATATTATTCGCAAATTATTTAATATTTTCTATATCATTTTATCTTAAGAGTTAATGCTCTGTATTTCACTAAATTGTGAAAGTTCTGATTATAGGAAACAGGTATCATAATTATTTTTTTTTCTTTAAATAATTGTCACTAAATTAAAACTTGGTTAAAAAAGTTTATATAAATGTAATTGCTTCAGGAAATTAGATCCTATCATATTGTCTCTTTCTTCGATTAATCTTTTTTTGTATCATGAAGATGTCTGAACATTTAACTATTTACCGTCTCTGGTTGCTATTTTATGACTAATCGAAAGAAGATTTGGTTCTGTATTATAAATATTTTATAAGACATTTTGATGTTTTTTTGTATAAGAGTTTTGAGGTATCAGACCAAAATTAATAGATTTGTAATATTTTTAAAATAACTTATATTTCTAAAATTATTACAAATTTTCCTTCAAATCCACCTATGTGTTATTTTAAGTGGTTTAATATAAATAAATAACTATTATTTAGTTACTGAAACTTTTTTCATGATTATCTTAACCATTTTATAGTATTTAACTGAAACTTTAAAAAGTAAATTAATGAATATTTATACAGTAGATAATGTTACATTTCTTCTAATTTGCTGCATTAATTATTGATGGAGACTCTATGCATGGTGATGAAAATAAAGTAATTTTAAATTTTTTTATGGTTTAAAAAATTCACAACACAAAATTTAAGATATCTTCAATTTTGAAATGTACATACATTTTACAGACTCCTTATAGAACATCCTTATTGCGACGTTTTATATCCTACAGAGGGGTTGAATTTAAATATAATTATATGAAAAATAAAAAGCATATATATTGGCAAATACAAACTACACTAATGAAATAAGTGTTTTTCGTAAATTCTATTTTTTTTTTTTCATTTATGCTTAGATAATATTTACACAATTTTTTTTATAGCATCTTATAAATATTCTACAATTTGCTTCCGTTCCCTTAAGTAATACTTTCTTAGCGAAAAGGGTCTAATAATTCCCCTCTATTGGTTTACGGTTATTTATGTCTGCGAAAGCTCTTTTCTTTAACATTTAATAAAAGAAAACACGTCATCGATCAGGTTTTCATCTTCATCGTCACTCCTCTCCGCTTCTAACTGTATGCCTTTAATACAAAAAACTCTATCTTATTTCCGTCACATATAAACAATGAAAATAGTAAGAAATATGAAATAAAAATAAACAGATGCGAAATGATGTCGTAAAAACGAAAAAAAAAAGGATTTTCTGTTGTTAAATCTCAAGATATACATAAGAGAAAAGGAATTTTTTTTTTTTTAATTTTCTTTTTTTTCCCTTATATTTTAAAACCTAATGATACAAAGGTAATAAAGTTAGAATTTCAGTTCCTGAAAATAATGAATAACAAAAAAGGGTTTGTTTTTTCAAAAGTTTCAAACGAGTAATTGCTCTCGCTGGGGAATTCAATTGAGGCTGGAAAACGCAGTAAGCGTTCTACAGAAGCAACCTAAAATATTTTTTGCCTAATTTGTCAGTTTTCTTTGTTATTTTAAATCAGCATGTTGGGCTATATCTACTGAATGTTTATGTAGATAAGCTGGCTTTGTGACATAAAGAAGATATTATAAAAGAATGTAAAAAATAATTGCAAAGAAAAATATAACACATTTATTGTTTTTCATTAATAATCACGTATGACAAGATCTGTATACATAAATTTTGAAACACACACACAGAGATATATATGTAGCTCTATTTTCATTTTGTATATTTTTAAAAGATTTTAATTTATTATTATTTTTTTCATTTATCCTTTATTGTCCCTCAATGTCTATTCTGTTAGCTTTTTTAATATTTCTGAAACTTATATACAATTTTCTTAGTTATTATATTTAGGTTTAAATAAAAAAAAGGGATGGTTTAGTTAGGTATTGTTTAAATAAAGGTGGCAGCGATAGTCGAGTAATTATGGTGGAAATTCACGTCCAGATATGTTTTCTTTCAGTCGTGAATTCCAACCTTGGTGCCCTGAAATTCCAACCGTGTAGCTGCGCTAATGCACGTTGAATCTCGTCGAAGGCCCAAATCCTTCCATTGTCGAGGTGCGGAAGTTTGGAGAAGAGGATTCTAGTTCCGGAGTCGAACTCATTCCTAGATTGAGGCTCAGAATTATGAGATTCATTGTCAATAACCATGGAGTTACTTCTAATTTCGACATTAATAAGCCATTCCCAAAATAATCTCCCATTCAAAACTTATACAGCTCAGAATAATTATACAAGTATCTTCATTTTATCCGGAAAATATTATATCTGCCTTTGATTAAATTATAAGTTGAAAATATAAATTCATACACATTTGTAACTTAAATAAGACAGTGATAAAGTTTTGTATATTTACTGAGAAATAATAAGTTATAAACCAAACAATTTGAAAATTTTGACATATTTTTCGTACATTTATTTGTGTTTTTCATTCGTATTCTATAAATTAAATAAAAATAAATACTATGTGCAAAACCTCAGTATCCCTGATTATCAATAATCTGGTGAAGGATTTACTTTTTAAAGGCGTTTTTATGGTTAAGAAAAATTCCGTAATATATCATTTTCCGCTTTTTTTTAATAATATATTAACTCTTTTTAGTTTTCTATAAAATTATTAAAACACTTGATGGTATGAGAAAATAAGACTTTCTGTCTTAAATTGTTAAAGTCTGATTACATTGTTTTTCTGTAACTTGCAAACCTATCCACTAATTTGTAAGAAAATCTATATTAATAAAAGCAAAGTTTGTGTGAATGTCGACAGCGTATAGAAAAATGAAATGCAAAGAAGCAGGAAATATGGTATGCTGAATCTGTGACTGCTTATGGTATGCAGCTCGAAGAGAATTTTTTCAAAAGTTTCCTACGTGACTTTTATAAATGAAAATTTGAAATGATTAATAAGGCATATTTTATTTTCATTGAGTGGGTTAAGTATCCTGATAAGATGGTTAATCTATGGCTTCACTGCGAGTATCTCTGAAGCGTCACATGATGGCGTGATTTATTTTGATTTTGGTACATTAATCTTCCTATAAGAATTTCAAAGAGAGATCGTTATTTTCTGTTATTTGTCCTCTATTGCGAAAGTTACAATATCTTTTTTAATGAATAACTGCAAAAAAAAAAATGTTTTCTTGAAGTATATTTTAGACCTGGTAATCTGGGTTCTTTTGTATAATGTTTACTTTTCAGAAAATGCTGCCATTTATTCAATATGATACTTTTGATCAGAAATATAAGGGATTGTTATTTTGTAAATGCATCTTTTTTATACTTTTTCAAAAAAATTATTTTTTCAATCATTAACGGTTTAAAAAATTTTCTCAAATTCAGGAGTCTTAGAAATGTTTGTATTAATATCTCTAAAGCTCAGATAAGAATTTTTTAATCCTTGTCGCAATAGAAATGTTGCTTTCTATATATATATATATATATATATATATATATATATATATATATATAT